>JBBJLS010000006.1:15626744-15660228 GCA_037577275.1 Bryconaethiops microstoma
AATATTTTTATTTGGAAATTAGGAGAAATATTGTCAGCAGTTCTTAAAAACTAAGGCAAAGCTGTTCAGTTCAATACATGCACCTATAAATGATAAGACACCAATGCAAAAATGTTTAGTTTCTCAGGTTTTTTCAGTGTCAGAAAAAAAGCAAAAAAAAAAACCAAAAAAAACATTCAACATAAATTACACAGACACTTCCAACATTAAGTCTGTCAAATAAATCAGTAAAATAATGGATGTTTATAAATTTAAGAAATGAAAGGATGCTATGCAAGTACTGCATATCTAAGTGGGTCCTATTTACCACATACAAGGGTCAACATAGAACAGAGATAGCCTGTGTTATTTAATTATCTATCCTGGGAACTGCTTCATCAAAATGCTCACCATCCAGTTAAAGAACCCTTCCTGCATGCAATTAGTGTGTGGTAATGTGATCATTTAGCTCATTTGTACAAAATGAAGGCAGAGACCCCAACTTGCAGTGAAGTCCCCAGACACAATTTCTATTCATGATGACTTTGCTTCACAATTAACGCCTGCATGACCTAGCGGTGTGGTTCCTCCTAATGGCTATCTGATGTTTGCCATATCTCCAACTGACAAGCGAAAGGACATCCAGAGGGAGAAATGGAGCTGGAAATATCACACACACACACTGACACCCCTCATGCCCTTTTGCGAGACAAATAAGTGTGTCTACAAATACAAAGGGGGTCACGCATCACTTGGTTCTTCATTGCAGAGGGGCTTGGTTTGAAGTGCTGTTTTCTAAATGAGATCATTATGAGGAAATGGGACTGTGAGAGGCTTGAAGACTGATGACTTTCCCTTGCCAAAAACGATTTTCTTTCATAAAATGTAAAAAGTTTGACTTCTCCTAGCATTAAACTTCCATCACCATCAGTTTGAAGTGTCAAGTGAGGAGCCTCGTACATCTTTTGACAGGTGTACCTCTGTTACCTAATGAAATAATTTAAGAAATCCTATATAATCTATTTTATCCTTTGGATTTCTCTTTCCTTGTAATTTATTATTAAACGTCTGTCAACAATAAGCTCTACGACCTTCATGAATCAGATCCAAAGGCTCTAGATTTAAAACAGTTAGGACAAGTTTTTTCTTAATTAAACTTTGAGAAAGTGGCTTCTGCAACTCCTGTGTTTTTTTCTAAATGTGCAGCCCCTAGAATAAACAAACTGCTTAGTAATTTTCTGTTCTGCATTCAAATCAGTGATGCCCCATTAGTAAAACAGTCCTACAAATTCAGACTTCTGCCTTTCTTGCTCTTTAAACCATGGGTTAATGATGACTGAAATTAATTTATGCCTATTTCCTCAACAGATGTTCTTTCATCCATAATTATGCACAGTCAGGCATAAGCACAAATACACTAAACACTACAACCCCATGCCTTATCAAGGAGCTTGTGGTTTAAAAGATCATTATAAATCATCTAGGTAACAACTGAACAGATTTTTAATGTTTTAATTTCAGTATGTCACTGAGAACCACACTGTTGTAAAGAGCTTTAGACTGAACCCAACTGTAGAGATTAACTTCCTCATTTTTTATTATTTTTAGTATTTTTTCAGTGCTTGCAATCTGCTTTTAGAAGTAAACTTATTCAGCCGCCTGTGACATCCCCAGTCAGTGGCCGCTAGAGGTTTAAAGTATTGGACTTTTATGTTGAAACTGGGGTTAGTTCTTATGTTTATCAGCTGTGTTTTGTTAATTAAATTGGTATAGTATTTAAGTTCCAATGTTTCAGGTTTTAGTTGTCTGTCGACCCTCACACTTTACCTTTGGTTTGTGTTCATTTAGGTTTATCCGGTTTTGAGTTTTGGCCATTGTGCCCTTTGGTTTGTATTAAAATAAATAAAAGGAAAGCCATGGAAGTCTGCGTGTGTGCCTCCTGCCTGGGCAAGCAAAGCTAAATCGTGACACCACCTCAGGACACACAGAACTGTTCAATAATGAGAACTGAAAGATGCAAAAATTAGCCACGCACATGAAAGCAGCACCTGAACAGGCATGGGAGAGCAGCTGAATGTTAATTCTAAGGAATAGTGAGGTGTGACAAAAAACATTTCTGTATGTCATCATTGTTTTTTTTAATTTTATTTTACAGTTACATCTTACTGTCAATGCAGCTGTTTCAGCCAGGCTTTTATTCATTTATTTTAATGGTTGACACTCTTGCTGCAGTAGTATAATAAATAATCTATTACTTTTTCATTATGAGAATCTGGAGCGCTTTGCTTGTCAGAGCATGTGTTTGAGATGCAGAGCATTAATTTACCTATTAGCTGGCAGTAAACACATTCCAGTGGTTGAGCGCTATATCATTGTCTTTTGATGGTCACACATGACAGTCTGAACATCATATTGATGGGCACTTTGTTGTGTTCTTTGCTAATGGCAACAAGCAGCACAACTGTAGAGAATTTCTATACCACCATGCTCATGAACTTCTACTGTTGCTTATCACTGCTATAGAAGACACAGTGCCTTCGCTGTCTGCTTTCCATGCTTTACTGGAGCTACCACTACCACTGAAATAGAAAAATGCCTGGTGGATTATTTTATTGGCATAGACATAGGTCCAGCAAAGTCGTCTGCGTACTCTTGACAGGCCAATTTTGACTTGATTTTGAACCCCACTGTAATTTCTTTTGCCCTAAAATGAGGCATGAGTTGATTTTTAATAATGAAAAATAACACCCTGTAATGAAGCTTTGGAACCATGGAGGGAGAACTACCCTAACGTGGCCAGCATTCTTTTGGATAGCTGCTTGTTGCACTCAGAAAATTAGAATAAAAACTGTGTGGGTCTGCAGTACATGAAGTATTGGAGATGCCCTGGAGTTTGAGGCTTGGCATGAAGAGACCAGAAAATACTTCTGTGTAGCCCTTGATGCTGCAAAAGAGACTGAGAGCACTGACGTCTGTTTTTCTTCCAAGCTATTCATCTGCTTAAAAAAAAATAATTTATTCGTAGAATGTTTTGGTTGCACTCTCAATGAGTTTATCCTTCTTCTAAATAATGTAGGCGTTGTACCTTTCCAAAACTTAACCTCTCTCTAAGTTTTACTTCAGGCTAACAGCCATGGACACACATACCTTTTTCCCCTCTATCATCTAATCTGGAATACTGATTTTGTTTTGTAAAACCCTTTTACATTTAATGCACAATATAATGAATAATCACATAAAGCCCTTGAGAAGTGAATAATGCTGTGACAATTCTAGCAAACATAATAGCCTTATTTGCATAACATCCATGATCTCCACTGTGATCATGTGTTCATAATGGAAAAGAACGCTGGACAAGTAGTGCTTCTGAAGTGAAATTTGGAACTAAGCTTTGAGTAAAATGTATTTAGTTATTAGAGCTTTTCTTGTTTTAATGTACCTTCTGCATTCATTAGCCAATAAAGCTGTTGCAAGGTGACTATAGAGGTGTAAAACAAGTAAAATATTAAAGCATAACAGTGACGAGTTCCAAATTGAAGCTAACAGATAATATAAGGTACTAAGTGTACAGGTCATTTTATTCCTATATACATTGAACAGCCCACCAGCACCTCCAAAAACCTAAACACCTGCAGCTGTGGTGTATTACTCTCCTTATGCCACATTCGCCTGTTAAATCTGGCACAGTTTTGTGACAAAAACAAACATACATACATTTTCTACTATACAAGATGTAGTTAGTGAGCATAAACATATTTTGAACCAAAATTTAGCTTCAATAGTTTAGGACTGGAGCTGCAAGGCTAATGAAACAGAAGTCAATTGTCACCTAAATCTTTTCTGTAAACACATCCCCAAAAGTTCCCTGAACTTGCTTAAACCACATACAGGGGTGGTGGTGGCCTAATGGGTAGGATCCTTGCCTCTGGACCAAGAGGTCATGGATTTGAATCCTACCTTTAGCATAAGTTGCTCTTAACCCTAAGTTTCTCCAGGGAGACTGTCCCCTGTAGTTAGGGAATGTAAGTCGCTTTGGATAAAAGCGTCTGCTAAATGCCGTGAATGTAAACATTCAGCTATTCATTAAGTTGGCACTGACATCCTTATGTGATTTATAACACAGCAGGGCTTACTGTGAGCCCTAAAAATGAACCGACCCTCACCATGTCTCTAAACACTGCTGGTAATCTTTTAGATGACAGTGTCCCTTTTCACAAACCACTTTTGGATTAGGAGTTCTGATCTAGTTTTTGCGATCGTAAGTATGGAGAAATCAGATTCAAGATCAGTCTTCCTTTTGATTGCTCTGCCAACACCAGTCCCCATGTAGTCTGAAATTGTGATGGTTCAGTTTTCAAGTCAGGTCAAATCAAGTCAATTAGGTTTACTAACATTTCAGCCATATACACAACATACAGTGAAACAACAAGACATTCCTTCAGGACCATGGTGTAACACAAGAACAAAAACAGAACACACCACAAGACTACATAAATACTGCAGACAAGACAAACTACACCTAGCACAAATACAGCACGAGAGAGAGTGCAAGAAAAACACAAGAGCAACAAAGCAACAGGACAAGACAACGTTTAATGCAATCGACATTTGAATGAACGCCGTATTATGACAGATACTGTTTTCAAGCGGTGGAGTCGTTATCTGTGCAAAAATGCGGAACAAAGCAAGACAACAATAAATAATAATAGCAGCAGCTGGACAGAGAATGTGCAGGATATAATAAATAGAGGGATATTTAAGAGTGGCAGTTGAGGTGTAAGTTGTCAGATCAGTTCTGTGTGCATATGAATTGTGTTAGGAAAAGAAAAAAGGTCAGTTCAAGGTTGTGTTTGTGTGTATGGGTACAGTTTATGATTCAGGTCTATGGGAAGAAACTGGTTCCTGTTCTGACAGAGGAGGCAAGTAAGCTTCAAAACCTTTTGCCAGATTGTAGGAGGGAAAAGAGGTTGTGTGAGGTCTTCCACAATGCTGGTGGCTTTGTGGATGCAGCGTGTGCTGTAAATGTCTGTGCCAGAGGGTAGAGAGACCCGATAATCTTCTCCACTGTCCTCACTATCCTCTGTAGGGTGCTGCGATCTGAAATCGAACTATTCCTGTACATTTACATTACATTTATGGCATTTAGCAGACATTTTAATCCAAAGCGACTTCCATTCCGTAACTACAGGGAACTTGGTGCTCTGGGTGAACTCCACTGAGAGTGACCATGTAGCGCCCTCCTGAATTCAACAGCCATCTCTCTGTTTTGTCCACATTCAGAGACAAGTTGTTGGATCTGCACCAGCCCATTAGTTGTTACACTTTGTCTCTGTATACCACCTCATCATTTCTGCTGATCAAACCCATCATAGTCGTGTCATCAACAAACGTGATAATGTGGTTTGCTGAACAGTTGTCGGATATGTCGACTGAAAGCTATACTTTTGCGCCAAATTGACCCAAAGAGGCTGTCGTGAGTTAACGTACCACCATCTTGAAGCTCAGATTTTTTATAGCTCACAGTAAATCTGTATCTTAAACCACACTGACAAGTCTGTGCAACCTAAATAAAGAGCTGGATGCTGTATGAATTTTTACGGAAACAATTTGGGTGACTCGTGTTTGTTAGTCTTGCTGTTCAAGTGCTAAACATTGTGATACCAAAATAATTAGAAAATGACTGGAAGCACTCATTGAAGAGCAAATTTCCAAAACTCACTCAGTCCATTTTTTTGTGATTTTTTTTTAGGTCACAATACTATTGACATATTTTTACATTACCTATTTATGTGCAATAGTATAATTGACCAAAACTCACATAGTCCTTAATACACAGTACAAGATTAGGTGAATTTCCAAAACTCACTCAGTCCACTTGCACAGTCACAAGTGGTACTTACTTACCCAGGTCTCCCAGGGGGTCGATCATAAACGAAGACGGCTCTATGCTGTGTCATGTAGTAGGATATAAATATTAAACTTGTACATAATTTTGTTACATTGAATATTGATTTACTTAAAAATTGTATTCACAATATTTTTTAAACAAATTTGTCCATACTGTGCAGTTTACAAACAGGCATTGAAAAATGACAAGTAACTGAAAAAAAAAAATTATTTCCTGTAAGAATTGCTTTCCAATAGGTAAAACAAGTAAAACATGATTTTCCAAAAAAAAGAAGCTTTTAGACTGAGTGAGTTTTGGAAATTTGCCCTTCAGTTGGTTTGAGCAGAATCTTTGTGTGTAAGAGTGTGTGTAGAAGCATCCTGAGCATGTAATCTGTAATTACAGCTGGGTTTAAATGTTGCACAAGCCAGAAAAAAAGAGACGTTGTATAGCTAAGACTTTTTGATGTTCTCTGCTGATTTGGGTTTGAAAAAAACGGGCATGCACGTACTACTTTGTACGTACCTGGTGCTTTACTTAAGTTCATGTGAAAGGAAATGTGTTTGAAATACATGAAAAAAATATTCAAGGTCACCACTAAACTGATGCCAGGCCTTGTGCAAACCTTTTGAAAGTGCTGAAAACATTTTACAGGTAATGAAGGGAGCAGAACAAGATGTGACACTATCTCCTTTAAGGCTGATGCCAAATCAAAAGGAACTGCATCTCTATTTGAGGTGTCTTATGACTTTTTCTTTCCCAGTCACAGACTTTTGCTACCAATAAAGCTTTAGATATCTGTGTGATGAGTGCGTTTTCTGCACTTTCTGACAGCAAAAAAAGATAAAACAATATTTTTTGAGGTGCCATTTTTTTCACAACTGAATTCTTATGGAGCAAATTGGTACAATTGTTTAAAAAAACAGGTTAATACCAGGCCTGTGAATATTTTAGTTTCATCTAAAATATTCAGTATTTCACCAATTTTACACTCTTTGAGGGTTTTTGGTTTGTTTGGGTTTTTTTGCATCTGCAAATCTTGCTCAAATTCTGCATATGAGAAATGGCTGGAGCAGAATATCCCAGATATTACATAAATCTCCACCACTTGTGTACAAATGCTAAATAGAAATCTTAAGCAATATGCCATCTTTAAATACGGTGGATATTTAGAGCAGTATTTTGCTGCCTCTCAGACACTATGGGGACATTGGGTTACAGGGGAAAATGTAGCAAGGGGAAAGCTGCTATGACCTTTCATAAAAAATAATAGATCAGAAAGCCATGTGGAATAGAGATTAGATCAGATAAACATTGGAATTTATCCAGTTTACATACATCCAGTCCTGAGCAGACTATGCAATGCACACTCTCTTGGCAACTGAGTAATTGGTAAACCTGCTGGGGCTACTGTATTGCACCTACAGGTCCCATTTAGGCCAACTTTAAAAATAAAAAATAATTTTAAAATAAAATTAAAATAGGATTGCTATTATGCTTTGTTCAAAAAGTAGCTTTTACGAGGCAATATTGTCATAATTTTAAAGGACAATGTAAGTTTACTAAGTAATTTTAAATATCACAATTTTTAAGCCATAACATTGATTATGTAACATTGATTATGTAATGTGTAGTAGGTAGTTTGAGGGTAAGGTATTACATTTCTTAGAAACATTTACTTTTTTAATTCAACAAACATGGGATTCTGTTTGACACATTCATAAAGTGCAAAATGCAAGCTGACATCAGTAATACATTCAATAATAAGGTTGATCAAAACTACTGATAGTATTCTTAATTTTTTTTTTTAACTGGTTGTACTACAAGTTTATTAAAAAAAACATGAACTCAAATTAATTAGCAACAGATTAGGCAATATGAAGAAAATCTTCTGTTGCAGTACAAAACATTTCAGCACAATATTGATATATTGTGTCCTTGTTTTGAATTCCTAACATGACATTTCACACACTAATATCTAAACCAAATACATTGAATATTATCATAAACTTTTTTTGTTCACTGATTTATCACCTTGCACATATCGGTCTAATGAAGGCAAAGATATTAAGGCATCTACATCAGTGTAAGCATTTTGGCAAAATATATCCAGACATTGCCCAGATCTTATTACTTTCATAAAGTACAGACACTTCCAAAATTCTAACTGTAACATTAGAAACAGAATTAAGAATCAGTGTAATGCCCCAAGGATTTTTTTTTTAATTGTCACTTTACTGGATAAATACATGGTATGTTACTTCTACCATAATACATTTTTTTATACAGCAAATCAACTGAGAAACTGTTTGGATAACATAAATCAGGTGTGGAACTCTTCACTGGTTGATTTATCAAATCATATACTTTACAAAGCCAAAGTACGCTGCCAATCCAGAAAAAAATAACCACCTGGGTTTAAGTAAATAGGTAAGAGCCTCCCATTGGATAATTACTGCATGGATGATTATGTTTCAGCTGGCAACAAGTTATTTAACCCTAAATCCAGTGAGTAGCTCCACATTTTTTAAACAACCATGTCGGAAGACATGTCCTGTGGTCGTGGAAAAGATGTTAATCTGTTTCAGAAGGATCAAATTATTGGCAAGCATCAAGCAAGGAAAACACAATGATTTCTGAAACTACTAAAATTGGGTGAAGAACTATCCAGTGCATTATTAAAAACTGGAAGGATAGGGGGGGACCATCATCATCTTTGAAACAAATCTTGAATGATCATGATTGGTAAACATGTTTAACTAATAGTGAAAGTGAGAGCATTTCCACACAAACAATGTGAAATGAACTCCTGGGTTTGGGACTAAACAGCTGTGTAGCCTTAAGAAAATCACTTATCAGTAAGGCTAATCGAAAAAAAGGCTTCAGTTTGCTAGGGAGCATAAAGATAGGACTCTGGATCAAAAGAAGAAGGTCATGTATTCTGATGAGTCCAGATGTACCCTGTGATGGGCGCATTAGAGTAAGAAGAGAGGCGAATGAAGTGATGCACCCATCATGTCTAGCATCTACCATACAAGCCTGTGGGGGCAGAGCTATGATCTGGAGTTGCTGCACTAAGCCAGGTCTAGGTTCAATAACATTACTGGGGTGGGGGGTGGGGTGGTGCTGATGGGATATATATTAATGGGTAAGGACAGGTTTATTTAAGGCACCTAAACCACACACACACCGACACAATATTTGGAATGAGGGTATTGGTGGAAAATATCAAATATATGGTTTATCCAACTTTTTCCCTTATTCTGCAGACAAAGTGATAAAGAAGCCTACGTTATACAAATGTAGCACATTTTTAAAGACAATTATAACAGGTAGATGTTTAGCTTGGCTTATGGTGATCAGAAGGCTTATGGGCAGTGTATCTAACTTTTAGCTATTCTTGCCCGCGAGTTATCTAAACCATTAAATACGTACATTAATAGTCATGGGTGGGACAACTGACATAAAGAGTGTATAAACGCGATCTCTGCTCTAATATTATAGATTAGTGTATGAACCCCTG
This sequence comes from Bryconaethiops microstoma, assembly GCA_037577275.1. NCBI lineage: Eukaryota > Metazoa > Chordata > Actinopteri > Characiformes > Alestidae > Bryconaethiops > Bryconaethiops microstoma. Next base: position 15,636,134 of record JBBJLS010000006.1, read on the forward strand.
CTACAGACTACAGTTCATCTAAAGACAAGATGTGTGCGCTGAGCAAAAGTGCTTGGGTAAAAACGTTGCAGTGCAGGAAAGGTTCCGCATGGGATAAAAAAAAAATTTGACGACTGTGATGTGGTGCTTGGGGTGGCCACAGCTCCGCTCTTGATGGCATTATAATTCCCATTTCATGTTATTGGATTTTTGTTTATATGTTTTAATGTCAATTAGTTGAGTGGCCTGCTTAGTAATTACTTTCTTTTGATTCGTGTTTGTTTTGTTTTTTTTCCTATTTGGTTAGATTCGTTCGTGACTGTTGTGTTTTGATTATCACTGAAACCTGGCTTCATCCTGCGATCCCATGTAAGATGAGTGCTCCTGGCAGTGAACCCCAAGAAGGCTCCCGGCCCAGATAGAGTACCTGGTAGAGTGCTCAAAGCATGTGCCCACCAGCTCATCATCATCTTCACCAAAATCTTCAACCTCTCCCTAGCCCAGGCAGTCATTCTGTCCAGCTTAAAATCAGCCACAATTATACCAGTGCCAAAAAAGTCTCCCATCACCAGCCTAAATGATTATCGTCCTGTGGCCCTCACTCCAGTAATCATAAAGTGATTCGAGAGACTGGTTCTCCAGTACATCAAGGACTATCTCCCCCAAGACTTTGACCCTTACCAGATCCACAGAGGATGCCCTCACCGTAGCTCTCCACTCTGTGCTAAGGCATCTGGAGCAGCAGCAGAGCTATGTCCGGATGCTCTTTGTGGATTACAGCTCAGCTTTCAATACAATCATCCCTGACATTCTCATCACCAAACTGGACACTCTTGGCCTGCCCCCTCTCACACATGCCTGGATAAAGGACTTTCACACCAACCGGCTCCAGACTGTGAGACTCGGCCCCCACCTCTCCTCCACTCGCACACTGAGCACCGATTCCCCACAGGGCTGTGTACTGAGCCCCCACTTGTACTGTCTCTACACCCACAACTGCAGTCCGGCCCACAACAACCACCTCATCAAGTTTGTTGATGACACCACAGTGGTCGGACTCATCTCAAAGGGAGATGAGGCGGCTTACAGAAAAGAGGTTCTGAAGTTGGCAGCTTGGTGTTCAAAGAGCAACCTGGCTCTGAACACCAAAAAAACAACAACAAAGAAATCATTGTCGACACAGTAACGACTTGCCCCCCCCCCTCACATCAACTGTGAGAGGGTCCATACCTTCCGGTTTCTCTGCGTCCTCATCTCCGCTGACATCTCCTGGACAGACATCACAGCAATCATCAAAAAGGCTCAGCAGCAGCTACACTCCCTGAGGGTCCTCAGGAAGCACAACCTAGACTCCAACCTGCTACTGACTTGCAATCAGGACAAGATTTCTTACCCTTATCTACAATTTGCAACCTAAAGGCTACAAGGTTTGTAGCATTTCACCCTTTGGTAAATTAGGGAGGAAATTCACTTTTGCCCTCTTGGATCACAACGTTCCGTGATAATGTGAGGGGTTATGCTTGTCTGGGTTGTTTCCGCTCCTCTTCCCTGAATTTACACCTACCTCATGAAATCCAGCCCAGCTCAACATAGTGTGGTAGTTACCCATCCTAAACTTCAGACTATTTTTCCAACCATACCACCCTGCCTGAGATCTTGTCACTAAGCACCCTTGTTTAGAAGAGCCAAGTGCTTTTGTTACCAGTGAAGCCTCCATATCACTGGGGTATACTTTGCAGCTATGCATTACGCCTGCCAGTGTAGTTTTTGTCCCCTAGTTAACTTCAGTGTCTTCCCTGTTGTCTCATATGTAGCATTTCCATCATCAAGTATGAATTCTACCTCATAGGAAAAAGTGGGTACTGGAAATACATGAGGCAATTTCCCAGTCCTGTGTGGAGTTATGGCATGGGGCGTTAATACTGTATCATCCGATGATACAGAGGCATCATTCTCAGGTCATATATCTTTTAAACAGCCTTCTGTTAAAGTCATCTTCCTTATAATGTCTGTGGTGGTGTGAACATAGTTTTGAGTTGCCATTTGCTATTATTAAAAAGAGAGAATTAGTGAGTTGCTGTTTCACTTCACTGTTCCAATAGACTGTATATGTCCCATTTCTGAATACATTTTAACCCTCCAAGTTTTTGATCAGAATAAATCTTTATTGTGTTACCAACAAATGTCCATTAATAGTGTCATGTGTTTCTGACAGCTAACGCACAGAGAAGCTCAAGTGATCTTAAATTCTCAGTGTACCAGCCCTCAATTCCTGCTAAGAAAGGAAACACAGTTGTTCACAAGCAGTATCTTCAATTACATTTTGTTTAATGGGTTGCAATGGATGCTGGATAGTGAATCAAAACAAGGCTGATATTGAAAGTAATTACAGAATTGATTAAACATTTGCAGAAAGTTGTCAAGACTGAATGGAGTACCTGATGTCTGCTGAGTTTCTTCAAGAAGAAGAGGTGCTGCCAACACTTAAAACATTTACAGTGTTTGGTTGAAAAGGTGAGTCTATGATCAGTGATTGTCTTAGGATATCTGTATGAATCAACCCTGTCTATTGGCTGGCTATTATCTGACAGAGTGGGAATACTGGGAGGTTCTTTGGTTTAAATCGGCCACCAGTTCCCTTGTCTGGGTGATGTTAAGGTCAGGACATTTTGCCTTACACCAAGCTGCAAAAATGTTAATCTCAGCCTGCAACTGCTCCTGTGAACTGGTGATGTCCAAAACCAGAATATTTATTGTATGTCACAAAAAGGTTAGTCCTCCTACGATCATTTGTGTATAGTGTATGTAGAATCAGTGAGATTACAGAGCCTTGTGGGACTCTTGTGGAGGTTGTCTTAGATGAACTGAGGCAGGCATTGACTCAGACCCTCTGGTGTCTGTCTGTCAGGAATGAGAGGACCCAGAGGATCAGATGTGGGTTAACATCCATCTAGAGCAATTTCTGTCCCATCATGTGGGCTTGCACAATATTGAAGGCACTTGAGAAGTCCACAGACACCATTTTAACAAATGATGTGGGCTTCTCAAGATGAGTATGGACTAAAAGCAGCAACATTTTTGCAGCATGATCCATACCTCTATGCCATTTGTATGCAAACTGACAGGGGTCAGTATGCCTGCTGACCTCCTCCTGAAGCTGGAAGCTGCCTTTCAAAACCTTTCAGGGCCAGACATGTTAGTGCCACACGGGTGAGGTTGCTCTTTTTTACTAGTAAACAGATGACTGAAGATTTCCAAAGTGATATATACTTGAATATTCTGACAGAGAGCAGTTGAAAAGATCACAGAAAATATTGGCCAGCTGGCTGCAGCAAACCATCAGTAAGCAAACACAGATCTGGTCTTGTCCACCTGCTTTGTTCAGCTTCATCTTCTTCAGCATGAGTTCAACCTCCTCTTGCCTTAAGTTCAAGGTTTGCTTTGATAGGTGTCTTTGAGGTGAGTTCAGCACCTCAATCCCCTGTGAGAATCAGACAGGTCAAACCTACAGAAGAATTGGTTCATTGCCATAATACACAATCTTTTGTGTCAGTCATGGATGATGTTATCGGGAAGACCATACAGTGTTTTAACGTCCCACCAGGTGTCCCTGGCATGGCCTTTCCGAATAGTTTCTCAAATCTCTCCTTGTATTCTCTCTTTGCTGCTTTTATTTTTGCATGAATTTAGATTCCGTTTTGTTTCCTGAATGGAATGATATTTTCTTTTCACTCAGGGTTGATTTCAGGACTTCTGTGATCCTAGGTTTATTATTAGAGAATACCTCAACAGTTTTTGTGGCGACAGTAATTTCCTCATGGAAAGTGATAGTGAGTGATCAACTCAGTGGTTTCCTCAAGGCTACTCTCCAGAATTAACACCTCCAAAGTCGAAGCAGCCCTGTAGAGTCTCAACCACAATATCATCCCACATTTTCACCCTCTTCTTAGCCATGCCCTCTCTTTGCTGAGATGGATAACATTATGGCCTGCAAAAATGATTTTTTTACAAACTCCTTACATTACCATGACAAAGATTGATTATTTTGTGCGCTCTGATAGCATGTCACATACTGCTGATTGGAAGTCATAAGTATCTTATTTAGCCTACATGCATTATGTCCCCAGAATGAAAACAGGGGAATCTAGAAATGTGCATTCAATTTTGTGGGTGCAGCTAGGGCCTCTGACTGCCATGTTGGGCATGGATAGTGAGGCACAGATGCAGGCTTCCATTTCACTCGTGACCTTATTTACAAACACAGCAACACAAAGAAGGCTCGAGGGCCAAAACACAAAGCAAACAAATCTACTGGAGACCAAGGAAGAAGACAGGAACAGAATAAGACAGGTACAAATAACAGTTGTAAACTCAAGACGCTGAAGACAGGTACAGGAGACAGTGGACCGACACAAGGGCATGAACAAAGGCAACTTAAATACACAAATGACTTTGACCTAAACCAATCAACAAACACAATCACTTGGACCTAAACACAAGACAGTTGTAACTAAAGACGTGAACTTAGACACAGTGACACAGACACTAACTTTCAAAATAAGAGTTCCACAAGTCCAAGTATTATCATACAATGGTGGCCTCTAGCGGCCGCTGACCATAGACGTAACACTGATGCACAAGTAAAATCATGTTGTACATATTCAATTCTACTGAATTTTAGAAGTATTCCTATTTTTGCCAGCAGACACAAACATTCCATTTACATACTCCAGTTAGCCATTTATAGAGACCTTTGCTGTACTGCTTTAGCTGTACGACTTGGTTGCTATAAAGTCTTTTGCTACTTGAGGCGAAGTAGCGAGTCTGAAAAAGTAACAATGCAGAGGTGATGCACTATCATTTACTCATGCTTGATAGCAAGACTTTGAAATGGTGTCCTCTATCACCTTTATAAAAAAAACAAAAAACAATGTTTTCCCTCAAACCTCATGGTTCAAAGGTGAACCAGAGGCCTAAAACACTTTGTCAGCTCTGGATAGTCCTCGACATAATGATGCTTGGGTTACAGCTTAAAGTCTGAAAACAGACTTTGTCTCCTTCAGAGACTTTACTTTCTACCTAACCTCAGCAAACTGGATTTTTCATTCCCATTCCTATCAATGCTTTTTATGCCCATTTCTATCAGTGCTTTCAATCTCCAAAATTTGGGGAATTAGTTGTAGCTAATCAAAATTTATCTCTGTGTTTAGTTATCTGAGAGTGAAATACATCAAACAAATGCACAACGCCATCTCAACTGCTACAATACCCTCACCGTGCAGTATATCAGGTGGGAAATTAATAGTGGGTTAAAATGCCACAATGCCTTATTGAGAGCACACTTACTCATAACACCAAAAAGGGGTTACATTTACTCCTTGCATAACATTTTGCACATCATGAGAGACATCTTCAGAAACGTTACCAGTCTGTAGTCCAGCAACAAAATCTACAAACATAGTGTCCGTGGGAAGACTGAACAAAGCCTGTAAGATCGTGAGCAGCCAATTTGTCAGCTGCCACATACACACAACACAGTGCCCCTGATACACTGACAGAGTGTTTCAGAGAAATGACTATCCCGCTCAAGGGCGAGTAAGTCTCTCAAAAACAGTTACAGAACACTTTTACAGGTCCTGTACTTTGCATAGCAGAGCCAGCTGTATAAAATGTAAGCCGGACCTATATCTACACGGTACACTGGCAAGCAACCAGCACACTACACACAGCTTGTGGATCTTTCTAGCTGTGTGCCTAAAGGATTCGCTAGTTTGAGGTCATCCACATACAGAATCCGTGCCAATTTCAGCTCTTCTGCTTCTGAGAGTAACTCATTTTCTTTGAAATGCTCCATCTTCATGAGACATGTGTGTGCCATGTCCTGAAGGTTTGGACTTTAGATTTCATCAAGATGATCGGTTCTTTTCAACATTGTTTGACGCATCTGTAGCACTAGGACATACGCTGCTATGTGTTTTCTGGAACCTACAGAAGATTGCACTGGCATTACCAGTTTTAGGAGTTTAGTTGCACCTCAAATATGTTTTCCTCTGCTTTGTTTGGCTCTGCACCTTCCACAGTAGCACTGACCAACACACTACATTTCATGATAGCTTCCTTTAATTCATTAAGAAGGACATCACTGATAAACTGATAATGCGCATCATGGCTCTGGTGAGACAGCAAGAATATCTGTACCAAATTGTCAGCTATGTTTTGCATAGCCATCTCTGTTATATGATACAAGAACATTGAGCATTTTTAAGAATAATGATTCCAAGTTGTTTCAAAAATAAAGCTTGCAATTCACCAGTGTCATACCTGGATTTAAGAGGATTACAGTCAGAAGTCTCCAGCTCAGGAGAATTCTGAGAGCGACCAGGCTCATCAGATTGAGCCTGACTCTGCATTAAGGGGCTGTCAGTTCCAGTCAAGACAATCTTGTTTTTAAAATCTGAGATATCAACGTCTGGATGGTTTCTACTGTAAAGTGCACTGCAAAAGGGGAATAAACATTAGTATGGTAGTGACAATATTTAAATGGACAATTGACCATCTCGCATTGTTTTAAACGCATCCTTAAATGACTGAGAAGAGTTTAATCATTAAACAACTTCTTTAATCCATACTTAGGACAGACGAATGATACACTTTCCATTTGATTTCCACTCAGCAAAACTGTCAGAATAAATAACTGTGTTAAGTGAATTTTCAAAGCACTTACTGACTGAAATGTGCAGATAGAGTCGTCATAGAGACAGGGCAAAGGTGGAAACATTACTAAGATGCAAATGGTAACGTTCAAGCACTGGGTCAAAGGGCAAAACAGAATGCAATTAATCAGAGTGATTTTTTTAACACATTCTTTTTTCTATAATTAATGAATCAAAATTAACACACTATTTTGACAGTCCTGTTTTTTTATATATGTGTTGTGCATTCCTATTTTATTCACTTTCAGTTTGCCAGATGAATAATTTTGTACATTACTTAAGCATTTAAAATTACAATTGCTTTATTAGACTTTTACTGCTTGGTCTTACAGTGCGTATGGCTGAATATTCAAGTTTGCAGTGTTACAGAAAAAAAGTGTATCTCTCTGGCTACTTTGTATTCAGGCAAATTCTCTTTTGTACATTTACTTTTAATTAACTTTTAAATCTCATACCTTTTTTTTCTCCACATTTACATCATTTCTATTATTAATCATAGGTATTTCACCGTAAGAGTCGTAATATTATTTGGTGTTTTGGGTTCATTTAAATGCCAGCTTTATAATTTATTTTGAGAATTTTTAAGAATATGGTAGCCACTGCACACTTTCTATTCAGGCTGAAGAAGTTGGACAACACACAATTTTTACCAATAATGTGTCAGCAAGTTGCTAGTTTATGCTTTTGCGGTACATTTGAAGACTATTTGGTGATCATTCTTGTTTGAGTTGATGGCACTGCTGCCAAAATGCAATTATGGCAAGCACAAATAGCAGACAAAGCTTATGAAAATGCTTTTACCAAAAGAATGATTCAGCAAACAATCAAGGTTATTGAAGTCTGACCTCACAAAACAAAATTAAAGAGAAAACTGACCGTGTCATTCCTCAGTTATTCAACACATTTCAGACATTGCATGAATATGTTGTAAAACTGTTAAATGAAGATGAAAAAAACAAAAATGACCAGGAATTTTGGTTTGAACCCAAAGTGGACCTGTTTACAGCATTTATGGGAGAGACTGAGGAGTGGCTCGCGGATGCAAAAGAGAAGGTACAGTCACCTGGGTCCACAAGACAGTGTTTCACAAGTTTCCAGTAAACACTAAAATGAGTATGGCTCAGTATATGAGGCAATGTCAGGTGTCTCGCAAAGCAGTTCTGTGTGCATGAAAGTAAAGGCGGAAAGAGCTGCATTACAAACGTGAGCAGAAAAGAAAAGAAAAGAGAAGCTCTAAAGAAAAGAAAAGATATTCTGGTAGAAGAAGCACAACTGAAGGCTAAGAAGAAGCAATTAGAGGTTGAGATGGCTATTGCTGAGTCTAATGCAAGGCTTAAGGTGTTAGAGGGGTAAAAGGGTCTCTTGTTAGTAGAAGTAAGGTGCAGTCACAGGCATCCATCAAGTCTGATAAAAGCTGTTGTCATAAGAACACACCATGGAAATGGCTGGAGTGCCCATAAGCAGGAACAGTTCACCTGGAGAAGGAACAGTTCACCAGAAGAAGTCAAAAATTATTTTAAAAAGTACAAAGTGAGGAGATAATAAAGGATCATGGAGCGAAAGAATGATATCACAGAGATGCTTGGGCAACAAGGTTTATCCCTGCTGCCAGACAGAGATGTTACTGTGTTCTATAGCGATCCTTTACATTATCATTCATTCAACAGTGTGCTGAAACATGTAATACACAAATGGAGAACATAGAGTGCTGGTGAAGAGCTTTGAACATATGAGAGGTGATAGAGAGGCCAGACAGCTACTGCCACATTGAACCACTATGAAAAATGTTCAGTAACTGGAGGAAATGGACAATGCAATAAAACATGCAAACCATTCTTTCCAAGCTTACATTCAAGATGCATGACAGATGGAGAAGACATGCAACAGCCTAGGAGAAGAAGAGCAAATTTAGCTGAACTAGAGGATTACATTGAACACCAAGCCAATATCATGATGGATACTTTGTTTGGCAAAATTCAAGCCCTAAGCATCAGTGCAGAAGGGAGAAGAACAGAACTGTCAGCTATAAACCTGTCAATTGGGAAGAAAGGAAGCAGTTTTGTCACAACCGTTGTTCCTGCAAATGAACAAATGAAGACAGCTCAAAGGAAGAGTAACAATGTTACAAAATTGGATGCATTCCAGAAGACATGTTTGTTTTCCCAGAAGACTCAGTCCATGGATTACTGCTGACAAATCACAGAACAACCGTTAAAGACAGAATTGACTTCCTGAAGACAAAAGATCTCTGCCTTGGCTGCATAACCATGGTCAGTGTAGCAAAGAGTACAGGCAAAGAGTACAGGAAAAGGCTGACATGTAAAAAATGCCAACAGAGACACCCAAAGCTTTGGTATGTAGAAAAAGAGGAAGACCACAGTTCAAAGAAAGTTGAAGATGGTAAAGTGCTTTTGTAGCACTGAATATAAGTCAAATAAATGTCAAAATGAACTCTCAGAAATGCTCAGTAAATGCTTAGTACAAAATAAACTCTGCTATGTACAAAAAATGTGGATATACAAGGTTTGGAAGAAGACAGTGTATTCTCAATGATGTACCTGTGAAAGTGAAATCCAAAGCAATCTATGAAGACTCGAAAGGTTTGCTTTTATTAATTCAGGACATTCATACTAGTTTTGCATGGAAGTTGAGATGAGACAGCTAAATCTGAAGGGTGAAAAGAAAAGAGCCTCATCTTTGTACTATGAGTCAGGAGAAGCCTGTAGTTACATATTGGCAGATCTTAAAGTGTTTGGACTTGAAACGTGAGTATATTGATATGCCTCCAGTATATACTCAGCCAAAAATTCATCTGTATGAAGCCGATATTCCTTGACAGCGAGTGGTTTTACATAAGAAAGGTGACCCTACCCTACGCTGATGCCGAAGCTGGTCTATTAATCGTCACTAACACCTACACAGCATCATTAATAGCATGAATGATGGGCTATATGCAGTGTATTGGATGGTAAACAGACCTAACAGAGAGATAAGCTCAGAGCAAAGAAGGCGTACAGGAGATCTGGTATCTGTTGCAGATGTAGAACAGGTATATATTTGACAGTGCAGTATGGATTTCCCTGAAAGACAATATGAATATAAGAGAGAAATACCACAAGAAGACTGGCAGTTCATGAGATTTGTTATGAAGTCAGCAAAGTACATTGATGGAAATTACTCCACTGATTTACCATTTAGAGTGAAACTCATGGCATAGCAGTACTGCAAGCTGTGAATCTCAAGAAGAAACTGACAGGAAATTAAGCTCTACATGAAGATTACAAAGTTTTCATGGAAGACATCATCTGAAAGCGTTTTGCAATGAGAGTTCTAAAAAGCAGGTAAACCATGATAATGTAAGAGTGTGGTACACCCAAATGCTCTGTACCACCCAACTAGGAACAAAAACTGAGTTGGTTTTGATTGTAATGTGACGCACAGAGGTATGCCTCTAAATGGACAATTGCTGTGACGACCTGACTTGACAAACAGCTTGACTGGTGTTTTGATGAAAGTTTAAGAAAACCTTGTCACAAAATGGCAGACATAGAGTCAATACTTTGCCAAGATTCCAGATGAAGTTGCAGATGCTTACTGTGGTAAGAAGACGGAAATTTGAATAAAAATCTGACCGAATAATTTGATCATAAACACAAGACAACATCTAACACTGTGTTAAAAATTTCTATATGGATTGCTGCCTATATCAGTACATATGTAAAGGGGACACTCTGATCCAGAGCAACTTTCAATTAGTAGTTACAGGGACAGTCCCCCTTGAGCAACTGAGGGTTAAGTGTCTTGCTCAAGGATACAGTGGTAGAAAGTGGGATTTGGAACCTGCGACTTTGTGGTCACTGGCTTAACAGGCAAGTGTTTTACCTACCAGACTACTACCACCCTGTGATACCATTATCATTATCTACAGTATTTATATCCACTTCTCTTACTGATTACAGTATTTTTGTACATAGCATAGTGTATTTAGTACTAAACATTTTCTGAGTATTTCTTGAGTTTATTTTGACTTTTATTTGACTCATTTTGTCTCAGTGTGTCTGTGTAGTCAAAAAATAAGCAATTTCCTCTGCTCTGGGATCAGCTAAGTTTTATGATTCTTCTTCTAAAGTCCATGCCATCAGAAGACCAAGTAACCAGACTGTCCAAGGATTTGAGGTCACTTTGTCAAGATGGAGGCTTCTGTTTGGCAAAATAACTCTGTGGCAGCAGGGCTGTCCTGATGTCCAGTCCAGAAATTGACAACCATCAAACACCTGGAAATAAGCCATGACGCTCTACCCATGGAGAAAGCCCCAGGTTGTCACTGATGCAATAAATCAGACATCTCTGTGTTTCACAGACATGTGAAAGAGAAAGCTATGACAAGACAGTGGTAATCCAAATATATGACTTAAAGGGATTTCATTCACCTGTTATCTTACCAGCCAAATGTCTGACAACTAGAGCTGTTCATATGGAAGTGGCTCACTCCTTTGAAACAGACTCATGTGTCAATGCCCTACACTGGTTCATCTGCAGAAAAGGGATGGTTTCAGTTATTAGATCAGACAAATGGCATAAATTTTACGGCCACAGAAAGAGAGCTGTGTAAAGCAATTCAAGCGATGGATTAGTCAAAGATACATGAAGCAATGCTAAAAACAGGGATAAAGTGGATTTTCAACACTCCAGTGGCATCTCATCCGGGCATTTGGGAAAGGCAGATGAGAAGAAAGTCAGGAAAATTCTTCAATCCATTGTAAAAAAACAAACGTGACAAGGCACTTAAAACAGTAATGTGTGAAGTGGAAGCAATAATGAGCAATTGTCCAATCACAAAGTCCAATAATTTGGAGGTTTTGATTCTAAGCCATCTGTTGAAAAATCAACCAGTAACGCCTGGTGTTTTTAAAAGAGAAAATTTGTATGCACAAAGAAGATGGAGATGATTGCAATATATATCAGGCCTTTTCTGGACCAGATGAACTCAAGAGTACCTACCCCTTCTACAAGAGCATCACAAATGGACCCACTTGAAGAGGAACATTGAGCCTGATGATATTGTCCTGACCATGGACAGTACTGCCAGGAAAAAAGGGATGATGATGGGGATGAAGGGGAAAATACTAAAGACCTTCACTGACTCCAGGCAAGTTGTTGTCTGTGCATCTAGACCAATACCAGTGAAGTGAAGCGACCAAACTCTCCTTGCTTTAGTGATGAATAGTTAATATAGTTATATATAGGAATGGAGAAACAAAACTGTGTTATTGTAATAACTGAAGAAAGAAATGACTCTGCTTAAGAGTCATTGCATTGCTTATGTAACTACACATGGATTTGTGGACTAGTATGTATAATATTATTTGGTGTTTAGGGTTCATGTAAATGCCAGCTTTATATTTTATAGTTTTATTTTGACAAGCTTGAGATTTTTCAAGAAATTGGCAGCCACTGTATATTATCTTTTCAGCCTGAAGAGGCTGGACCAGCATATGGTTTTCACTATGAATGTGTTTGTGAAAGCAACTTGCTACAAAGACCTTGCATGCAAAGTGTACACCTTTACTTCAGTACACCTGTAAATACTTCTAGTAAATAGTCACTTAAGAAGAGAAATGATACATCAAGAGTAAAGATAATTCCCTAAAAATAATCAGAAATGACAACATTCTAGACTCACTAATATCAAATGGCGTTCAAATGACATTCATCAGCTGATTTCACTTTGTCTAAACCCTGCTTAGTTTATCAAAATGTAATGACTGTAATACAGTTTGTCCCATTAAGGAAAGGTGACAAGAAATTGATAGAAAAATATACCATTTATTATAAGAATTAATTAAAAAATTATGAAAGGATACTTTCCAAAACATTATTCTTCTACTTGCTTAAAATCATAGAAAATCCAACAAAGGACTTTAACAATGATTCTTTTCAGTTATTCCTTTTACTTTGAAAAATGATATTCCATATATATTTTTAATAAAAACCATGTGTTATGATCTGTTATAGAATAACTTTTGAAGAAACAGTACAAAAGAGGTTGGAATTGTTCAGGTAAGACAGCCCTGATTATTTATAATATTATAACGTATTTACAAATGAAATAAATGACAAACAAAAATGATCTATTTTCAGAGACTTAAAGCTACATTCACAGCAACCTCGACCATAATACTGCTACCATACATCAATAAAACATGATGTGCTTAATTTGCCATTAAGAATTTTTACCCCTTTTTTAAATTTATGATTGATGGAGCTTCTCAAATCATTAACAAAACTTATCAAATTTGTTTTCCCTGGTAAAGCTATAATATCATTTCAACTTATTCATGGTATTAATTATTGGAAGCTAAGTGAAGAGCACACGCTTTTCTTCTCTTATCGTGCGGACTCAGGGCCTCCCACGGAATGATTAATGTACAGTCATGTACAGCTATCTCCTTTCCCTCTTTGTAATCATTCCTCCGCAGCATCTCTACTTCACCAATAACTAATAACTCACAGAACATTTTGACCAGCTCTGCAGCACTATCAGCTTGAGCGTTGCATTATGTTGACTATTGAATAATGAATCGTTAATAAATCGTTAATCGTTAATAAATCTTCATACACTGTGCGTATGTGCATGTATGTAAATGCGAGTTTCTGTGGGTCTTTATGCTTTAAGGTCTGTCACATGACATTGAAGCTACAACCAGGGATCTCTATAGGGCTTTATATTTGGTGTACATTTGGTGTTTGACCCTGCATGTTTGCAACCCAGCCCCAAACTAACTATTGTTAGTTTGCATGGGAATCTTAGTTGGGGATTCAAATTTTAATTGGTAGCAATTTGAAATTAGGAAAGTTGGCCATTCTGCAATTTTTCACATGACAGATAAACCTACTACAACCAGCTAATTTGCTCATTTACTAGTAGTTTCTGGAAAGAACAAATAAATTCTCTCTTCAACACACATTCAGTTTCCTGAAAACTTCTATATGCTTTGCTGTTATTTGGCGTCAATAAATTGTACATTTTTGAAATTCACAATTCACAAGCCACAGACAGACTGCAACTGTTTAGAAGCCAAAGCCCACATTTTGTGAGAAAATCACATTCTAGGCTTCATAAATCTGTTATTTGTTTTTAACAAGACTCAGAGCCCTATGCTGGTATACTTCTATTTTTATTCTCCATAAACATGACATACTGTGTGTGTGTTTTTAGTCAGAACTTCACTTCATGTCTCCTCTATAAACACCTAAAATCCTCATCAACTCCTCACTACTGCCCAATCTCACTTCTCCTGATTTCACTTCCTAATAACTCTATGCAGCTGTTACATCATATACTATGCTACATGCTACATAATGGGGATATTTTAAACTATCTGTAAAATCTAAATCTTCATTATTTTACTGAATAGCTGTATGTTTGTCAGTCCATAGTCTATGATGTACATACTATCTTGCTAGCAAGTTTTCTGTTACATGCACATAACAATCGTCTATAGGCTAAACTCTGTCACTGAGTTAACTTCAGTTGTGCATCAGCTTTGTTGAATTGAATTATTAATATATTTTAGTTTGTTAAAAGCCCGCACAGATATATCCACTTATACCTTTGGTTTTTAATAAATTAAAAACAACTTTTCAGATACGCAAGCCAAGCCCCGATATTCCCTACAAACAGCTGCCAGATCTACGTGATAAATCACTATCCCCTATGGTATGTAATGTGACTGTCACATAAAATATATTCACTCAGAACTATGAAAGTGATTCGCAGTTGCTATAAATGCACAAGCCTCAAAAGTGTTGGTGGGCTACATGGTTATTGAATCAAATGCAATAGCCCCATCACCTACAAATCATGACCCCAGAATCTGATCCCATTGGACAGACGTGACTGAGTTTTAGTATTAACATGTTTACTACGCAGAAGTGTGAACTCTGGATGCCCTGTGATACACAATTTGCTTCATTTCTCTCACTAACATGCAGGTTTCAGTGAATGGATTCCTGTAGTGTTGTGCTAAAGATCAGAGAGGTGTAACAATTATAAACAGACGCATCATAAAGATCACCCCCTTGTAGTAAAAAGTCATCAAAGAAAGACAGATGGAGGAGTAAGGCGAGTGAGAGCAAGCATGAGGGCAAAAAATCTTTTAAAGGTGATTCAGCACTGGCATGGGAAACTGTCAAGTGTCAGTTTTCCTGCCCTTGTACCAGCACACTCGGTTGGGCATGATTGATATAGCTGCACCCTGTTCACTCTTAATCCCATGCATTTTTAAACAGCCACGCAGACGCTGACTGCGAACTCATTTACAGAGTATCGGCCCATATTGTAATGAGAGAGATAGTGCTGCCACAGCCACTAACTGCTGCTGTGATTTTTTTTTTTTTTAAATCTACTAAATGAATACATCAAAAGAAAATAATTAATCCTGCTAATAATTACGCACAATGACATACCTGACAGAGAAATATTTTGGTTAATTTGTTTTGACTGCATTTAGATGCTTTTTACTAAATATATTTTCTATAAACAAATATATTTGTCCTTTGTCACGTCGGGTGAGTGCCCATTCGGGCAGGAGACACAAACGCAGACATCCATACTTTTTCCTTTATTTAAACGTAAACTGGCACGATGGCCATAAAACACAAACAGAAGGGAGAACCCAAATGAACACAAAACCAGGGATATCGTGAGGGTGAACCAACAAAGGAGGGAACTCAGGGCAGGCTATTTATACAAAACCTAACACAAAACACCCGAACCTAAAAGTCCCTTAATCCCTGGCTGACTGTGAGCCCTTAAGCCGACCAGGGGAACTACACCCACGTGTCAAAATAGAAGCCCCACATTTAACAGTCCAATGGCGACCTCTAGCACCCACCGACTGGGGGCGTTGCAATCTGGTATATATTATTTAAAACTGCATTTTCTAATAGTGTACCTATTGGTGATTTTCTTTTTCCTCAGGGATGTCTGCTTCTTGTTTAAGATTTATTCTTGCCTAAGATTTATAATTTGTGTCTTCAGATGCTCTGAATCCTTATTCAGAGCTATCTCTAACTTATACCTGCAATATAATTCATAGCCCAATAACCCAAGAAGAAGGGAAGGACTTTTAGAGCAGTGTGTTAAATATTTTAATAGCCCTGCATATTGTTCCTGTGCTGATCATAATACTGCTCTTCTTCCACAGCCTTTGGCTCCTCCATCCATCACATCAGCTTCCCTACGAGGGAATGAAACATTCTATGACATTGTTTCATATTTGGCAACCTGTAAATTATTAAAAGCCTTTGGAAAAAAAACGGGGACAACATACACAGCCGTGCAGTCGCTTTGTTAGGAAAAAACAAACTGCAGACAGAAAAGCACCCCAGAGAATCAATTCTGTATACATGGCCAAGAGAAAACAAAGGAATATGGCTTTAACAGCAGATTCCAGCAAATAATGCCAGCTAATTAGCAAAGTCAAATGAAACAGGCTAATTCTCTCACAAAATGTGTTGTATACGTGTTGACTTCCAACATATTTGAAGGATTTATATGAGTTTGTGTGGGAATAGATACTCAGAACAGAAAACCTGCTCATTCTAACAGCAGAACTTGAAAAACATACAGACTCAAGTCAGAGGACAAGTTGGTCAATTTGGGCGGAGCTTTGCAGTATTTATAATTTCATCAAATTCATATCCGGTCTAATTTATAGAACAAAAGCATTACCTTGATGCAAGATAGAAATTATTCTTTTAATGTAACTTTTATAGTTACTCTGATGTTTAAGTCATTCAGATAGTGAAGGCTGGGACAAGCTACAAGTCCCTCTGATCTTTTCACAGCTGTAGATAATTTGGCTGAAAGCCAGCTGTATTGATCAGCTTCTGAGAAATTAATAAATTGAGACGGTTGTACAAAATCATGTTTATGCCTGGAGCCTACACTAATCTTTCAGGAAAGAACAATTATGGTTAAATATTTCATCTCGAATGTAATCCAGTGTAGTAATCAATTTGGTGCTGAGATCTATATCATTGTTATTATTTTTTTTTCAACCTATCGATTCTTTTTTTTTGTTTTTTGAAAAATCATCTGCTAGATTACAAGAAGCAAGTAGCAGTACTATCACAGCATGGACAATATTTTTTCATTTTACAGTGTTTCCCACTGTGACTGTTGTTTGAAATAATAATAAACAGTATAGCTGCAAAAAATGAAATAGAAAGGAGGAAACAATATCAAAGCTTCCTCTGAATAGTCCTTTGTCTTCATATCTGTGACAGAAAGATGTATCAGTGGGCCAGGTGACTATGACGGGTGGACCTGAGCCTGTCTTTTAATCAGGTTGGGGAGTTGGCTTTAGGACTTTAATCTCACCCTGAGAGCATTATGGGATGGTGGTCATCATGGAATGTAATGAAATGCTATAATGAAATAGAACAATGGGATATTAATGTTGTGTTTGGCATGAATGAGAGGGAGTTGTGATCACATGCGGACCAGAGTTGGCACGAAGTTTGAAGGCTTTACTAAAGCGCCCTAAATGCATGTGTGAAAAGAAACATTTTGTGCATCTCCCTTTTGCCAACAAAACACCACTGTGTCTTTTCTCGTAATTTTTATAAGACCTTAGAACACAAAAGATGGGATTTTCCTCAATACAGAATCCTTTTTTGTGTGTTCTCTTCTTGAGCTCAACTCACAGATTCTAACTGAATTGAGGGACTGGAATAGCCATACCTTTTGATTTTCTTTTAGATTTTATTTAGACTTATTTTATTTAACATTATTCTCATTATTGTCTCTCTGTGTCTTTGTGTGTTGTGGCAGTCATCACATAAACAATTTCCTCCAGGATCAATAACGTTTTCTGATTCTGATTCTGATTGAGTGGATTTTCATGTGTGCTTTGGATTATTGTATTGCTGGAAGACCACTTCCAAGTTTTAACTTCTTGGCAAACAAAACCAGTTTTGATTTAAAATCTCCTGGTACTTCCTCAAACCCATAATGTCTTGTTTGACAGCAATACTGCCATGACCTTTGCAGGACGAATTATAAAACTGTGGTCCTTGGAGATTATTTTTACTTCTCTGACCAACTGCCTCACTGTAACTGCTGACAAAATAGTATCTTCTGGCATCCTCTTCCAGGCTGCTTCATGATCGTTTCAAATTTCTTAAACTTCTTATTGATTGATGTTAATATGGGCTTTTAAGTCAAGCAGCTATTTTCTTACACTCATTCCTTGATTTGTGCAAATCAACACACTTTGGCTTGAAAAGCTCATGAATCTTTCCCATGGTGATGAATGACTAAGGGATTTGGGCCCTGTGTCACCTCATTTGTATTCCCCAGTGAAACAGGAAGTCATTGATGTCTACTTAAACGATCCCAAACATATAAAAAGTTACATGTGTGTGATCATGCTTAATTTACATTCTGTTCATTCAGATTCCTTAGGCTGCCAGTAATTGTGACATGATTGTTTCCAAAATTAATTTTTCACTAATGATCGCTTTATTTACTGATTAAACATGCTTGAATCAAAGGTAATATCTGTAAAATACAGATACAGATGTATCTAGTTTTAGATGAGTTTTTAGTAAATCACTGTTTTTAAGAGGTTGGTATGTACTGTATATCTGCATGTATGCTCCACTACACTTATGTATGCTGCAGAATTCTGCTCTATATAGTATAAGATTTTAATTCTTTCAGTGGACGTCTTCTTATCACTACCAATAAATAAATCTGCTTCTGTGGCTGTCATGTTCCAGGGATGAGATGAAGAGAGGAGACAAACTTGCAAATACCAATGGACTTTATTTACCACAATGTGATTATCCTGGGACAAGTGAAGGGTCACGTATGACCAGCAAGAGCTAACACACAAGCAGAGACATATGTACTGACACAGGTGAATCAGAGAAAGGTGAATCCACTGATCGGGGGTAGGGCTAAAGACGAGCTGAAAACCAAAACAAGAGTCAAATGGCACAGAGAAAACAAAGCAGAAACTGGCAAAATAAGACAGACTGTGACAGTGGCTACATGTCTGACATTTATAGTACTCAAGCTAGATCTTTCTCAATATATTAATCTCAAGATCTGCTGGGGCTGTGACATGAGCTGCCTCATGAATTTAAATTTCACACGGAGATTTGAACCCAGTGAGTGGTGATTCTGGTAAACACAACCTGCAAAGAAATAATACTTAACTGCATAACTACTCAGACAAAAGTAGTTTTATATAGTCCATCTAACCGCTTGTGGAACTTTGATGGCTTTCTGCCATTGTGGCAAAAAAGTCGAATATACACAATTTTTTCACTTACCCTAGATGTTGGCGATCAGCCGAGACATATTTGGTGTCCTTTTTTTTTCTTCTCTAACTAAGAACTGAAGCAATGAGGTTAATGTGACAAACAAATAAAAGTAAATGTCACAAAAAAATACAGACCATACCTGCAGCATTCAACTACACTGTGTGTTGTTCTTTTTCATAGCACAAACAGCACCTTAATGAAGAGCTGTATGTGGTTTGAACAGACAGAGATAATAATAACTTCCCTTTAGTAAATGCTTGTAAGTTAACTGCTGGTGGTAAGGTGATAACCACTAATTTGTCACAAGAACGAATAGGCTTTAGCAATGAAAAATAAAGAAACATTATAATTGTGAAAATTATAGTGTATCTTCATATTTGTCTGTAAGAAGAGAATAAACTCCAGAGTGTACATGCAAGTATTTAGTGATCACCCCAAATAACTAAAAATGTTGAATGAGCAATTATACTAAAAACAAAGCAGGCTGGCATCCAAAGAGCTTTTTAAGGAAATAAATCACACTGTTATTGGTTTAAATTAGTATTCTGTCATTCACATTACATTACAAATGCAAATGAAACTGAGGCCATTTTCACATCTGAATTTAACGTTTTGTTACATTTGATCTGGTTAGTTTTGGTTTAACACTGCAGTTTTTTGACAGCGCTAAAGAATTTTGCATGCATCTTGCCATCACCACCTGCATGTGCATCTCTCAATACTGGTCACTGATTAGTTTGTAGACAGGTGTGCATCTGACGTCACCATGTTGTCAATTTGGCGTGTAGTCTTTTCTGTTTAAATGGAAAAAAAATTTATGAGAAAAAGAAAAATCTCTCTTTCTCTCTCAGAAAACAAATGATAAGTTTTTGCAGGTGCTTGTTTTTTCCCCTCCAATCAAATTACAGTTAAATACTACAAAAAGTGTTCTCACAGTGCAAATAAACTGAACTAAGGTGTGGATTAAACAAGGTAGGTGTAAAAGCACCCTGAGTCAGTTGCTTGTGTTGTTTCAATTTAATGTAGTAAGCTGTCAGATTTATTTTGATAAACATTTGTAATGTAAATACAACCTTGCTGCTATGTTGTGAAAATGTTGCCTTTCCCTAAGCCTGCCTTCCTTCTACTCTTTGGTTAACCAACAAGCCTTGTTGTTGTTGGCTGTAAGAGTGAGTTACATTACATGCCCAAAAAGTCTGTAGACACCTGCTCATCCAGCCTGTCTTCTGAATTCAAGGTTAACAGGGTGTTTGTCCCTCCTTTGCTGCATCAGCTCTTCAGGGAAGGCTTTCCATTAGACGTTGGATGAGGATTGGGTTGCGTTCAGCTGCAAGAGCATTAGTGAGGTCAGGTGCTGGTGTTGGATGATTAGTTCTGGATCAGAAACGCCACTCCAACTCATCCCAGAGGTATTGGATCCATCACTACAGAGAACACAGTTCCACTGCTCTACAGCCTAGTACTGGGGGGTTTTATTTCCCTCCAGCTGATGTTTGTCATTAGGCAAGGTGACCCAAGGCTCCTTCGTAGCTGTGTCATGGATTCTTCTGAATATATAGTATGTGCAAGCCCTGCTGCTAAGCATTTTTCCATAAAGGATCTACATAGACCTAACGAAAGCTTATTAACATGTGTTGATACTTGTACTAGTTAAACATGACCATATGAAGTCATGTAAGAGCAATGCTTAAAAATGAGCTGTCCAGTTAAATAGCATTTTCTCAAAACACTTATTTATGCGATTTTGTTGAGTACAGTCAAGTGTGTTGGAAAGTACTTAACACAGTTGCGTGAAACCACTTCACATAGGTAAATAATGAGTAAATTGAATGAAAAATATAACATAATGAAAATATAATCATTATTGAACAAAGAACGAAAAAACACTTCATCGCTTCATCGGGTCCACTGTACTTAAAAATAAATTGCTCTTTTTTTTTCTTTTTTTTTTTTACTTTATGAGCCATTTAAATGCATATTTAAATTGCCAGCATGTGCATACAAGTGCTTCTAGTAATAATTATTTGGTTAAGCTCCTTCATCCACTCACGGAGAACTGCAAGCACATTCTAAACAACAATTTGTTTCTAATGCAGGTGTACTTGACTCAATTTTAGCAATCCGCCCACTTCCGACAACAGCATATTGTGGAGAAATGAAAAATGCTTCTCAGCCTCATATTTATTTGTCACTTCCTCTGCACTCGTGCTTTTTCCTTACAGTTTACAGTACACATGCTTGCCTCTCACAATGGAGTCCCACATACCTTGCATGCTAATAGGGTTTGTGGCTGGGGTGCTCAAGAATGGAAATGTATGATTGCGTCTTTGGATTAGCATGCTCGTACTCGTTTGTCTCCAGGAGAGGCGGTGTGGGAATTTCACGGCAGAGAAGCCAAGTGGAGAGGGAACAAGCTCTGGCTTATAGTCTCCCCCACCACCTCTGACAACTTCATTCGTATATAATTACTTACACTAGCCGCTCATAAGGAATAGACATTTGTCACCAAGTCACTTGTATTTCCGACCGAGATGAATGTGTCTGAGGTCTCTTTATATAGTACCAATTATTAATCCTTGGCTTGGTCCCATTTTAGTGTGCATGGCTGTGACCTTCATTGGAGGAAGTGAAACATGGACCTCATAATCTCCATTTATCAGACACACGATGGTGTTCACTCCTCACTCTGCTGATTCCATTCAGTTGTACCTTAAAGCAATATTACAAAGACTGGTTCCCCTGTAGTCTTTTTTCATGCTGTGAAGTTTTTTTTCCTTGTTTAAATACAAAAGAAAACATTTTTAATGTAAATGTAGGTATAAATGTACTGACCACAAAAGCCACAAAATACACACAATACACACATTCCTATTGAGCTTACAGCAGGCTAGTCCACCTATTCTTATTGAAGATTCAGTAATGCTTCAGCTAGAGTGTTCTTAACATGAGGCATAGTACAAGACCGCTAATTACGACAGAAATTATTTACGGATAGCTGCCGGTCTTTAGGACACAGTAAGAAAATACTCAAGAGATGTTGAAAATTAATTATGTAAATGTGAAATACAGCTACTTTGGTAGGTTACATCAGCCCACAAAAATGTTATAAATGGGGAAATACACACACACACACACACACACACACACACACAGTTATGCATATAGAATAGGGCTGGCTAAGCGCCATATTTGTAACTGTATATGGAATTAAATATAATTAACAACTTCTGCTCAGTTATTACAGGTTTTCTAGGATTTTTTTGTTCCATCTGCAGAATATTACAACCTTTCAGTGTGATAAAGATAATTTCAAACATCCTTATCTAGTAGGTAATTATCTTTAATCGTGTGAAAATGACAAGCTAAGAATAATTTCTCTTTAACTTAAGCTCTAAGAATGATCTAAAGTGAGATATTTTCTGTTTGAAACTATGGGTATTAAATTGTACCTAACAGACAGGATCTGGGCATGTTGATCTCTCTCTCACTCATGCTTAGAGCATGTGCTTTAAGTATGCTGAAAAGATAATGATGGACCTGATATGGCCCTCAGTGTTCCTTTCTCCTTTTCCCTTCCACATATTAAGCAGCCTCCTGGAACTCACTCAGCTGGCATTCAGCTCCAGTGCCGCTGTCATTTCTGTGCTTGACTAAGGCATTCAAATCATATTTGATAAAGCATTCTGACTCCGCTGCAGACTTTACAGGCTCTGTTTCCTTTTTTCTTTGCCTTGACATATTGATTTACCTCTTTAACATTTACACATAATTGAGAGGAACACAGTCTTCATTAAGACAATCACTTCTTAATGGACACTGCAGTGCTACATAGAGTTAAAGCAATGATCTGTGCAGCTAAGTACTTTCATGCAGTTCTTTCTCCTTTGACAGGTGACACAAGATTGTGATTTTTCAGCAAAACGTGATGTTCAGGCACTCCAGTTTACCTTATTTGTCATGGGTTTCCTACAGTGCTGTTAAACAGGTTCAAAACACAGGCTTCAAAATAAAGAAATAATGGTGCTATTTATGCCATATTGTATAGTTTATTGTTTGGATTTGTTGTACACATTTATTTCATTCATTAGTTCATTATGAAAGCTTTACATAGGCATGACTCCACAGGACCGTTGAAGGTGTGCTGCGGTATCTGGTACCAAGATATTAGCAACAGACCCTTTAAGTCCTGTAGGTTATAGAGTGGTGCCTCCGTGGATTTGACTAGTTTGTCTAGCCCAATTAGTTGAAGGCCAAGTCACCACCTTGAACTATTTGTCATGTTTCTCAAACCATTCCTGAACATTTTGCAGTGTGACAGGATGCATTATCCTGCTGATAGAGAACACTGCCATTAAAATAAAGTAAAATGGTGCCTTATAGTCACACGTGAACACACCACAGCACACAGTGTGAAAAATGTGAAATTCTTTGTGTGGAGATGCAACCCGGTCTCACGATTTTTCATGCAGCCATCACGACATAAAAATCTATTCAAACGTGCTGCGATCACACTTTAGTCCTTTTTACGTGCTAGGACAATGCTTCACTTCCCTATGTATTTTAATGCGCAGTGCGTAACACCGCCACTATGAGTGCTAACTGGTGACTAGAAAGTCATACAACCCCCAGAATGCTATGGTGTTTTTTGTGATCGGTTAACGCTGTCAATAATGTGTGATGAAGCCGTGCAAAACAGCGCCTGGTTTTTACTTTTGTTGCATGAATGAGTGAATGTATTCAATATTGTGAAAATATACTACATGTTTCCCACTAAAAGTGAAAAAATAATGAGTATATTCCTTATCGATTTTGTTTGCAAAGTGGTTGAAACAGGTTGAAAGGCTGTGAGACAGGGAAAGCCCTATGTGCTGCAACCAGGCGTACTGTAGTTTTGCAAAGTCTTCACACCCTGTTCCAAATTATTATGCAAATTCTATTTAAGTGTCACAAAAATTTGATTTTTGGGTTTTCAATTAAACTCATGGACGGCATTGTGTGTCCGGGCTCTTTGGATCACTGGAAGAAATTTTAGACACCTGTGACAATTAGTTTACCAGGTGTGCC
>JBBJLS010000006.1:15676043-15729916 GCA_037577275.1 Bryconaethiops microstoma
GACAAAACTACTGCATAGGTTTATATAATGATGAGCTGTGTGTGTGTGTGTGTGTGTGTGTGTGTGTGTGTGTGTGTGTGTGTGTGTGTGTGTGTGTGAGTGAGTCTGGGAACTTCTTGTAACTTTTCCTATTATAGCAAACAAAACCATGCATTTCTACCATTTATTTGGAAGCAATTATGTATTTCTATGCATTCCTGTAGGGGCAGAGGAACAATATTTTTTTTGCTGATCTCCACAAAGTAAACAAAGGATTAGCATGTTAGTATATTGTATTCTGACTGCATTATCAAGCAGCTGGTGATCTGACATTTTCTCTGTCTGTATTTGCGATCAGCATAGCACTTCATATGTTTCAAACCCCTCTCACAACACGTGGCTGCATCAGACTGATGTGTTTACTCTCCACCACCTTCATTTCCTGCATTCACGTTTCTCAGAGCGCCTCTACACTACACAAGAGCCCCCGCCAACAACACAATAATAAGTGTTGCCATCTGCATCTCATAGGTATGCTGCTTTGCCAAATTCCCTCTCCATGCATCGTGCAGACCAGCATCATGGTGCAAAGCCAAACCTAAGGCCTGCATTACCTGCTTGGCTCATGCTATGTTGGACTATAGAGAGCCACGGATCACGATTAAGTCACATTTGCATTTTAATTCGCTATTCTGTGCCACGGCTTTCATGTTCTTTACTACTTTGTGCTTGTTTAATGGTCCTCGGTGAAATGAATGCGCAAGTTTGTAATAAACAGAGGACTTCATTATGCAAATGCAGGCCCCGTATTACACCACAGAGTTATAAAAGTGTCTCTGGGGGTGGATCTTGAAATATGTCCCATGAAATTCTACAAACTAAGCCAAGATGGCATTATTATTGGATTAGATAGAGGTGCAGCTACTTCTGGATAGGTGAACCTAAATTGGATGCTGCGCAGAGGTGCGTCTGTTTGTTTGAGAACTATGGAATGGGAAGATGTGGTGCAAGTCTTAGACAAACATGTCTAAGACTTACACCCCTTAAATCATTGAAAATCATTGATTATCCTGAACAGAAGAACAGAGAATCATTGATTATCCTAACTACATGAAGATGCCTTTAAAATCTTAATTAGGATGATATTTGAATACTGTATACCCAATGGCATTTCGTGGACTATCATAGTTCCATCATGTTTGCAGAGTCCCTCACTGTCTTCAAGAATCGCCTGAAGACCCACCTCTTCGAGGAGTACCTTGGTGACTAACCATGTCTCAAAAAAAAGAAAAAAGTCTTAACTTCTGACTTAACCTCCGACTTTCTTTGACAGGTGTTTAAGTATCGTTTGAAAGGTGTTTAGGTGTACCGAGCATGCAGTAACTTGGTTGAATAGTGAATGTTGATCTAAGCTTAGCTTTACAGGTTGGCTACATATCTAAATGAAAGGTTTGAGGAAATTAGAAAGAGAAACACAACTTTATTAACGATTATAGGCTTTCTTGGCTGCTCTTTATTAACTTTCAGACGCACATGCTGACAGTCATCACCATGGAAACGCATGCTGCAGGTTGAACACAAGATACATTCAAAACCACTTGGTTTTATGCACACATTGATACATATTTATATATGTTAACTGATTGATAATGGATGTGGATTCCTCTCAGGTGTGATTGACATGTGACCATGCCATGTGATTTCCTATTTAAGCTGCACTTGCACCAATAAATTATTTTGTTTGTTCTTTGTTTGAGTGTTCTCACTGCATCTGGTCTCCAAGCATATTTATT
The DNA here is from genome assembly GCA_037577275.1 of Bryconaethiops microstoma. NCBI lineage: Eukaryota > Metazoa > Chordata > Actinopteri > Characiformes > Alestidae > Bryconaethiops > Bryconaethiops microstoma. The sequence goes on from JBBJLS010000006.1 coordinate 15,677,816, forward strand.
CTCTCCAAATTTATGGACTGTTTTTAGCCGGTATCTAGTCAAGCTCTGTTTAACAATATATATTATATGTATTTTCAAAAACTGAATTGGAAGTAAATACAAAGATGGCTCCCTACAATAATGTAAGGCTGCAACTAAAAAAACTCAGAAACCTTGAAGGTTTCAGCACTGAAGCAGAGGAACAAATAGGACAGAGGGTGAGAGATCAGCAAAATACACACTCACACAACTGAGGGGGGAGAATACATCTAATGCTGATGTACAGTACTGCAACAAACACATTAGGACATGTTAGAGCTTCTTGTTTCTTTATATATATGTGTATATGTTTCTACCGGCGTGTATTGAGATATGTATTATGTACTAGCTCATATTACCCTTAAACAATTTTATATTGATCTAAAATTCATTTATGATGACAGAATTTATACACAGTATGGTGAAATATTACCCTGAAACAGTTTTATATTGATCTAAAATTCATTTATGATGCGAGGGTTTACAAACAGTATGGTGAAGTTTTCTGTTACTGTTCTATTACTTCTATGGACAATTCCTGAATGAGTGTTCATTAGAGTGACTGCGCCTGAATGCTAAGACAAATTCCATAGTAGATGTTCTAGCTCAGTGGTCCCCAACCTTTTTTCCGCCAAAGACCAGTTTCTTGTAAAACAATATTTTCATGGACCAGTATAGATACAACTAAAAACACGGTGCATAAAATACGAAGAAGCTCCCCAAAGATGTTTGCTTTTTTACTCGTTTTTGCTAGCTTGTGGGCTAAATTTTTGGTGTACTGTATCACGTGACCGAGATGAGTGTTTTTCAAAACAAAAGACCTTTCAGACTATGATGATCAATAAATATTTTTTATCCGGACTTTCTGTGTGGCCCGGTACCAAATGCCCCTCTCCAGAAGACTGACTGATGCATAAGCAGTAATAGCCTCTGGGTCAGAAAGCTTGTAGTGAAGGCAAGGTTGACTACTTAATTGGAGCCAGTGCATTTGCAGAGAGGAGAGAAATTTTTCCGCCCAAATGAAGGGAATGTTTTGCTACTCAAGTGCTCTGGCTACTGTGTAACTTGGGGAGAAAACCAATCCTTTCCAAAAACTGCTTTTTTGTTTCTTTTTTGATCTGGTTACAAGACTATTTTCAAGGGGTATCTCACATCAGCTCTATGAAGACAGGTGGGGGTTTTTTTAGTAATTCTTAGGGTAATATGTTTTGTGCTTGTTTAAAATCTCTTATTTCATTAACTTTGGTATTTTTCAGTGTTCTGGGATGAAGGGACAGGACAAAGCACCAGGCTTGTTTTCCTTTTTAAAAAAAAAAAATCAACCAGCTATTTGCTTTATTTGAAAATCACACTCTGACCAGGAGGACTGCAACCTTTGGAGATCATAATGTGGGAGGACACGTAGTTTTCACATGAGACCAGGTGCTCAGGTGGAGTTCTATTGCTCAAATAGAATTGTGCACAGAGCATTATTGCATTGTTTCATTGTTGTTCATAAATGGACATTTTATATCTTATTTGTCAGTGGCGAAATGTTTTTGGTTGGTTCTGTGTATATATATGTGTACAGTGACAAAAAATAAGAATCTTTTTACCAGTATGAAAATAATTTTGGGAGAATTTTCATTCCAATCTTGATGATAAAACCCAGAGGACTAAGTAATTTAAATGAATAGATTTCATTTTTTTGTTATTTATTATATTTACTATATGTAGAGTAAGGTTGATCCTAACTTATCTGAATTCACTTGAAAAAATAACTCACATTTCCCAGCAATCGAGAATAGATCGTTTGTTAATATCAGATTTTTTTATCACCTAGTTACATTTATTTGAAATTGTGCCTGCATTTTTGTCAGACCATAATGTAATACTATTAGGTCTGAAACGGTTTCATCCAACACAGGTCAAAAGATAATTTATATATTGGAAATTAAACAATAAGAAACATATTTTTAAAAAATAGAGCCTCTGGCTAAAAAAAAGAAAATGAGAAGAAATTGAATTGGTTAGGAACTCCCACACACCATGACTAAAGGATTAATCAGACTTATACGCCAGCCACAAAAAGATACATTGGTCCTCTGTTAAACACAACCCTAAAATTGTGTTAAACATGTTTAAGGATACTGAGTGGAATTGGACATGGCTTATGCAAAACACATTTCTCTTAACTAGTAAAGAGAAGGAAGTTCTTTATAAGGTCATATACAAATGTTAGAATTAAACTAGCTAAATTTCAAATAGACCTCGATGTTGCTTTTTTTTTTTTCATTTGACTGCACTTACAGTCAAATATGTAAGAACGACTTGGAACATTTTATACAAATGCTTTGTATGTATTTCATTTCACTTTATTTCCAAGCGAGTAGCATTTACTTACCAGCAGATTTTCAATACAAAGGTGACATTTGCTCAGTATTTAAAAACACCTAACATGTGCACCAAAAAGCTATTAAAACATGCACAGCTTGTGCCTCATTCTCTTTGTGCTCTCTAAGCATTTTGATTGGTTACCCCAAGCATATCTGCATATATGTAGCCTGCTGTTTCTCATATTTGTGTGTACTGTTCAGACATTTAATTAATAATATGAAGATAAGAGTGTAGCGCACAACATGTGATAGAGGGATTGACTTGTTTATTAACTCTCAGCAGAGCATTTTTAACATCCTTCTGTCAGCTGTACATGCAGCTCTAAGAATTCAGAGACACCAGACGAACAGGGTGGTTGCCATGAAGTCGATTTTGCACTTCACCTTCACCCCGCAGTATGAACTACTGAGAATTTTCATCTGCTGCCATGTTTGCTGCCACCATTGCTCTATTGCATCATTTTTCCAAAAACCATCATTGTTTTTCTCCTTTCTCTCCTATTGATAAACTAACCTATCCACCTAATCCAAGCGTGAAAAATCCTTTTGGTAGTTGATTTAGGAATCATTCCTGTATATTCAAAATTTACATAAAAGAGGTGGATGGAAGCCCGCATTATGTTTGGTCCATTTCAGATTAGACTACTTGTAAATATATTATAATTTTAACATTCTGTGGTCAAACACATCTTCAGGCAATCACTGTGCTCAAATATAATAAAAACTTTAATTGTACTACACAGGAGTTTTGTTATTTTAAAAGTAAGGTCTTTGGTCCTATCACAGACACAGCCGTATAATATTAAACTGAGTAAATGAATCATCTCCCAAATAAGATGTGTTACAGTGCCCCATTGAAGAAATCTTTGATGTAATGGAAAGCTAGCCCTGGAATTTTTGTCAATGTTTTGTTTTTTTTGCTTGCGGGGCCAGTATTTGTGCCATTTGGATTTGGCAAATGTTCAAGCAGTCTTGTAAAACTGTTGTACAAGTGTTAAAAGTTAAGTACCGAGTTCTTTTCTGGGATTTCTTTGTAGTTAATCAGACATCTGACCATGAAAATACAAAAAAACTTTTTAAATTTAACTGAAGTAAATTCACTCCAAGAAAACAATTTTTTTTCCAAAGCCACAGAGATGGCTTATAATCTAGTATTTTGTGCAACCTCCATTTACCAACATAAATGCAATGAGACTTATCCCTTTAATACATGTCTCCACAATGCAAAAGAAATTAACCAAACCTATAACCTTTGCTGCTATCTGTGATGGCTTACTCTGTTTAACTGAACTAAATTTAAAAGAATATAGCTTGTCAGCAAAGACAAAGGTCTCACTGAAGAAAGAAAGGACTTTGAAGGGCATGAAGACTGATGTAATGATCTATATCTGCTAGACAGGTCATATTCTGAAGCCAGCAAATTGAAGCAAAGACAATGTAGTCACCATAATATGCAGGTATACATTATACATTCAGCAGGAAACCACAAGGATTTGTGCATACTCATTGAAAATGTACAGTCACCTCTGGCAATTACTAGTAGTACATGTCAAAAATTGTGAAAGAAAACACATAAATCCAAATCTGGACAACTATTAAAAGTAAACTGTCCACTGACAAAAAAAACCCCTCAAAGGTTAGACCCGGGCTATATCCATTACCAAAGCACACAGCAAACTTGCATCTTCTCCATGTTACATGGCTAAGATAGCAAAGTAGGAGTTCTGGCTGGTTAATGAAGTGTTTCTTTGTTACTATTATCTCAATTTAACTTACTATCATGGTTTACAACCACAGTGTTGGCTTAAAACCCTGCTGGACCTGAATGTGAAATGGAGAATGACGGTAGTTTATTCCTTTGACTAGTTTGCTAAAGCACATTGTCCCAAGTGAACATTTATTTAGCCTTTTAGCATGTGAACACTGATGTTCTTTTCTTTGCATATAATCTACATGGATTGCTATGTGATTCGGCTTTTCGCATTGTGACTGTCATCTGTGTGCTTCATCATCTATCTATCATTTTAGGCTGCCAGCTGATCACAATGACACGAGTAAGATATCTTGGTTAGCTTGGCTAGACTTGCTCATAGCTAAACACCACTTTAGACTAGGTTAAATCACAACATTTAGGGGCTTGGGCAAACCAGCATTCAGACGTTATTTCCTATGCACTGTAGGGAGGTGCTGTGTATGTCTTGCTGTTGACTTCAGTTTACTTCCAAAATCTATATCCCTACCACACCAGCACAATCACTATCATCCATCACACTCCCAAATCTAGACCTCCACCTCCCAGCTCTCCTTATTCAAGAATGGATTAGAATATTGTGATATTCTGTTGTAGACCGAGTATCATGAATCAAATCCAGTCTTGTGCTGTCTGTATCAATGTGCCCTTGCCTTTGAGTAATGCAGTTTGTCACTTTCACACTCTTGCACAAAAGAGTCCTTTAGCTTAACTGAAGTATTGCACACCTTGCCCCTCCTATAGTGAAAAACATGGTGAGAGTGGGAATACAGCTTTCTGACATTCTCAAGATTTTCAGAAGGTCAACTGACGTTACTCTGGGCTATAAAAATAAGCAAAACTTAAATCACCACAAGCAGTCATTTTAGACAACTGCATTGCTGGTATCCACAGGGCAGTTGTAAATTAGAGCAATTTCAACCAGTCTATACGACCTTTTTCATAGAAATATAGGGTTATTTGGGATGACTATTTATTTGTTAAAAATGTTATGTTCATTTTTCAGACAATTGTCTCATAGATTGGGTTTAATGTATTATTTTAGATAAGCTTACCTTTAACCTCATGCTATGCCATACTAACATTTTCCAGTTAGCTCTTTATGATGGGACCGATAAGCATTGACCAGTAGCAAATGCACACAGTGCTATAAACCATATCCACTTGTTTGCCACAGTAATGGGGTGTTAATCCTTTATATATATTTACATATATCTATATTTTCATTTCAACCACTTCTAATCCTGCAGTTATAAAATTAAATCTCTGCATGTTTCTGGTAAATCCTTTACTTCAGCACGTTGAGAGCGTGTTTGCATTTCTGCTGTACTCTATTTTCTCTTTGTATTAATCCTAATCAATTAGAAAAAATACTCCACAATCTACTGGTCTTCATTCAGGCTTCCCATTTGAATGCCTCTCTGCTTTTGTGATTGATTCCTGCAGCACTTTACAGCGCTGTAACGAGCTCTGTTTTATTTTTTAAACCGCTGCTGATGCAGCACAGGGACTGATTTAAGTGTTTAAAAGACAGATGGTAATCTCTGTATTTGCACTCACTCACTCACTCACACACACACACACACACACACACACACACACACACCCGTCCAGTCCATCGTCTTCTCTCTGCTGCTTAAGATAGGTAGCACACCAGTGATTTGTCTCTGTCCTAGTGCCTGCCTCATAATTCCTGTCGGACATTAAAAAACAGTTAAGCTTATGCTGCCTGTCCACCAGAGCATTTGTCAACATTTAAATAGTATCCTCCACAGAAACAACAGCCCACTCAAGAGCATAGAGGCCAACGGCAGCAGACTGGAAGGCTTTACAGATTATAGATGTGTATGTCTTAAAGGATAATTAGACATAACCAATAAAGAAATGAATTTAAACATAATGAATAAAATTGAGCCCTGACCAGATGTCTTACTATCTGGTACTGGAACTGCCCTCCGATTGCAGGACCCTTCAGCGGACTGTAAGGACAGCTAAGAAAAGCATTGGGATCTTTCTGTCCACCATCTATACTCTCTATAACAACCACTGCATCCATAAGGCCACCAGGATTGCGGGTGACCCCTTGCATCACCTAATGGTCTGGAAAAAGGTATCAGAGTTTCCATTTCATCTCCACAAGATTCTGCAACAGCTTCGTCCCACTGGTGGTCCAATTACTGAATGCACCACTGCCCCACAGTATCCACCTGGACTGATGTACACGCCTTCCAGCCTCCACCATAGACCAGTAACATACACCTGCGCTGCAAATTCTCTAAATGCTGCTGTGAGACACCTTTACAAGAGACTTTCTGTATAGTTCATAGCTGTTTGTACTAGATCCTTGATCATGTGTTTTATTGTCCTGTCTAGTTAGTGTCCTATTAATTTATTGTTCTGTGTGTTTTTCCATTTTTATTCCGCATTCATTTCTCACTGTCATGTATCTGCACTTTATGTAGTCCTGTGTAATTTTCTGCTGCTGTGTGCATCATAGAAGAACATCATTTCATCTCAGTCAGTACTAAGTTATACTGAGGAATGACAAACAACTAACTTATGTTTGAAGCTAGGAAACATTTAGGTAACTATGTACAATTTGGCGCGTGATGAGTCATTTACTTTTTCACTTTTTCTTTACATTGCTTGTAGCAAAACACTTGAGACTTTCACACTGCAGAATGTTACTGTAGGGGCATGCTTGCAAAAACCATGTAGTGATGTAAACTGTAACAGATCCATGCTGGCTGCCCAATTCGACTGGCACATGCACATGCAGCTGGCATAGCTTGCGGGCAAGATAGCTAGCTAGCAGACAGTGGTAGCCAGCAATGCAGCCATTGTAACAAGTGTCATCGGTGATTAAACTGGTTGAGAGAATACATAATGCTTTCTCTAGCCATTATCACCCTTTTTTCATTTTTTGCAAAGAATGTAGCACACAGTTTGTTAGCTAACACATTGGATAATGCTAGCAGTTAGCTGGTTGGCTAGTGCAAAAGTTAGTGTTTTAATGATGATCTACAGGGGTCCGGTTATCCCAGCTAAGTTCACGTAACATATAACACGTAACTATAGTTCATGTTGAAGTAGACAAAAAGGTCACTCAAACAACTGTTAATCATAATCAGATTTTTTTTCATTCCCACCTCACTAGAGAGCGTCACATAGCAAACACATCATTTACTAATGCTTCTACAAATAATTTGAATATCACACTTCAGCATTCGGTGATGGTTTATGTTTGAGCCAATATAACTATTGTAATAATTCAAAATATTATTAACAATTAAAGTTAAATGTATGGTTGTGTTTTTCATTTTCCATTTATTTGTTTTAATATCTAAACAGTATCAGAGGGTTTGTAGTTTATTAGGACATTAAGGATACGTTATGTAAAATAGTTACCCATTAACATTTTAAACTGTATAATACAATAAATCACACCCATCATAAAACATCCTTTTGGACGGTAGAGGATACATCCATTCTGATTTTTTGTTGCTCACAAAATTATAAATATTGCACACTAGAGGTTTTTTTCCTCTATTGTGCGAAATAGGTTAAAAAGTGAGATTTTAAGAATAAAATAATCTTTTGATTAATTTGGTTACATTCTTAAGGTTTTAAAGACTGGTTAATATTGCACTGTAAGATATGTATATGTATTCTATTTGTTATGTATCAAAATCACACAACAAGGTTTTTCTGTATCAGCGTGCATTAGTGTCGAAAATTTGAACACTCTGCTCAGGCAGGAAAGGGTTGTTATGCTAGTCTGGAAGAGACGACTGAAGTCTTTTGAGACTTGTTTGCTCCAGAAACGCCAATTTATTGAGTTCAGTCTAGGGCAATTTATGGTTGGCAAATTCTTCCTTCCAAAACAGTAATAACTGCTTGTGTCCTTTGCTGCTCTTTGGTTGAACTTGTATTTACCACATAATGTTACTTTTTATAGTTTAGAGCTGTTGTAGGGAGGGTCCTCTAAAATGTTTATCTGTTTTCTTTTTGGCAAATCGGTTGTTTTCTCAAGCCTCTCCCTCCATCCCTCCCTCTGCCTGTTCCACTATTCCACAGCCATCTGTTGGGGAGCCAGTGAAGCCCCTCTCTTGTTGGCTGTGCCTGTCAGGGGTCTGAAGGCCTACCGCTCTACTGTGTACTGGTCCTTCTTTTTTGGCATCTGTTCCCCCACTCCATATGCCCATTTCTCAGCACAAAAAACTGCCACATGAAGGCAAGGTAAAGTAGTGCTTGTCAGACAGTAGGTAGATACAAGCTGTTCTTTCAGATACCTTTAACATAAGCTAATATTCTATTCAAAGCATACATTTTTAGCAGAATTATGTCACATGACATCAGTTTTTCTAATTAGAGTTTCTTTCTGGTTGTCTCCACCTTGAGTAGAGTCACCTTGATGAGTAGAAAGAAGTATTTCCACTTCTTCAAAGCTTTACCCAGAGTATCAGTTGAAGTGTGCCCATAGGAAAGGAAAATTCTCAAGTAGATCTTTGTCCAGCCTGTTTCTCCTAGACATAATATCAATGTGAGCTTTTGACCATTTTCTCATAATTCTTGAATTCATCCCCTGAAAAAGAGTCTTCCTCTAATCTCAGCCTGATCCCAATTTAAGATCTTGAAATGCTCTTTCTCTCTTCTACATTGATGTCTCAAATAAGCAGATATTAAGATAACCATAAGATCCAAAAGAAAACCTGGTTGGCTCATAAATTCAAGTCTCAAATCTGTGAGTTTAATCCGTTCTGAGAGTTGTCTCACTTCTACCATCTAGATATAAACTTCCGTTTCTCATTTCTGCCTTAAGTTTTTCTTTTGCTCATTATTTCTCCTAAGTGAACGAGTCAGACTTCAGTAATAATAAGACCTCCAAATAAGAAGTTGATTCATTTCTGTGAGCAGCAAAATCTTCCTCTGGGTGAGCCTATTTCTTTCTGACAAAATATAAAGAGACAGAATTTCCAGTTTTCATGACTTTTGTCACACTGCCAAAACATGTAACTTGGTCTGAAAGAAAAGTTAATCACAGGCTTTCACACATCATTCACATTTGGATGAAAAAGCCAGCATTGTTCAGTCAGCTTACTATAAGAAACATGCTATGGCCTGGGAGCTGTGTGTTGATTGTGTTTAAACAAGAGGCCATGCTGTATTGTAGTTATAGTCACAGTTCTGCCAGGAAAGCCTGAAAGGCATGGGTAAAGTCTGACAGCTGATTTAGTCATAAATCCAAAATATTTCCCAACTAAACACATAGAAATTAGAGTTTGAAATGTACACCAGGTCAGCCAGGGTGTGAATACATGAAGATGTGGTGTCAGTAAGGTGAAAATGTATTAATTTGTCAAGAACTGGAACAGCCAGGTAATAAATGAATGCTTCCGTACAGTTGTATGCGCACCCCTGTTTGAGTTTAAGCAGCCGTGGTTAAATTGTTGAAGTGTAAATAATAAATATCCTATACTACTAAAATTAAATCTAAAAAATATATTTTTATATATTTAATTTTTTTATATTTTTTTGTGGTTTGCCAGTATAGCAGAGCCAATAGGGCTTTTTTAGGAGTGTCTGTTGATGTGCATAATTTTATGTGTGATAGTGTTTGATACATATTTGTGAATTCACATTATTCACACTGAATTGCGGTGTGTGCATATTCACATTTGTGTGACTTGTAGGGGGTTTGTAGTGGATTTCAGTGTTGCCATACCTGTCTACCCCATTTGATGCTTTTAGACATCTTGCTCATGAACAAATTTGGCCACCTAGTTCCCGTCTTTGCTACTCTGTCCATATTTGGGCAGTGCTTCCTCCCCTTGTTGTGTGATCTAATTAGTTAACGGGAACTTCTTGTCCGTCCCCACCCCTTTACCCATATTTGAACAGCACTTCCTGTTACAGGTTGATTGTTAATAACTGGCGACCGAGAACAGGTTATAGTGTGTGCCCTGCTGCCCATTATTGGTGGGCAATAGCTTAATGCTTGCCACACCCTGCGTGGAAGAGATAAAAAGCCATCTTGCACATGTGGAAAAGGGAAAGATAGCTACTAGAGTGACAGCTCTATTGCTGCTTGCCATAGACTGGTGATGGCTGCTGGGAAACCTTGGCTGTTGGTGTGCCACTGCTGGAACTGTGTTTGATGTTCACTACTGTTCTGCAAAGAGCCTTTTCTGATTTAGGGGTGTGTGTCTCTGTTGCCTGTCATGCTGGTGGTCATTGCTGTCTTCTCCTTTGGCTTGAAAATTCGTGCCTGCTGCCTCACCTCCCCATCTAAAGCTGCCAACAAAAAACACCTTTTTGAGCAGTCAGCCCCTGGGCCCTAAGAATGGCCTCTACTTGTGACCTCCAGGTGCTAAATTTTCTCCAACCTAACTTGGGTACTACCCATGTGACTACCCCATAACCCAGGTCCCAACAGCAGAACACTGGAACACAGCCAGACACTTAGATTGCAGTAACAATAATCCTGAAAATAGTAAGACACACAAGGGGATAGGTTTGGGGGGTTAAAAAGTCTAAGCAGCACAGAATCAGTCCCCACAGTCTTTGGACCAAATAGAGCATTTAGAACAGCACGGGACTCGGTGAACACTGGGGAAGAACATCAGCAGCAGCCCTTTCAGCTGTGGATGTATTTTCAGTAAAGTGTGGAATTAAACTTAATGTTCATCAAAGCATAGTTCACAGAAGACACACTGAATAACCTTGGCCAACAGAGCTAAATGGATAACATTTGTCATGGACTTTTAATGTTTTATACTTCTGTGCATATGTGGATTTTGCCAGTTCAGAGGTCCGTTCATTTAAATGCATTGCCTCATAAACTAAGTTGTGAAACTAAGCAAACCGCTATGGGAGAGACACTGTGAACGAATTTCAGTATAATTCTAAATATGTAGAATGTTAATACTGAGCTTGCTTTATATAGGGGCAGGTGATTGACTACTGCTTAGTAAAGCGATGTTACAAAAACCAGTAGTAGTGGTAGTAGTTAACTTTACAAGAGTATATTTCAATTGATGTGTAAAATAGTTAAATAATGGTAGTCAATGTAAAGACAAAAGCTTAATGTTAAATGACAAGATGTGAAAATAGCAGCTGCTCTTTACATTGTGTTAGAATTTCATTACTCATAGACCACCAGAAATGGTCTGAAAGTACTTGAAAAAAATAGCTTTACATTTGCTTCCATAAGAGAAGAATGAGAATGACATTCACAAGCCATCACCCCCACTACAAAAAACGAACCTGAATATCATTCTAAGTCTGTGCTTGCAGTGAACTGACAGTAGAGGGTTGCTTAGTCTACCGTCTGAAACAAATTCTGAGCAGCCTATGATGATCAGTTGACATGGAGTAGAATGGGATTTGTGGAAGAAGACGATCAAGTTCTTTTTTTGATATAGAATAGATGCTGAAAAAGGAACCATTTTACAAAGACTAGTAGTTTCATAAAAATGTCATTTTTAACACAAATTGTAAAGTAAGAATTAAATTCAGGTAAAAGTAAACTGACATATTAACCCATAGATAAAAAAAATATTGACAAAAAATCCCCTGGTGGGTCAAAAATCAGGAATGTATAGTGGTAAATTTGACGCACATAATGAAGACTTGTGCTTGTGATGCAAAATTTTTATTTTTCCAAATCCCTATGTCCACAAAATATAGAAATGTCAGTCAGTCAAAGCAATGCTGGTCAATCAAGAGGATTTATTCAGTCACATGGTGCAAGTGGCCCTGGCTTACCTTAGAAACATGGAAAATAGTCCTTTTGACACCCAAAGCACATTTATGATTCCATAGACACAAATGGTATGTAATTAAACATTCCAACATACATTCCCAGGCGATCTTCAGAAAACCCAAATTCCTTATCGCCCTCTGCCAGTCTGCCAGGCCATAAATATTTACAGCCAAACTAACTGAGACTGAAGAATATAAATGCAAAGCCAAGGGCCTTTCAACATCAAGAGACAAATGCATAGCATGCAACTGAGGGCTGCACCAAAAGGACACAGATTAATCCTGCAAATATTTCCCTTTGCTCAGTAAGGGCCTCTTTTATTAGGTGAGATATCCAAACTGAAGCAGAACACGTTGTGGGGGAGAATTTTAAGTGATCTGCAAGTGCACCTGTGTAATGCTGCAGCTAAAGGGAGGAACCTGCAATTGACTTTTATGTGGATGGACCTCTTTCAAGAGAATGCCGTCTAATCTTAAAACAAACTGCCAGGAGGAGAAACTGATTGCAGCTAATGCCATTTAAAGGACCTTGAGAGCATTTTTGACTTTTAAGTGGCTGATTGTGTATTTCTCTCCACCCAGATCAGCTGTTGTAGCCTCCTCTAGGTACGAATGAGTTCTGTATTGACATCGCTTGGCATGGAAGATGATGAGTAATGGTCCACATCTTATAACTTTAAATTAGAGTATGAATGCAAATATAAGCTAAAATAGTTACAAAAAATAGTTACTTTCATATTTTATATTCTCAGAGTTCCTGTAGATTCTTAAAGTATCTCAACACAGATTTTAGACTTTTAGGTCAAAAAATGTCCAAAAATCTTTTGGGGCAAACCCTGGTTGTCTAGTATCGCAACACAGCTGTGCCCCATCCTACTCCCCCGCTGAATCTCATGTGTTTAATGTTCAGGGGACACTGTCATTACACCACTCACTGCCTTATCCTGTTTGTCCAGGGAGCTGCCAGATTAACAGAGTGCATCCGTACCTTCAGGCACTGAACCTGACATTCACAACATGCTTGTGGTTCTTTGGTATCCACAAGCATGAAGTACAAATATCAAATATTTCAGAGTTCTTGTGTGTTGTGTCAAGTACTTGCTTTCAAAGCCAAGAATGGAATTGCACCCCCATTCATAAAAGCATTGATCAAACAATGGGTCACTTCTCGTCCTCTCAGGGCTTCAAGCACGGCTCGTCTTGAGCCTCCGCTGCTCAAAAGAAGAGGGGGACATGCGCCAAGGCTCCTCTCAGTCTTGGCCCCCCAGTGGTGGAACGAACTCCCTCTTCTGATCAGATCTGCGGAGTCCCTCGCTGTCTTCAAGTGTCATCTGAAGATCCACCTCTTCAAGGAGCATCTTGGCGACTAACTATGTCTCTCATTTTGCTTGCTTGTTTCTCAAAAAAAAAAAAAAAAACATTCCTTCCTTACTTTTAACTTTTCTTTGACATGTGTTGTTTAGGTATTGTTTGACAAGTGTACCGAGCATGCAGTAAGTTTTACAGGTTTAAGAAACAGATGTGGAATACTTGAGCACTGATGTATGTCGCTCTGGATAAGAGCATCAGCTAAATGCCATAAATGTAAATGTAGACCAAAGTGATCCTTACCCAACCATACCCAAGCTCACCATACCCAAGCAATCACACTAGTCCAGTTTTTCCCAAAGTGAACTGCAGTTGGGCTGCAAGAGGTCATTTACTGTAAATAAATAAAACAGCTAAAATGTTCACTTTTGTAATCAAGTTTGAAATTACCATAGAATATTTATTATTAAAGTGAAAGTAGTCAAAACTTATAAAACAGTTATTGGGTTTATATTATGTGTTCTTAGTATATATGATCTATTTTTGAACATATTTTGTCATTGACAGGGAATTGTAATTGACGGAATATCATAACTGACAGTGAAGGCGTTTTAAAATGGGGTGGGGTTTATTAGAAGACAAATAGAAATTCAAGTAAACTGAATCCATGAATTCTAAAAGATGGACCTGTGAGCACCTCTCCTATTGCCAGAATTTACAAGAGTAGGGTCATAAGAGATGCCTGGCCCATCTGTTTATTGCAGAAGCTTTTTATTATCCATTAGTGCTGTACAAATCCAGAATTCTTGACCTGACCCCTTCAAACCTGAGAGATTTTCTGGCAAGCCTATCCAAACCCGCCCGACCCGAGCATCACTATTATCCATTGTTAAACAGCCCATATACAAACTTAATGATTCACATTTCTTACATTTTTTTTGCTTTACAGATTGTTCTCTGTGTGTGGATGGAATATTTATTAAATGTAGGCCAAATTCACAGAATTGTTCTGTTTATGGACAGGGAAATATTTAATCTCGCACTCCTATGTTAGTCAGAGTTGAGATTAAAGATCTGGATAGGTTTTAGCATTCTCAAATGGGTTTTAGCATTCTCAAATTTGGGCTGCACTAGTTGGTCGAACTGAGGGTCAAACGGGCTCAGGTACTTTATAGATCACCTAGTGTGTTAATATTTTATTTTACGATGATGTGCCACAGCATCATATATATTAAATTAATTCAGTCTGCCAATCAGAAAACAGAACACAATGAAGGGATTGATGTCAAACATCCTGAAAAGCCTGTATAAAAAAAAGTGAGAGCAGTGAGAGTACAATTCAAGAAGAGAGCTAGAGGTGTCAACTTGACAGAGTACAGACTATCTGTTTGAATATATTGGCTTAATGTATGCCATATTTTAGCTTGTGCACAGTGTTCTGTAATGGAAATCAATTTTTTCCTTTTCAGAAGTCCCAAAAAGTATTTAAAAAGCACTACATCCGTTTCTAAAAAGTGTGCCTCAAGACTGCTCCTAATTCTTGGTTAGGAATTATTAATTAATATCCCCCCGTTTGCCTTATAAAGAGCACAAATCATGTTAGGTAAGGATTACATCAGCCTCTTGAGTTCCTGTACTCCCTCTCCCCTGAATTGTGTGTGCATTTCAGTTAGAGTTCATTTACATATTTCAGCATTTCACCTGCAGTCACCTTTGACAATCACCACTGACTTTTGCCGATTTTGATAGTCATTCAAAATATCCTGGTGTTTTATGTGTACTGACCAAGTCAAACGTTATCTTGGCATGTGAGAGTGTCAGTCTTTGTGTTCTGTTAAAGCTCAAAGTAATGGAAAGTGTGAAACCGAATCTCAAGAGACTGGTGTAATTTTCACCTAACAAGATTGATGCTGTTACTAAGGCAAGGCAATGCCTAACCAAGTATTAGAAAAGAAATGGTGCAAGTAACTAACTTCTGTCATGTCACCTCATTTCATTTATTCAAGCCACGCACAGCAAGCTATGATGTATTGTCTGTTCTGACACCTTCCTATCATAGCATGAACTTTTTCAGTGACTTGTGCCCCAGTAGCTCTTCTGTGGGATTTGAGCAGACAGGGTAGCCTTCGCTCTCCCCTCCTTATATGAGCCTTGGACACCCTTGACCCTGCTGCTAGTTCACCAGGTGTCCTTCCTTGGACCAATTTTTTGCAGGTAGTAGCTACTGCATACCAGCAACACCACACAAGAGCTGCCGTTTTGGAAATATTCTGACCCAGCTGCTCAGCCATCACAATTTGGCCCTTGTCTAAGTCACATACGTTTGCCCATTTTTCCTGCTTCCAACACATTAACTTCAAGAACTGACTGTTCACTTCCTGCCTAATATATCCTACAATTGTAATGAAATAATCAGTGTTATTTACTTGTCAATGGTTTTAATCAGAGTTTTTAGTTCAGAGTTCACTCACACATTTTCCATAATCTAGTAACTTTAATGAAAGCTTAGTGCACCCCACACTCACTATCATGCATTCCATCAGCTTCATGACACATTAATATGTTAGTTTCATATCCCAAGATATTTACCCCCCAAAAATCCTAATAAACAATCAAGGCTGGATTCTGTACTAAGAATGAGCTAACATTTTATAAAAACAGTGCATAGTGATTTTCTTCACTGAACAATAAAACTGTAACATTCCAATAATCTGTAAAAATCTGTAAAAATCTTTTAACATGGATTTTTAACATGCAAATGTATGGAAGTTTAAGTATATAATGTCTCATCTGTTGCCTAAACGTATTTCACTAAACTTACAGTGCAAAAATATTTGTATATCAGAAATCAGTATCAGAAACATCTGCTGTTTTCAATCCTTCTCTTCACCTGGAGGGTCTCACCATAACTTTATCAAGTTTGCAATGGGACACGAAGGGAAGTGGTTTTAATTCACGAATGCTGAATAGCTCTATTATGCGCACTCGGATACCCTTATGTTTGGAGAGTTTTAGAGCAATTTGGGAAAATTGGGCTTCAGGTCCGTTAAAATAACGGGAGTGTTATCAATTCTTTCCTTTGCTCCTCCTCTCCTTGATTTAAGGCCATGTGCCAAAGTGTCACCAGTGACTTCATCCATCTGGCTGTGCTGGTACAAAACTAAGTTGTTCAAGCCTCGGCCAGAGACTCTCCTTCCAGTCTCCATTCCCTTGCAGACACTTCCATTTAGATTTTGTCAAGATACTTGCAACACATTGTGTTTTGTTTCCTAAAGATGGAACAGGGTTTCTTATTTCTTCGGCACCCAAAGTACTAGCAAGTAGGCGAGGCAAACTAGGATTTCAGAGTGAGCGAGCAGCATTATTTTTAATGAGAGGGGGTTTTTTTCCCTATGTGGAATTGCTCTACTTACCATTTTTCTGAATCATTTGCATGAGTTGAGGAAGGGCATCACAAACTCTTTAACTCTCTAGGTATGATAATTGTCCAATTTACGAGTGAGCATAATGGTAATTGAATCAGTGATACAGAACCCCAGCCAAAATGAAAGAGCAACTAAACAGCGAGAAAAGCACTTAATTTTGATGTGCAAACTTGTTTGAACAAGCAAAACAAGTGAAGTATTAACATCAACAATAGACCTGGATCTGGCTATTGCAAGCCCTCTTTAAAAAACCCACATTCACTTACAATCCATTTCTCAACCATCTTCAGTCAAGATAACTATCTTCTGGCTTTTATCTTTGCCAGCAGCCTCTATTAACAGGCATTTGCATACAACAAAGAAGGGCTTCAAATAACATGTCTGTCTTGACATGAAGCATCTCTGCATGTGAGTAATTGAGTGCATTTAATGTAAAACCAGGGCGAGGTCAGTCAGAAAAACTGTGAAAATTGAGGGGAATCAAACCATCCATTAGATGATGATTTTACAAAACCAAAAGTTTCCTTTTGTGCATCTTTCAAAAAGTGACTAGGAAATACTACAGAGTAACAAACAGAATACACAAAAAGAGCTAGTGCTCTTGTCTCATCTACAGGGCTGTTCAACATGGGTACTGAGGAGAAGAATCCACAACTAGAGCAAATCATGAGAAGGTAGTAGATTCATTCATTCATGCATTCATTCATTCATTCATTCATTCATTTATACCACTCAATCCTTATTCCAGGGTCTACGGGTGCGAGGCAGCGACTCACCTAGGGCAGGGCGCACATACACACCCCATTCGCTCACACATTCACACCTACAGTCAATTTAGAATGCCCAGTTCACCTGCTGTACATGTCTTTGGTCTGTGGCAGAAACTGGAGACCCTGGAGGAAACCCACGCCACCACGAGGAGAACATGCAAACTCTATACACACACACACACACACACACACACACACACACAAGGCCAAGACCAGGATTTAAACCCACAATCCCCGGAAGTGTGAGGCAACTGCGCCTCTGGGGGCCTCTGCTTCAACAAAACAATCCAATATACATTAGACTTAGTAATATTTTTACCACAAAATTATTTTACATTTCTTTTCTATAACAATCACCTCAACAAGGTTCAAAGGCCAGTGTAAATTTTAGTTGTTTAACAGAAGGTAAATGGAACAGATGAGTTATGAAAGTGTATTATGCTACACCATGGAAAAAGTCACTGGAGTGGGTTCCTCAAGGTTACATTTTCAGTTCCTTTAATGAACATAATTGTATCATATTCCATTCCTGCTGCATTGATGGCCCTGTGCTCCAGCATTTTCATTTTTGTGTTTTAAAACATTAGGTTATGAAAAGGCTTATTTAAGCTTCAAAATTGGACCTTAAGGACCATGTTGCCCCTTGTATCTTGATGAGCATGAATATACCTATATAGTATGTTTTCAGTGTGGATAGTTAAAAATAAATGTTCCTATATGGTACTTGACTTTCACATATGGTCCTAAAAATATAATTGGTATTTTGTAAACTTTTAAAAGGGTTCTTCACATCTCGTTTGCAAACAAAATGTTCTTTACAGAACCAGTTCTTTTCCAAGCGAATTGTTCATTTGTCCTGTCTGTTTATCACAGTGAGTACAACATCTTAAAAGTAACAAGATTTTTTTTACCTCTAGTGGATGTGAGTTTTGGACATAATTTATAACAAAAGAAGTTGGGGACATGTAGGGTTCAATCATTTTTCTCATGGTGCTCGGTCACTTTGAGCCTCCATCCTTCTTGTTCTTCTGACAAACTGGTAAACTAGTTTAGAAAAGAAACTTCAGAGAGGGAGGAAAATATATGCATTTACAGAACATATACATAATCAGTGCAAAAATGTATAGCTATAAATGTATTTGGTGATCTTCTGAACAGGAGGGGTGTGGCCCACGGCATGCTGCCCTATACTTTCCTCATTGAGATGAATGGGATTGATTTACAAACACTTGCCAACATCTCACCTAGCTGAGGGCTTTACCAGTATTAGCTTCCTGCCATCCTGCTTCATCAAAGTGATTCCTCCAAATTAACCTACCTCCAGCCAGCCCAGGGCCAACTACTCCGCACTGTACACAAATGAAAAAGACCTCACAACAGAGCAAAGACTGATGTTTGATTATCTAATATGCTGGATCTCTATCTAACTTCACCACTAGTCATTTTCATTTGTGCTGGTGCATTTTGATGTATTTCTACTTTGGAGAAATGTCAATAACCACGAAGTCTCCCATCAAATTAATGTTTAGTGTCATAGATTATGAATTATAAAGTATTAATCATATAATTTTAGTACTGTGGTGGAAACATTTTTGCCTAAAATAGATATACCATATCAAATTGTAGAAGTATTGTTATTCATTCTTCGCTTATTTTGCTTATCTGTGTGGCTGCTTTCCAGAAATTACTACGGCATGTATGGCAAAAGACATCACTGCATATTGATGACCATCTTGGATTAAATTACAAACAGAATGGGATGGTTTTATTTGTTGAATATTTCAATCCCTAAACATTCAGAACGGAAATGCTTCGCTAACTGGAGATGTTAACATCTACAAAGTACAGTGAGTGGAGCTTCAAAGTGTTACTTCATTCCCTGTATCATGTTCTTGCTAGACCTGTCCAGAGTGTTTCACCACCTTTTGCCCTATGAACATTCTACTAGTTTCCTACAGCTCCTGCCAAACCTGGTTAAGGATAAGCAGCTTCAATAATAGATGGGTGGATGTCCTCGCTAGTGACTGACATATGCTATATGGACAAAAGCGTTTTTCAGGGTTTGTCAGGTGTCCGAATACTTTTGTTCATATAGTTTATACCATTTTCAGCAGTTTTGTTGTATCAGTCTGCCCTGTTTTCATGGGCAACACATTATAGTGGAAACTTCATTTATTAAATGTTTGGGTTAAACATCCATTATTATGTCCTATTCTAATTGCATACCCTTTTCAGACAGGAATTAATATGATTTTAAAGAACCACCAGACTGGATGACTCAGGCTTCATCTCCTTTTGTTATTTTTGCTTCATTTCTTTACAGTCTTTACATCTGAGAAATGGCTTGAAAGGACTTGGCCACAGTCAGGAGTTGGCAGGAGTTATTGATGAAATGTGAAGGTAGGAGTGGGCTGGGTGATTGTTGACTGGCAATGTTACCTGTTACAATTTACCTTTAAGAGTAAAAAAAAAGTGGCAAGCAGAGTCAGAGTCACTTAATGACTTCTTAGTAGGGCATTAATGAACAAAATACACTCATAGTTTATACAGTGTGAATATGGAGGTACCACATCCTTGTCTGGATTGACAGCTGTATTTCAGAGAAATGCTTCAAGGTGATTACACAGCAAGGGGTACATAATTCAAACATTACATTATAATATATATCATTTAACGTTTAAGAAATGATATGAATCTAGAGAGGTACTTTTTTGATCAATTATTTGATTAATGTTAGGTAAAGTAAGGAGAAATGTTTGAACTAGCCTTTCACTGTCTGACAGAAAGGCTCCCTCACTGGGAGAGTGTTAATTGGAAAGAAAAAGATCTTAGCGCATGGCCACTGCCATAAAACCATTACTCCTTCCTAATGAGGCTATTCATGTCATTTGAGTCAAGGTAGACAGAGTACCTCTCACAGCCAAGCTAAAATACACCTCCTCGCACAATCGTTAGCCATCTAAATGCCCGTAATGTTTACATCGATCTGCTGAGCCATGTAGACAGCTGAAAACACTTTATTCTCAACATTGATTCTGCCGTGGAGCTTAAATCTCTAACAACTATTAAAAGAATGAAAGAGTGAATCCCATCACATTATCTTTCAAAGATACACCTATCTTTCATCTTTCAAAGTTTTTCGTTAAATGTGAACTGTGGTGGCTTCCTGCTTCTTCTGTCCTAAAGTGCAGCTCTCTGCAAGAGAAATGATGCTACTGCTTCAATCTAATAAACAGCCTGGGCAGCATCTTTTGTTAAACTTTATGGAACAAAGAGACATGCCGCTAGGTACTTAACAACTTTCAGTAAAGTTATAGAGGGGCAATATCTGGTGTAAAGCAAACCATATGAACCAAAAACTGACTAAAATTGTGCTCATCCTGTTTAGTCAATTTCTGATGTTTTGTGCGGGTTTATCAAAGAGAGAAAGTCATTTTACGTGACCAGTTTTCAACTCATTATCCCTTAAAATGAAAAAGACTGAGTCACCATGCATTTGAGACGTACACTATCTGGACGAAAGTATTGGGACGCCTGACCGTTACACCAAAAGGGACTTCAAAGACATTGTATTCAAATACATAGACTTTAATATGGAGTTGTTCCCTCCTTTGCTGCTATGAAAGCTTACACTCTTCTTGGAAGTCTTTCCACAAGATTTTGGAGAGTTTCTGTGGGAATTTGTGCCCATTCATTCTGCAGAGCATTTATGAGGTTGGGCACTGATGTTGGATGAGAAGGCCTGGCTCACAATCTCCGTTCCAGTTCATCCCAAAGGTGTTGGATGGTGTTGAGGTCAGGGCTCTGTGTGGATCAGTCAAGTTCCTCCACACCAAACTCATCCAACCATGTCTTTATGGAGCTTGCTTTGTGCACTGGGACACAGGCATGCTGGAATAGAAAAGGGTCTTCCTCAAACTGTGTCAACAAAGTTGAAAGCATGACGTTGTCCAGAATGTCTAGGTGTGCTTGATTTTTATGCATCTGTGGCAATAGGTATGATTGAAACACCTGAATTCAATACTTAAGAGGTCCCAATACTTTGTCCATATAGTGTGTAATCAAAAACAATGAATCCAAAATAAACTTTTTGCAGCTTCAGAATGCAAACTTTTCAAACTTTTTCAATGTTTACATACTGCATCAAACTTCAGACAGTCTAAGTCGGCTGGTGTTATGTTGAGTCATATCGACTTAATAGCAGCATGTTTCATATGACAGACACTACAGCTGGCTCAGACAAGCTTAGCATAACGTAGACGCAAAACACTCTCAGGAGAAGGTTGAATATTTTCTCTCATTTTTACTTAGTATGAATTATATGTCTTTCAGGGCAATAAAGGATTAGCTAAGGGATTTTTTTTCCCCCCTCCTTTTACGTTTCACTGTGAGATAATGAAGAGGACTGATATGGAGATGCCGGAATAACAAAAGGACTGGATGGATAAAAAAGCTAAACTTAGGCCAGAGATGGTGAGATTTGAAGAGGAGGGAAAGAAGCATTGGCTGTCATGGTGAAAGGAGAGGGCGATTTAATAACTCTGAACAAAGCCAAACCCTCCAGTAAGTCTGATCTTTAATTACCCCGCATGATGGGAGGCGCCGGCCGCTTGATATTACCTCGCCAACCTTGATACAAATCATTGTCCTGCAGAGCAAATGGAACATTTAGAAAAAGGGTGGTAAATGTGGAAAGGGGCTTTGTAAGGTTGTTGTTAGGAGGCTGGAATGGAGGCAGCAGGAAACGTGGGGAGGTAAGAGGACTTTTCAAGTCCACTGATTGAAAAATTGATGGAGACAAGAGAGAGAATTGATAGTTAGAGGACAGGAAGCAGCCGGCAAAGGTGATTATTGCTATCTCGCCTGTATGATTTAGAGCCCTCTAACCGCATAATGCAACACAAGGAATTCATCGGAGCCAAGACATACGACAGGAGCCAATTTACACTTTAAATTTCAATGATTTCGTCTCTGTGCCTCTGAGAAAATGCATTTCCTTCAGAATTCGGAGTGTGATGTCCTTTTGGGTTTCATTTGATGCAATGAAACGTGTGGATAACGTGTAAGCACGAACAAACTTTTAAGCACATTTTTAAAAAAACACACACACACACACACACACACATACACACACACACACGGGTCCTGTAAATGCAGCTTTTTGTAAGATTTAATATGGATTCCGTCATGACTTCTCTGCCTGCTGTTTATCCTATGCGGGGGAATTAAGAAAGCTGCAATTGTTTTTAATTTGCACTTAATTATTACTTGCCCACAGAGCCTTTAACACTTTTGCCAATCATATTTCCAAAGAGTATTAAAAATTAGGATTAGGATTATTAAAAAGCATGTTTATAGAGAGAATAAGTAAACAAATATTTGCCACCATGGCCCACCCATGTCCAAACGAGGTTATTGTTTTGGTCTAGAGAATTTGCATATTGTCACGTCTCCTTTTCCAGGGATGCAGGGCAGGCACACACACACCAGGGGTAGTCGAAGTGTTGCATTTTCTTTCTTTTATTTTCCTCCAAAGCAAAACCAGGCATGAGAGCCAGAATACAAACTATGACTTTATGAGAAACTAAAGACGGGCAGGAAAACACCACAAAGCGTGAGGGGTTGATCGACCACACAAGTTGGTCAAAACCCAAACTAAATACAAAACCCCACAAACCCAAAAAACAATAAACAAACACAAGTACTTAACACGAATACAAAACAGCTGACACTAAAAACATAACAAAAGTCCCAAACTAGAACACAAAACCCTGAACTTAAGGAAGGGTGGCCTCTAGTGGCCACCCACCATCACTGACCCCAGACCTGACAGTACCCCACCTCCTAAAGCGCACCGCCACCACGGCGCTCCACATGACCAGGACGGCCCGGGTGGGTCTCCTGAGACGTTCCCTTTGTGAGTGCCAACCCACACACGTGGAGCCTCTACCTGTCCCAGGAGCCCCTCACTGTCCTCAGGGGCGGATCCCCCTACTGGGAGCCCCTCTCTGTCCTCGGGGACGGAGCCACCTACCGGGAGCCCCTCTCTGTCCTCCAGGGTGGAGCTTCCTCCGGGATTGAACTCCTTCCAAGGGGCCCCTCTGTGGCCTCCAAGGCCGAGTCCCCTCTCGGGAGCTCCTCTGGAGCCCTTCAGAACCCCAGTACCCCGCCTAAAAAATTCAGGGGATTCCACCCTCCCCTATGGGGCGAAATCTCAGAGCTCTTTCTTTCTTTTATTTTCCTCCAAAGCAAAACCAGGCATGAGAGCCAGAATACAAACTATGATTTTCTGAGAAACAAAAGACAGGCAGGAAAACACCACAAAGCGTGAGGGTTGACCGACCACACAGGTCGGTCAAAACCCAGTCTAAATACAAAACCCCACAAACCCAAAAAACAATAAACAAACACTAGCACATAACATGAACACAAAAGAGTTGAAACTAATAACATAATAAAAGCCCCAAACTAAAACACAAAACCCCAAACTTAAGCACTGTCACTGAGCCCAGGCCTGACACATATTTTCACACTGTTCTCCTTTTGTAGTAACATGAATGTTATATAGCCTTAAGTTGCTAGTCTAGACTCAAGGCTTTGAATTTTATTTTTGTATTTTAAAATGTTCATGTAAAGGTACAAATATGCCCCTTTCTTAGTTAAGGCATGCAGTTGGACATTAGGACCATGATCTACCTTTCAGAATTGATTTACATTGCTGATCTCTTGTACACTGCTCTTTTTTCTGATTTGTGTTGGAGCTGTCAAGGTTTCTGTGTATTTGTTTTGTTTCTCCATACATCTAAGTAAACAAAGGAAATGCCCCTTAAGTAAAGACACATTTGCATTTGCTATTTTTCTCTCTCTGTCATTTCTCTGTTCATTCATTTTATGTAAATAGGAAACATAATGTTCTACAAGATATTCTGTAAGCTGTAATCTTCATATGCCACTGCTGTGGAGATCTGTCCTCACAGTGACAGGATGCTGAGGCTCTGATGGTGGGTGTAGCTTAGTCCCCTCAGTGCTAAGCGGCTCTTAGGCCGTGTTTCCACCGAGGGGGTCCACAGCTTATTCTCTCCCGAGTCAGACTACATGTCCCTCACACTCCCACCATCACCCTGCTGTGTTTAGCCTAAGATTTATGGAGCGTTCTTTCGTCATTGCTCATCTAAAAAGACCAACACCTGCGGGGTGAAAAAGTGTGTGCAGATCCTCGGCGCGTCAGTAAGAAGAACAGTGGCGTGATGTGAAAAATGGTTGAATTCTAAACAGCCGTGCTAACGACATCCGTCTTACTGGTCATGGCTGTGGTGTGAAGCTGGCATGAGAAATTTGTATACATGCCGTGTTTCATGAGGAGGAATTTAAAGCATGGAACCGGATGGACACTCGTCACGCTTGAAATGTTACTGGTAAGGGTAAAGAAAGACCATTTCTTTATCAGAAAATCAGAAGCTGTGCCAATCAGCTCTCACTGGCAAAGGGAGCAGGCCAGTCTTTTCACAGTGTTTATATTCCGATAAGATGTTGCTGAGGAGCAGTTCTACATCACAGCTCAAGAGCCTGAATGGCCAGGAAATGGAAGGCAGAGATAGGTAGTGAAGCGCAGAGAGCTCTTATGTGAACTCAGCCTGAACTGAATTGTCGTACCATTTTCTGAGAGGGGGAAACATGTCTCAAGTCCGATGTCTCCAAGAGCTGGGAGAATGACAAGGCAGCCTTGAGGAACAGTGCCATACACATTTGAGTTGGTTTTATATTAAAATGCATGACGAAATCCATAGCCAGTTTCCTGGGACTATGCGGGGTTTACATAACTTGGGTAGGGTTAGCAAGCAGTAGAGGAAGCTGTGCTGCTACATTTTCACCAGGCAGAAAAATCTATGGGTTTAGGCATGTTGAAGAATGTGACTAGGCCTTGACAAGACTGCCACCTTGTGGTCATCTCTGATGTTAGTTCTGGGATTTGGGGAGAATGAAAAGCACCTTATTTTGGATCCAGTGGACTCCAAATGTGTCTGTGTAATTGATATTTATATATATATATATTGCATTTAACCTGGCTGAAGAAGTGTGCTGCCAACAATGGCGCCCAGGGAGCAGTGTGTGGGTACCTCAAGGGTACCTCAGTGGTGTTGCTGGCTGTCTTGGGATTCAAACCCATGGCACACACTTACCGGCCACCTTAGGTACGCCAGTTCAATTGCTTGTTAGCAAGACTGCCACCTTGGCTAATCAGTCAATCACATGGCAGCAACTCAATGCATTTAGGCATCTAGACAGGGTGAAGACAAGTTGCTGAAGTTTAAACCGTGCATCAGAATCGGGAAGAAAGGGAATTTAAGTGACTTTGAACGTGGCATGGTTGTTGATGCCAGAAGGGCTGGTCTAAGTATTTCAGAAACTACTGATCTACTGGGATTTTCATGCACAACCATCTCTAGGGTTTACAGAGAATGGTCCAAAAAAGAGAAAAGAGGTCAGAGAAGAATAAGCAGACTGGTTCGAGATGATAGAAAAGCAACAGTAGCTCAAATAACCACTCGTTACAACTAAGGTATGCAGAATAACAAGTCTGAACCTTGAAGCAGATAGGCTACAGCAGCAGAAGACCACACCGGGTGCCACTCCTGTCAGCTAAGAACAGAAAACTGAGGTTACAATTTGCACAGGCTCACCAAAATTGGACAATACGAGATTGGAAAAACGTTGCCTGGTCTTATGAGTCTCGATTTCAGCTGCGACATTCAGATGGTAGAGTCAGAATTTGGTGTAAACAACATGAAAGCATGGATGCATCTTGCCCTGTATCAACGGTTCAGGCTGCTGCTGGTGGTATAATGGTGTGGAGGGATATTTTCTTGGCACACTTTTGGACCCTTAGTAACAGTTGAGCATCGTTTGAATGCCACAGCCTACCTATTGTTGCTGACCATGTCCATTACTTTATGACCAGTGACCCCATCTTCTGATGGCTACTTCCAGCAGGATAATGCACCATGTCACAAAGCTCAAATCATCTCAAACTGGTTTCTTGAACATGACAGTGAGTTCACTGCACTCCAATGGCCTCCACAGTCTCCAGACCTCAATCCAATAGAGCACCTTTGGGATGTGGTGGAACGGGAGATTTTAATCATGGGTGTGCCGCCAACAAATCTGCAGAAACCACGTGATGCTATCATGTCAATATGGACCAAAATCTCTGAAGAATGTTTCCAACACCTTGTTGAATCTATGCCACAAAGAATTAAGACAGTTCTGAAGGAAAAAGTGTCCAACTCTGTACTAGAAAGGTGTACCTAATAAAGTGGCTGGTGAGTGTTTATGGATGTACTGATCTATACGCAACAGAATTTACAGTTTTAACAAGAATAAAAAGCACTGTAAATACTTTTGTGAAAAGGTCAAAGCATCAGAAGGATTATTGTTAATTACTACTGATCATCTAAGGCCATAATAACTGAACATTAGACTTGCTCTCAGATAACCGAGGCAGATATACAAAATTTAAGATTCAGGAGGTGAAAGGAGTTGCTTGGAGTAATTCTGTGATGCTCCACCATCTTTTCTTAGTCCTAACAGCATTGGCCTAATATCCAATTCTAAATTTAATGCTGGTATATTTTTGTTTGGCTGCTGCATCTCTCTACACTTTTTTACAGCAGTGGTCCTTACAGCCAAAGCTGTTAATAGCAAAGTGATGTAGGTAAAAAGTCTTTCAATAGCTTAATTCCACTTAATTTCAGTTTTTAAATCAGTTCCACTTAACGATTACAGTGTAAACCAAAATGTCATTATTAGTCATGTTGTGGTCATGTAAAGTCATGATAGGTCTTAAGAGCATTTGGATAGTGTTAAATCTTTCAAACTATTAGTGAACACTACTAGGATATTTATATAGCATACAGATTGTATATTATTAGAAGGGAATAGCTCCACTGTACTATAAAGGTTAGTGTATATGGGACTTTACTGCACTTCATATTACAGTAGTCTAGGTCTACAGCATGAAATCTCAGTAATTATTTTGAACACCTACAGTATATTACTGTGTATCCACATACTAGACATGTTTTACAGCTGCAGGGTACATTAAGTGTGAATTAACACTGAAATTACACAATTACTTGCAGGGGTTAAGCTCTACACATACTATATTTATGGCACCACCACCAACAACCTACTGATTCACTGAATCTGAAAACACACAAGAGATCAGATACGAGTCATACTAATCCAATATGGCAAACTTATCCTACTTTTTATTTCTCATGCATTTAAATTTTACTTTTATATTACAATGTAAAGTATGGTCTCACAGCAACAAGTGTTCATGTTTCATATCAGAAATGTCAGAAAAGTCATGTCATAAGAATAATTAAGCTTTGCAGTCCTGTCCCTTTACATTTAATTTGTATGCTGCTGTTCTTGTTAGTTCTAAATCACTGGTTGGTGCCCTTGTATTAAAAGAAAAGGGAAAAAAAAAAACACATTTTACGTAATTTGACTAAATTGTCTTAACTCTATTAACATGCATTTTTTTTAACTGCGTGCATTTTCTGAGCGTAAAGAGTGACATTCAGTTGGCACTTTTCATTTGGGCACTATGTGCCTTTGGAATACAACTCCTCCATTAGAGGGAGCAGTTTTGCCCACTTCATTTGAATTGTACTTTCATTTTGGAACTAAGTAAGAAATATACAAGGTATATTTCATTTCAAAAACATTTCATGGAGAGTTTTTATTCACATATGTAAGCCTCGCAGAACCCTACCCTTCTGAACAAAAACAAACTGTAGGACCTATCCTGTAGACAACTTTAAACTAAAATGCACTGTACTTAATAGGATTTCATTGTAACACAAATTAATTGGAACACATAAATTACAGGAAACTGAGTGTATGAACAAAATATCACAATAGACAAGATGATTTATTTCATGTAAATAAGGACATAGCAGATGGGAATAACACCTGTTTATTTAAATAACACAATGCATCAACATCAGTCATTTTCTATACATGGTTTTAATGTTGTAAGTAGATGTCAGACATTCTTACTCTCACACAACCCTGCAGCAGGACCTGAAAGCTAAGAGTTCAGTATCACTGATTTCCAGGAGTGTGTCAGCAGTGTCTGCAGAGGGCAGATATTATGGACTTTCCTGAAAAACACATTTCCCATCATTCACGTCCAGTCATGACCCTCACACAATCACCCTAACCCAACCGTAATGATGATGTTCACAACACAAGCATCTGAACACTTGTTTAGATCCCTTTGCTGGCTTAGAGATGAGTAGATAAGTACTTCTTCAGGTTAAAAGTAGAAACTAGGTTCACAGTTTAGTAGGATCAGTGATGAGGTTTAGTGGGTTTTTTCCATTAAAACAGTAGGCTAAGAGCTGACTGGCTACATGGCCCAGCCTGGCCGTGCCTGGGGGTGACCTCACCTTTGTTGATTCCTCACTGACGTCATGCCAGCTCTTGGCTGTCCCCTCAGTGTATGCACCATTGCTCTCAATGTGAGATTCTATCTATTCTATTCCTCTCCCACACACACACACACAGTTTGAACTGGATGCATTAAATGGTCTTTTATAGCTGTAGTTCTGCTACACACTAATGACCAGCCTTTACTTTTCTGTTAATATTGTGTGGTAACTGCTATATACTGAAATATTAACCATGGTGAGTAATATACTACTAAATCATTTAAACGGTAGGCTCTTACTATGGAAAAAGGTTGCTTTTGACATCATTTTATGACACGATCATGCCATAGAAAATCATCATCAGCTCAATGATCAGTCACTTCATCAGACTTCACTCTAAGACATCAGTCCACGTATCAGTGACCTCATACACACCACAACCTGATGGAGCCATTACACTACTCAACACAAAAAAGTGACACACCCTCTGCTCTCTAGTAAAGATCAAGTAGCAGATTATCCATCAGAACAGGTAACAAAAAAGCATGCCCCACCTTTTAGTTTGATGACTGTGCAGGCAGCCGAATAAGATGGACACTATAAAAATAAAAAAAAAAGGATGTGTGAATATGGGAGTGGTGTGTATCAGACAAGATAAAAGGCAAAACGGAAGCTAAGGAAAAAAAGCCTTCTTAAAACAAGCGACGACCTGGCATACTTACAACTAACCAAAATACTCATTGCACACACACACCACATCTACAGATACATTGCCTAACACAGATGCATGCGTGTATTCAGGCACATTAGAACACACATTCCAATAGGTTAATGTTCAGACCTTCTTGTGGACCACTACAACTTCAACCAGTGGACAATGTGCACAAAGGCATTGACATCAAGTGCGTAAAGGCAAAAGCAGACAAGCCCTTTTGGGTACAATAGGAACATTTTGATGACCAAAGCAGGCATCACAGGTAGCACATCATTAATTTGACTAATAGCTTATTTAGGCAAATGTTAAGTAGGGCGGGGGGGTAGTTCTTCGATTCCAGACATTCAGGAATTGAGACTTGACCACAAAGCTTGGATTGAGAGATATTCTGCTGGCACTAAACAGTGGTGGACCCAAGTGCAGAGCTCAAGATAAATAACCATAATAACTCATGGTAATTAATATCAATAACAAGAAATCAATACAAGGGGGGTAATTTAAGGAAGATTGAACTGGAAGAAAAAGGACAAACACCAAACACACATCAAAAACCCTGGATTCAAATACCAATTTCCAGAGTTTGAAAGGTAGTGTGCAGAAAGGTGAGATACTTAATGGAAAAGGACAGGAAAGAAACGCCTGAAGAATGGCAAGGCAAGTGAAAGGGATAAACAAAAGAGCCCCAGGGAAATGCTGACTGGATCAATGGAGCAGTGAGAACTTCAACATTTTCTCCAAACAAAGACTCAAAAAAGAAGACTGGGAGCTCTATACAGAGACCTTGAGAGAGGTCCCAGGTAGGCAGACCCCTGGGGACAAGGTCTAGAGAAGGCTTACATTCATGGGGCTTACCAAATTACTGGCTTAGTGTTAGTGACAGTCTTCAAGAAGAGACTTCAAGACTGAGCGCTGAGTTGTGGAAATGCTTTCTCTAATTAGGAGGGACACAGGTGCCGTTTGGTTGGTGCCTTATGCCCCCCTCTGGTGGTCAGGGATGGTCTGACAGGCACCTCACCTGCAGGTCAGGATGTTACAATAAGTAAAAGTTTTTTCCTTGGACTGGAAAACACAATAAACCGTAAAATATGTAATGAAAAAATGGCTTACAATCAAACAACTCTGCCAGTGACAAATCATCTACCTACCTGAAGGACTTGAAACCATAATTAGGTACAACTTTCCTAGTGCTTATTGGCAAAGAAAGTTCATTTTAGCTCTCAACATTTCTTTGGTAAGGTTAAATATAATTAATAGTGTACTCTTTATTTTGCAAGACGTCCTTCTCTATGGTGTGGAGTCGATCCTTGAAATAAACCAATCCCCATGAGTCAGAATTCCAAAATCTCTGGAATCGAAAAGTCCTATTAAGTGCAATAACGCATCCAATTCAATTAACATTAAGTAGAATCTAAACTTGATCCAAAATAAAAACTCAAAAGAAGCATACAATTTGAGGACCTCTGAAGATAATGCAATACTCTGGTCCACTGAAAGGTTTTACATGTGGGATACATGCCTTGATTACATCAGTTTTATGCCTGTAAAAGTCTAACAGTTAACTTCATCATAATCCTAAATGTTTTGGCACAGGAGCCTTCTGAAAAGAGTAGTCACACAAATTTAAGTAAGTAAGGGAAACATCAAGTGGCAGTGTTGGAGGCACACCTAAACACTCAGTGATTGCAGTTCGCAAAAACATTATGTAAGGTCTTAGCGATGATCATGAGAAACACAGTGACTGAGAATATGCCACCAGTCAACAACATGCTGTGGTATTCTGCCTATGTATGATGCTACCAGATCAGAATGACTGCTGAGATTCTTTCTGTCAAACTATGTAAGAAATTGCTGTGGGGGCTCTTGATCCTGATGGATAAAAAACACATTTGAGTATCTCCTCCGGCAACCACACTCTGAATGCAACTTAATGTACCGCTAAAGTGAGCCTGTTTGAGTCCAGCTCTGAACAACTTTCATTTCTAACAAACACAGTCAGCTAGCATTTCTGATCCTCTTGGACGGTGCTCCAAGAGCACACGGCTGGCATGCTAAGTTTGATTTCACTAACCTGTTTCCTGATACTTTTCTGAGACTAGGTCACAATTTTAGCCCATTCACCTCTGTTTATGCCTGTCCATAATGCCTTTTTCAACCACAAAATACATCACATATTCATGCAAATGAAAGGTATGAAAGACATTGGCACTGACACTGTAGACCCTTTCAGAACAAAACATGAGTAGATATCAGTGCAAAGCCTCTCAGCTTATTTCTTTAGTTCTTCTGTCTTCACTTGAGGCAGAATGTAAAGTAGAAATGCAGTAAACAGTACATAGCTGATTGACAATACAAGTTTGGCAGGCCATGTTACAAAAACAAAACTGTACGCCCTCCACCCACTCCCCCAAACCCCAAAACATATTTAACAACAGCATGTCCATATTTTTCAGTGTCCTCCATCATTGCTCCAGGCCCAGCACGGTTTATGTTGTCTTGTCCTTAAACCTGCACTGGCCGAGGTGCTTACTCCTGCTTCTCCTCGAGGTAGGCTTTCACTCGTTTGCGCACATAGAACGCGGTCAGGGCGCTGCAACATGCTGTGAAGGTGAAGAGAGCCACGGCGTCATGAGCCAGGTCGCCATGGAGACGTTCATACAGGGGCCTCCGCTCGCTGTAGTCGAGGCGCACTGCCTCTATCTGCACCAGCGTGCACAGCACAAGGAAAACGTGGAATATTTGGTGGCCCTGTCCAATGAAGTCACACCGGCCAGGGAACCAGCGCTCCGGGTGGGGGTAGGCGAAGAAGTAGGCACTCACCAAGAAGAAGAGGATCTGGTAGCAGTGGTAGGTCACGGCCTGGTCAGTGCAACTGTCTTGGGAGCTGTAGCAGCTGTAGATGCGGTGCAACACGGGGCTGATGTCTAAACAGTAGGCCAGGCCTGAGGGCACCACTTGGAACAACTTGTGGACAAACTTGGGCAGGCGTGGACTTGCGTACTTGCCATAGCAGCATCCAGTGCAAGACAGCCAGGCTAGGAAAGCAGCAGCAGGCAGGAAGAACCCTCGGACTCGGGCGTGCCATGCCTCCTCGATCACATAGTAGTAGTGAGCCAGGGCACTGCCATACTGGTACACAGCCACGCCCACGTAGTCAAGGAAGTAGAAGGTGTAGTGGGACAGCTCAGATTTGGCAGACAGCAGATGAGCCAGGGAGCTGCAGGCCAGGTAAGTGAAAGCTGCCAGGAGCACGATAAAAAGTGGCTGGGCATGGGGGTCTCGCAAGAAGTCCACGCTTTCAGACACCTCCTGGAACTTCACCAAGATGATGAGAGAGGCCAGCAGGTGTGTCCACACATTGACCGCCTCATTGTGCCTCTGGAAGAGAGTCAGGAAGTAGTAGCGCCAGCTCTGGTCGGGCGGCCTGTAGCCTGTGATGATGTGGGACTCCTTGAAGACCCACGGCACGTCGTCGACGGTCACAGTGCAGGGCAGCTTGGGGAAGGCAGACTCCAGCAGCTGGGGGATCTGGCGAAGCTGCTGGACGTTGATGAACAAGCGGCCGATCTGCTCCATCACTACTGTCGCCATGGTGAGAGGAAATCTGGGATCTACAGTATGTTAAAAAATAAAAAGTATGAACAGTCTTTATACCACTGTGTCTAATCTTGCACAGAGATTATGGGCATGGAGACAGAATAGCATAGAGTGCATAGAGACAGGCTTTATGAGATGAAAGAAAATATGAAACTGAAACGAATAACACAATGATCCACAATTCCCGATACAGAAAATGGAGATTTAGCCTGACTTGTCTTTCCTGTGAGATGATCTCTCAACGCTGAACAATGAATGGAAACTAGTTACGTAACGTCACCATCCAGTTACGGAGAACCCTCGTGCACGTTCTTACTGTGCTTCTGGATTCTTATGGCCCACTAATATATATATATATATATACATATATATTAATTATAAATTCTGCACAACAATGTCCTACAGGCAGTGCCATTCCAGCCCTATGAATAATGCAGTGATGGCATCCAACAGCCAGACAATCCTCCTTTTCTCCACAGCCTCCTCTCGAGCTGTAGGGGTTAAACCAATGTGCAGGGTGTCTTGCAGGATAAGAGGGTGGGAAAACATCAAGAAACAAAAGAAACACAGATATTTTGCCTATACCCCGTGACTGTTCAACGCCCATACTGATTAGTAAAAAAAGACTTATTCCGTTCTTTATCGTTCTGCCAAGTCCTTAAACGCCACTGGTCTTGTCGGACTACACGTCCACTCGATTTAATACAATTAAAGCCCCCGGAAAAGATGGCTAAATCACATGGAGGGTATTTTCTCACTGCCGATGCCTAAAGCTCAGGAGAGCGGTGTTGGAGCCGGCTTACCTTCACAGCGGGCTGTCCAGTCAGTCAGTGTAAAGCATGTAAAGGCGATTCTTTGTGTGCATATATGAAGACATGAGCCATAAGCACCATGATGGATATGAAATATTTGCTGGTAAATTCTCACTGCGGGTGAGGCTCCTGTCAGCTCCCTGCAGAACCAGATGGCAGAATCGTACGGCTGTTTGACAGACGGGCCTCTCAGCCAATCCGAAAACCGTATCTCCAAGTCCCGCTTGTTCATTGGTCAATGGGAGGGGTTTCGATTTGGCCGCAGCCAATGGGATGTATGAGGAGAGTGAATTGAGCACGCCCCTTCCCTCTGTGCTGAAGCAGATGATTCACAGTGCAGAAGGCGTAGACTGAAACCCTTATCATGGCAGCAATGACAAAACTCAGACTGACTGAAAAAACAAAACTGTGGTCACCTCATCTCAGTGTTTTATGAGTTTGTGACAGAAGTCTTGCCCCAGAATGAACATAATGTAAATATAGTGAAGAAACTGAACGAACCAATATTTAGCTTTAGTTACACATGCATTATTGCCATTGCAATTACATAAAACTGAGGATAAACATGAAATGTTCTGGATAATTATTGTTTAAAGCTACTTGTGGCAGATCTGATCTCAGAGCCTGTATGTTCCCATGCAAAAAAATAAGTAATCAAATAAGACATTTAAATATTCACAAGTTTGCAGAATTATAACAATGTAAAATAGGAACAGTGTGTTATTGAAAGGATCGTTGTTCTTTTTCAGTGGCTAGGCCTACAGAATAAATGCTTATCTCCTTTCTTTGCCCACACAGGCGGGGGAAGCTCACAATGTGGCTTTGTAGGCCTCTGTATGAATGGAGCTCCTTCTTCCTGACTTAGAGACTGTAGATTCGACAGATATTTCCAGCATCTTCTACTTTCAGTGCTCAAAGAACTGCTAAAGGAACAAATAACTGTCACATAGAACCTGGACACTCCCTTGTCATTTTTTATTTTATACACAGTGTAGTAGCCCCACACAAATTGTAATATTCTGGGCAAAATGTAGACATAAGCAAGTTATTTTAACAGCTAAACTTTAAAAAAAAAACACATTACATTATGAAATGTTACCTTCCTTACATCTGCTTTTACTGAGACCAGGGTAAGGGTTAGGGTTAGGAAAATGCTGCAGAAATCTGTAGTGCTCTAGTCAAGTGCCTGACTCTAACCAGAGAAAGTAAGAAAATATCACCAGAAAAAAACACACACAACCATTTCATTACACAGACAAAACCATTTTTAATTCCCATGCCAAAAAAGAGATCACTGTCCAGGAATCTGTGCAGAGTACATGAAATGAAATTATTATGCCATTTTACTTTATGGAATGAACATTTTGTCCTACCAAGCATCATACTACAAGGTAGAATATCTGAAAAGCTGTTTTGTGTGTGTGTGTGTGCATAATAAATGCAGAAATTTATTACACAACTGCAAGTGGGAAAAGATTAGTCATTTTTTTGAATTGGAAAAAAAACATACATATTAAAAATAAATAACTTTTTTTCTTTTTCTCAGTGCCACATGAAAATACATGAATGACACTTACTGTATGTCTAGTGTATTCCTTAATGGTAACATGCAACCCTCTGTCATATGGTCTCAGCATAGTGATGTGCAGCATGTGTGTTGCATAATGATGTAATTTGATCAAAAACCTCAAGTCTGTATTTACTAAAATTACAGATTAGGTTTTAATCATCAAGCTCAAACAAAGTAGTTCAGTTAGAATGCATAAGTGTGGTGCCATCAAGCTCATGCCAAACTGATAAGACTGAAGTACTGACATTGCATTGTAAACATCACCAAAAAAGTTTGGTCGTGTTTTTCTAAAGATTTTCTTTCACCATCAAAGAGGTATTGTCCAATAGTGATGGGTAGCCATTACAGGTCATATGGTCGTCTTTACCCTGTGATGTGCTTTTTGTTAACCAAATAGACAGAGAGTTACACAAATATATCAAATAAATGATCTGTTCATAGATGAACAACTACAAAAAAGGGTCAGATCCAAAACTGTTACCATAACAATCAACTGTGCAACTTTATTAAGTTCAAAGAACTGGGGTTCTGACACACAGGGACAGATCAACTTGCACAATGCAACAGACAAAGTTAGAGACCTATGCGTAACACAGGCATGCTTCCCTTTAGGGTAAAACACTGCTTATTTTACAGGTCAAAAGCTGCAGTTGGACAAATCTACAGGTGATAGGGATGCAAAGTAGACCTGAACATGGAGAGGTGAAAAGAACATTGTGCACCTGCTTCTCCCCTAAACATCAGATAAAAAAGTGTCAATAACACAAAACCAAAACACATAATACTGGCCATAATGGAACAAAAATAAATCTTTGGATACGTAAAAAACCCAATACTATCCCCTAAAGTGAATAGAACCAAA
The DNA here is from genome assembly GCA_037577275.1 of Bryconaethiops microstoma. Classification (NCBI taxonomy): domain Eukaryota; kingdom Metazoa; phylum Chordata; class Actinopteri; order Characiformes; family Alestidae; genus Bryconaethiops; species Bryconaethiops microstoma. The sequence goes on from JBBJLS010000006.1 coordinate 15,714,220, forward strand.
AAAAACAAAAAGACGGAAAACGTAGTTTTCCGATGACTTAGTCATCGTTTTCGCCTCCCTCTTTCGTCTCTTTGTTCTTTCGAACCTCTTCGACTTTCTTTTCCTAAAATGAAACGATAAAAAACAACCATAATGCGGTTAGTATACAATATGATCCATTTAAAGCTTTGTGAGACAAACAGGGATTATTTGCATTATTTAGGGAATGTAATTTCGATATTTTAGCCTTACACCTGTACTTGAAATGCATGCTAAGTAAATGGCATAGTAAATTAAGACACCTCAAACATGAATGACTACCTTCTCCTTGAATTTCTCATTCATTGCAGCCATCTGTTTTGTGCGGTTTTCTTTGTTCGCTTCCATTTTCTGGTTGAGCTTCTCCTCTGCCATCTTGCTAAAGTTGTTGTTTTCCTCCATTGCTTTCTGGAGAACCTCCTTCTCATGCTCTCGCTTCTCAGCCAAGTGCTTCAGGACCTCCGCCTCATGATTCTGATAAATTATTGCGAGAATAAACATAAAAGACATAAAATAAAGATTGACATCATTTATGAGAAAAGCAAGACAACCTTTGTGAAGAAGTCACTGTTAAAGACTGAATGAATAATTAACACAATAAAAAGTAGGTCATTTTGTCTTTTTTTTACTTTGCGTCTCTCCTCTGCTGCGTCCAACTTCTTCTGGATCTCATCCAAAGACACCTCCTTCTTTTTTGGGGTGGACAGAGGAAATTCTCCTTTGGCATCGGGTGCCGATGGGCTCAGAATGACCTCAAAAGCTTGCCCTGAAGCACGCTTGTCCAGCTCCTTGACCTGAATATCTGTGAATGTCAATGCAAAATATAGGACCCCATTCAGATGAAGACTTCTTTAAGCTGACTGTCACAGCAATGTCTACAAAATAGAACCGTAGGCTGAGTAGAAGAGCCATTTCCCAGAATACCTGCAGAGGACGCCATTGCACTCTCGACGTTGATGGTTTCAAATGCCTGCAAAATAAACGCAGAATAAAGCACATTAACATTTAAGAAATCATTTCAGAAAACAGGCCTGTTCCCCTTTTGTTTGACCCAACACAACCACCTGTCTAAACCACCTGAAAAAAGAATGGATGCTTTAACGTCCCTGTTGTCTTTTGCAACCATACAGTCTCTGTGTGAATCGTTCAATACCTTGCCCTCTGCTCTCTACTACTAACTCTACTGCTTAAGACATCAATATGCAAAACTAATTAGACCAAATTATTTGATATAACCTAAGATCTGACATTCAGGTGTCAAATTCTGTCTTTTGGGTAGGTTCGGATTGGACACTGGATGCTGTCTGTCCAAATAATGATGGAAATTGAATAGATTCATTGACAAAAAAGCAATGTAAATGTAAAAGCACGTATGCTTTTATGAACAATGTGCTGTGGTCTGTGTGCATGTGCAATGTCAAACAGATCTGGGAGTGGTGCATCAGACCAAACCAAGCCTCATTTTTTTACTCAATCGACGGGCAAAGCACCCCTGTTTATCCTCTGATTTTTTTAAATAAGTGAAAGTATAGAAAAAAAATAGGGACGTAAATGAAACTGATTTTGTTTTCCTCAAGGGATTGTGTCCTGGATTCAGGGCGAGAATAAAGAAGGTCTCGGTGAACACAGACTGAAACACACAATACACACACACGGGGCTGCAGGGGACTAACCTGCTATTTAGTAGCAGAATTTTAAAAAATACAGTGATGCCTTGTTAGGCTGTTGAAAGTCATTAAAACAGCGTACCCTGTAATCGATGTAAGGTGAGTGGAATGGCTCACAGAGGATGAAAACAAAGGAGATTTTGAGTACCGAGTGAACAAAGACAACGGGAGCATATTCCTCCTTCAGATCTCAGAGATGTCCCACTTCACCAAAGACGGTGATGATGATGGGAGTGCAAAAAAAAACAAAAAAAAAACGAGCCATGTCTCCCACAAAAAACAGTATAAAAACATGCCCATCGTGAAGGAACAACAGCTCCACACGCTGCTCCCAACAGGGCGTGTGATGAATCCCAGGTCAGCTGGGTACCTCACTTTTTACACAAATACGAGCCACAATTGCACAAATACGAGCCAAATCACCAATAAACGACACAAAACGTGAGTTTGAATAAAAACCAATCTCAAGACTGTGAGGTTACGATCAAATAATAACTGTCACACGCTGGAACCAAAGCTGTCACACCCACTCTCCTCTATTGTTGCATTTAAAGATGTAATAACTACTGATTTAAGCCATAAAGACATGCAATACTGTGTACAGTAGTAAATCATGTAATACTATTAGATGAGATCTGACTGTGATCTGACAGTGGAATCTGAGCGTTCTATTTGGAGAACAATCCCAGGCAGGTGCTCTGGCTGCAAACAAAGACAAAGACAGACCTGTCTTAACATCTCATGACATCACTCTTTTGGCTTTTTGACTCATTTTGCAAGCTATCAGACACCAGTGCATCATAAAATAAGTGTCAATAGTGTAGATATAGTTCTCCTGGCTGGAGATTCAGTAGTCGAACCCTTTTTGAGGACCAGATAAAGACAATACTGACAAAGCAGCACTTCACACTTTTGCAGGAATTTCCAGCGACAAATACACAGGAAACTACTATCATAAAGTACATGTCTGCAGCTGAACCTCAACCATAGCCGATAAGAAGCACTGCTGATAGATCGTTTAAGCGTCTGATCACATTAATTAACAAGCTGATTAACCCACTAACAAGCGTTCATTAAATTAGGACAGTCTGGAATAAACACATCTGTGCCTATAATATCACAACAAGGCGTGAAAGCACTGAAAGACACTCCCAGCTTTAACAATGGAGAGAAAGCAGAGCTCCGTGGTACCTGTCTGACACACACCCACCTCTGATGCCGTGAGCTGAGTCTCTGGGCTCTCAGTCTCCTCTCAGCTCACTCTCTCAGCTCCGCGGGAAAAAAGGACCAGAGTCGATCACGTCACACCGAAACCCGTTCTCATTGGACAACTGAAAACGGCGAATTTTGGGGGAATTCTGGGAGTGGTAGTTCAACTCTGCTTAGAAATGTGTCTGGCACCTTTGTTTATTCTCCCTTCATTTTAAACATCAAGCACGTTTCTTACTCTGGAAATAATTTACACCATCCTTGATCTGTTCTTGATAACCCACTCATGCGTAAAACGCATTCGTTCATTCATTCGTTCGTTCGTAGATACATTTGACATAATACTGAATTTTGCAGTGAGCAAATGTACACTCTTATGGACAAAAGTATTGGGACACAACTGTTTATCAGAGTTTGGGCTAGGCCTCCTTACTACCAGTTAAGAGCAATCTTACTGCTTTAGCATAACAATACAATTTGGACAATGTCCTGCTTTTAACTTTGCAGATATTGTTTGGGGAAGAACCTTTTCTATTCCAGCATGACTGTGCCACAGTGCACAAAGCAAGATCCATAAAGACATGGTTGGATGAGTTGGGTGTGGAAGAACTAGCCCGCACAGAGCCCTGACCTCAGCCCCATCCAATACCTTTGAAATGAACTACATTCTCATCCTACATCAGTAACTGACCTCATACATGCTCTACAGATTGAATGGACACAAATTCGCACAGAAACTCCAAAATCTTGTGGAAAGCCTTCCAGGAAGAGTGGAAACTGTTATAGCTGCAAAGGGGGACCAACTATGCATTTGAATGCAACGTCATTAAAGTCCCTGTCAGTGTAATTGTCAGAAGTCCCAATACTTTTGACCATATAGTGTATATTCTCCTTGTCTTTCTGATTTAAGCATTCAACATGTTTTTAAGCTTCTAAAATGGTTACATCATTTTTATGTTATTAGTAACATACTCATGCTTAAAACATGAGTGTGTTACTAATAATTATATCTTACATTATTAGTTCATTCACTGATTCATTCGTTAAAAAAATACTGAATCTGCAATGACCAAATGTATCTTGTGCTTCAGTTAGATTTAACTTATTGTTTAACGAGTTTTTGTTTGTTTGGTTCAGGTAAAAAAAATACACTTCTAATGTGATTTACTGGATGCATAATGTTATATTTTACACTGCAAAATATTTGTCTCACAACTTTTGCTCAAACACATTCTATTACATTCCCGAAATTGTGAATATCAGTGCATCTGTGTTTATAGGATAAGGTTCTGACAGATTTGTGGTGCTTGTTTTCATACTTCGTTTGAACGCCATTTGGATTTAAAAATACATTGTCACCAGTAGTGTGTTCATGCCTTCGGGAATCAACATGACACGTTGCTGAACCAAGCAAATATTTTACCATTACATTCACAACACACTTTCATAACCTTTTAAGTAAGCACTTTCAAGTAATTTCATAAGCACTGAAATGATTTCAAATATTGTAGAGAACCATTGCAAGTACACACGCAGTGTATGCTGGTTTAAATCCGGATAATATTGAGAAGAAAGACATTTGCAATCAATTACTACAATAATATTTCACTTTGTTGGTAAAATTGAATTTGTTAGTAGGATTTCTAAAAAAGGAAGATTCAAAAACAGTGAAATCTTTATTCTTTGGAGATATGTGTAAAACCCTGTTGAGATATGTGTCAAATGTATTAAGTGAGAGTGTGCCAGCATTCATCGAAAATCATGTACTGCTTGGGAGCAAATGTTTTCTCTTTGTCGTTTGACAGCATTTTCAGAGCTAAGAATTCTCCATTTTATACTCGTTCCGCCCCTGTCCTGACTAAGTATTTGCCAAGTCATGATTTTGGTTGTGTCCTCAGTGCTGAGGACAGATCCAGTGGCGTAGTCTGATGAAACAAAAGACTTTGTTTTGAGTGATAAAACTGCAGTGATGGGTTTAGTTTACTACATTTTCACACCATATTCTTCAATTATAATGTTGCCATGGATGACTGTGTGATCCCTCCAATCTTCTAGACACATTGCCAGAAAAAAACAAAATTGGCTGTACATATTATATTTCAGGTAATGCAAGCAACACAGAATTGTTGTTTACTTCCACAGTGAAACTGTTCCACATTTTGACACCACAGCAGTCCAGAACTGCACTGTTGTACATGTTACAATTATTACTTGAGAAGGGCTTGTTGTAGCTGGTGTTTCATGCTTCATTGCATTTGCACTCTGATTGCAATTCGATCTGAACTTTAGATAAATGGCAAGCCAGGTCACCTTGGCATTCAGCATGTTTGGCTTTGGCATGCTCCATCTCCTGCTAAATGTTTGTCTTGTGGCTATGCTTGTTATTTGTGTCTGAGCCACAGGAAATTCTCACTGCTTGCATATACATTATATACCTTTTTGGCATCTTAATTTTTCAAAAGTGTGCGTAGGCTTGTATGACACAGTTGTCATTCAGAAAACGTCACCGTTTCTGCATACGCGATGGTACCTACCGTTTGATTTCTCCTCAGCCATCCCCCCCAGTGCCCCACCCAACTTCTCATTCATCTTATTGTAATAGAGGCGGCTTAGCAAACTAGCCGAGGGGAAAGGAGAGCAGATGGTACAGGCTGCCTCGCACCCTCCCTGAGGTCACTGGCTGGATGTGCAAAAACAGGGGGGGGGGTAAAGTAGAGTGCAGAACTCTCCCCATTAGATGTGATCCACTGGTATGGTGTCTGATCATTAAATTGTCTGGTTAAAATGAGAAGCTTTGGGTCTTTACAGGTTGGTTAGGAATCAAAGATTAAATGTAGCATATTTCCAGGTTTCCTAGTAGCAGAACGTCTAGTAGCAGGGAGGTCTCTATCCTTCACTGAGGAGTAGAACGGGGGGCACCACATCCTTAAAATATATATCGTCTGCCTACACCTCTCCGATAGGCCTGGGGGTGTGGGGAGGAGCTTGGGGTGTGCTCAGGTAGTCCATGCCCATCTGTGTTTCCCTTCACACATGCTGTCGTTGTCAAGCTGTGTAAAATGTGGTGTTACATCTGCAGTCATATTCACAAATGTGAATGCACCTTTATTCAGCAAATCTGGTATCTGTGGGTGCATTTTTTTTGTAGTGCAGTGGCCCATAGGATAATATGGAATAAATATCTAAAAATTTGATGTATAAGCTGGCTTTGCACAAATTGTGTGTGCAGTCTCACACCTAAAGTGATAATAAAATCCTGGGCTAGTTTTGCAAGTCAGCGCACATGCCAGGTCATGTGAGGGATGGCAGAGCAACAGCACTCCATTTGCAGTATCGTCTGCTCGACTTATCAAAAATGACCAGAGGATTAGATCGTTTTATTCCAACTGCCCTCTGTAGCTTTGTAATACAACTGTTGTTGTCTACTAACAGTTAATCCATCACAGCAGTCTGAAAAGCTAATTCATCTGCAACCAGATGTGCACTATGTGTGTCCCATTTGCACCATATGTCTGTAGCTAGTGGGAGGCTGAGTATAAAAGTCAAATATATTGCAGAAAGGATCTTTTAGCTGGATGAGTATCTATTGGCATCCACACAGTGAGACAGAGGCACTGTGTGTTCCATGCATAGCTGCCAGTGACCCAGTTTCAGGCCATAATGCATGACAGGACAGGCCCTACCTTGAATAGGATCAGAATGCCTACTGAACAAATTTAAAGCAATAACTATGTACTGAGATCACTGAGATTAACAGGCACTTTATTTCAAATTACTCGTTCAATCTCGAAAGCGAACGTTTAATTTAGCAGATTTAACACCCTTGCATCTTTGCCGACTTCAGATTGCAAAGCTTCGGTTGGCTCCTTGGGTGAAATCATGTTGCATGACATCATAGCATTACGTAACATGCATGCTCTCTTATTCCCCTATAAGAAATGTGGCCCTTCCCCCACCTCGCCAAAGACATACAGTCACATGGTCTGCACATGCTGGTGTACACAAAACATATCAAAACATATTGTCCCCACCCCCTCCCTCTCTCTGTCTCTTTCTGTCTCTCTCTCTCTCTCTCTCTCTCTCTCTCTCGCTGGCGTACAGGGATGTGAAAATGGACTTGGCCCTAAGGTCGGAGAAAGAAAACTAGCAATGTCTGAGCATCTTCATTCAGTGAGCCCTACTGAAAAAAACTAAATAAATAAACTGCACTAATTTGCTAGCATGCATATTACAATTTGGTCATTTTTTTATTTTTTAGTCTTGTACTTAATCTCCATGACACTAGGATGTCATTATGTTGACTGGTTAATGCGCTGTGATTCATGTGTTTCCCATTAAAGCATTAGATTTAACTTGTGTATGGACTTTCCCAGCAACCCATTAGCTTTGATTGATGTGCTGAATTGTAAATGAATAAGGCTTTCATCTCTGGAGCATACCTCTGTGGCAGCTGGGCAGCAGTAATGCTGAGCATGAAAATGTAACACAGATGTAATGATGTATTGACGTTATGATGTAATGTAACCATATTTAAATGCTTTATGTACTTTATATAATGACCTTCTGGGTTTACAGTGACTGCCTAATAATTTCTGGCACCTAAAATGTAAATGTTATATTTTGTTCATTTTTTCATTCAACAGCCAACAAGTATCTAGGTAGAGTTCTAGGTAAAGTAACAGGTTAAGCCTTCATATGCAGGAATGAAGTCCTAAAACGCCACTATAATTAGGAAGTGACAGTAGAATCATCCAATCATATTTAGATTAACAATGGGTGGGTCTAGTTTCGTGAGGGCATAAAGTCACATTAGTCCTTCTGGTCGTAGTTACATCATTGACATTCTCTGTCCTGCTGCTGCTATATTTATCTAGTAATATATATTGTTGTCTACCTCTGATCTGCATTTTTGTACACAACTCTCTGCAGCTAGAATAAAAGTCCTGTCAAAAAATTGTTTTCATCTAAACTGTAGCTGTTGTTGTTTGTGTTAAATGTTGTCTTGTCTGAATGATTTGTTGTTCTTGTGCGGAATCACTCTAGAAATGGTACATGTAAGGTGAAATATGTTTACATGCCTGGTATATGCTTTACGTAAAACAGGGAATGTCTATCAGTATTTAATATTCAGCCGTCCAAAATGTTAATGTACACTGCCAGCAACTTAACACTAATATACTTCTAAACTCCCACAGGAATCAGCATTATTTTCAGGGTTTTTTTCTTTGTTTTTTTAAACATGTTTTGATATTTATGGCCTAAACCGAACGCTTAGCTCTAATAGTCATATTTTGGCATTGGAAATGTGTCATATTGATATTCATTTTCCTTTTTTGTTATACATCGTCAACTCTCGTAGCATTGTATATCAGAAGTGGTAGTTTGATAGGAGAACGAGAAAATGTTCTTATCTAAAATGCACCTTAATGTGAGTCATTTCAGGCCATCTCTATATACAATGTAAAATGTAGCCCTGACAAAAAATTCTTTACTGCAATTCCAGTGGCTCTGGCAGTGTTGCTACCATGCTAAGTGACAGCTCCTGGCAGCATTCTCACTGTCAGAGACTCCACACTTTAAATCACATTAGCAAGCATCCATGGCTTGCATAACCTCTAAACAAAAAATCATGTCTTTCAACATATCTGCCCAGACAGCACACACTCGACAGTCTGATATTGCCTCATTGCACATCTCTGTTGGTGAATGAGAGCGCAGTTTCATTTTTTTTTTGTATGGGTTTGAGTTTTATACCATTTATTCGCACCATGCAGTCTCATTTATCCTATGCACAGCTGCACAAAATATTCCTGTGGGGAGAGCATGACGAAGGAAGGAAAAATGTTCCTTTTCACCAGTGCTTTGAGATTTCAAATTTCTAGACTGATGTTTTATCACTGAATGTAACATTTGTCTGCTTTGCTGACTGTGGATTGAGCCCAATTGGGTTTGCCTGTTCATTACTTGTAGAGCTGAAGAATGAAAAAGTCCGGAGCAAGTTTCTCCTCCCATTTCTTTTCAAAGGTTTAAAAATCCCCCCTTACTGTGAAATCCATCCCAGCCAGTCTCTGTCCAGCGCTTTATTTGAATCTCTAAACGGTGTTCAAGTGGAAAAGTACCAGCATCTCCTTGGAGGGGCTCTGAAAGAGTGACGGTTGCTCCAGTATAAAGTTGTAATGCTGGCAGTCGCCTCATGCACACAGCACAATGGAGAGGCATAATCAGCTGCCCAGTGCTCTCTGGGCCAGAGCAACCCGCCAACATCTGAACAAAAGATCCGATTATAACGGCCAGAACAAACACCCAGTGGGTCACAAGGGTGGGGACATTTCAGTTAAATCTGTCTCCTTGTCTTTTATCGGCCTGTGAGAAATGACACTAAATGTTTTCCAAACGGACATTGAACAAGGATCTCTAAAGATTAGCCAAATTTTGAAAGATGCACTCACTAAAACTAATTCTGACCTATCCTTCTGTCTTTTTTTTTTTAACAGTTGCATACTTGTTCTTGGTTTTATGTACACTCTCAAATGTGTTAAAAATAATGTTTTGTGTATTTCTGTGGGGCAACATATGCACAACTGGTGTGGTCTTATTTAACACAGTGTTCAGATTTTTAACACAAAGACATACTGTCTGTACTGGAGATCTTGGCATCTCCCATGACATATTCATGGCACGGTTATGTCACTATTATGTTGCAGGGTTCAAGTAGAGCGTTAATAAATAATGACAACACAAAAACTGTTTATGAAAGTTATGAGAGCGCACTTATAATGCTGTATTTCTTCATCTACACATTTATTGGTTCTGTTCCAAATTTTCATAGAACAGTACACAGAGGGAAAAACATTTAGGAACCTTTCATTGTGTTTAGGAACCTTTCATTCAAAGTATGTATTCCAGTAGTCAAATGATAAATTATTGTCTGATTACTGACACTGATGAGAGGGTGCAGTGTGTCCAATGATCTGCCAGGAGCTGGATCACTGGCTCTAATTATTAATAAGCAGAGCTTCATCTTCACTTCCCTGCACACATGACAGTGGATTCACATGAAGGGACACTAGCAGTATTTCAGGGGCACTGTCCAGTCTTGTCTCTGGAAATTAAGCCTGTGCTTCTGCCCAGAGTTCAGGTCATGTGCTCCAACCTCCAGATGTCTGATCACCAAAGCCAGGACCGTGTAAAGTCAGCCAACTCTTTCACAGCATGAGCCAAACTGGTGCTCATTGCAACCCCTATATTGCACTGCTCCACTTGTTTTCTGTCTTTGAATAAAATATTGGTATTACATAAGCTACTTCCTCTTAGTGCAGTTAGTTCTAGACTAGGAGGACCTCTGAGATTTCCAGTCTCTCTCTCTAAGCATCGTCTTGTCTGTCTGCAGTCTGTATGAGCTTGTATCTCTGTCTGAGTGTTCCAGTGCAGTTCATATTACTAACAGCATGAAGAAAATTTCTAATATTCTTAATCAATAGACTGACTTGTTATTGTGCTGGTGTATATTGGTCTCGCTCTCTCTGTCTCTCTCTCTGTCTCTCTCTCTCTGTCTCTCTCGCTCTCTCTGTCTCTCTCTCTGTCTCTCTCGCTCTCTGTCTCTCTCTCTCTCTCTCTCTGTCTCTCTCGCTCTCTCTCTGTCTCTCTCTCTCTCTCTCTCTCTCTCTCTCTTTCTTTCTTTTCCTTTCTTCAGATTTCTCTCCCTCTCTCTGTCTCCATCTTCTCTCTCACTTTTCTGTGTCTCTTTCTCTCTTTTCCTGTATCTCTTTTGTCTGTCTTACTCTCTTTCACTCCCTCTTCTTCTCCCTCTCTCCCCCATACCCCCTCTTGCAAGCTGGCACGTTAAGCAGCATGTGCAGAGTATCTCAGTGGGCACTGCCCACTTCCACCTCTCCCTTTCCCCGGGCATGAGATTTTAATTATTTTGATCTGCGCCAATCGATACAAATCATTTGTGACACCGCTGTGGGGCAGAAAATGCTCCTGCTCCAATGCTTCTGTTTGGGTGTGAGCTGCTCTGAAAATACTGTTACAACCTCATTGCATTCTGAAGTCTACACTCAGCATCGGCAGCAACATCAACATCAGTTTGAATTTTTGGCTTCTTTGTTTTTCCTGCTAGTTTAGATTTGAGTGAGTGGTGGCTAATGGCCACTTCTCAGGTTTGTTGGACCAAACGTGCTTCAGTATGAGATGAAGCTGATGCCATGTGTTCAGGTATTCTGCCCTGCACGTGGGCAGCCATGGTCGTTCTTCGCAGTGAAAACGGTGCTTTCATATTTTTAGCTCTGACTGTGGCCTTGCTTCATGAATCACCCACCCACCTGCCCCCAGTATTCCCCTACTCCCTGCTCTCCACACATATCAGTGCAATCTCCTTCTGCAGCCAGTACAAGCAGTGCATTGTGGAGGGCTATTGTTTAGTAATTATACTGTGAAATCCCAGCATCCCAGACACTTTAGCTGGAGGCATGTGTCTGCATCAAAAATGCAGGATGTCAGAGCTCTGAAGTGAATATTTTGGGCAATGTTTTCCAGTGAAGATGGTTTCCTTAGCAACTTGTTACCATGGCAATGGCATCAGCACTTTTCTTCCCCAAGCATGAGGGGTGGGGGGGGGGCGGGTGCGCTGGATCAAGCATGCTGGCATCACTTTTGGGTGGGTACGTTTGAACACTAGGTTTCCATGGCAACATGCTGTGCAGACACAATGTCACTCCAACACACTGAGAGTGGAAAACTAATTTTTCCCTGGCCATTGGGAGCCTATTATCCTATCATCTTTACTTTTGGTTTGTTACGGACATGTGGTGGTGGTGGTGGTGGTGGTGGTGGTGGTGGTGGTGGGGGATCATAATGTATTGGTCATCGGTCCTGTTTGTTTTCTGTTTAAAATGTGGGCTGTGCGTTCCTAGAGCATTTGTTAGAATTCCTACAAAATAAACATACAAATAAATAATAAAAGGGTATATCGGGTTATTTGATTCTGGTGGTCAATATTTGGTGCTTTTTGTGGTCTAATATGAACCATCAGTGCTGAAGTATGATGTTTTATGGGATGTCATGTTGGTATGCCAAAGGCTTTAGCTGTCTGCTCACAGTGTCTGCTGCGCTTATCTTGGATCCATGTTCATGGCAGGATTGAACTGGGTCAGAATCTGTGTGTGGATGTCATGCTCGTTACAGAGGATCAGGGATTGATTGAAACAGAGCAGTCAGATCTACTACACTGCGCTCACTGTGCTACAAATCCGAACCAGTAATGTTAGATTAGAGCAAGTAGTTATTAAACATCATAAAGTATAAAATTAGTATCTAGTTGAAGAAAAATCTACATGTGATACAAACATGGGTTAACTTTTGTCTTTTTGGCACAGTTTGTGTATTGTTATAATGTTTTGGTAGTGTCTAGCTTCAGAGCAGATGTTCAGTAGCCAAGCTGATGTAGGAGGTCAACTTTCATTAAGGAGCTGCAGAGCAAAGGGGTGGTTCCTGGCTGTAAAGCAGGACGGAAGTGGTTACAGTGCTGGAAGCTTTAAGGCAGATGCAGATTCAGATAGCATTGAGAAACAATGTAAATTCAGGAAACCTATGTTTGACAGAGCCACTGTATCATATCCCTATGAATTATTAATACGTTACATTGAATATTTTCCAAGATAACTGAGAACGAAAGTGTCGTTCAGCCAACTTGATGTAACTGTTGCTGCTAAATGTACGAGCTAAAAGTTGCAAAAGGGCCAGAATAAGCTGAAAGAGCAGATGTTAAAGAAGGGTTTTATCAAGATTAAACCGCCTCTAATCTTACCAAGTAAACATCTCAACTGCATCCTCATAATGAAACAAACACATCCTCCTGTGTATGGAAAATAGTGTCTAAACACTTTTATAGAAACTGTGAAATAACTTGAAAAAACTGAATGTGTAAATATTTTACATAGCAGTGTATGCAAAGGATGATGATGATGATGATGATGATGATGATGATGATGATGATGATTATTATTGTTATTATTATTGTTGTTGTTGTTAATATGTGGCTAAAACAGCACTAGAACACTAAATACATCATCATCTGTGGTCATATCTTTGGCAAGTACATCTAACATGAGGAAACATTTAGCAAATCAAACCAAAATAATTAGAAACACTTCATCTGAAATTCACTAGTGAATATGGTGGGCCTAAAATTACAATGTTGTTTTGGTTTATTTGTAAAACGCATATAACTAACACACAACCACATTGCATTCTGCATGAGTGCTAATTTCCCTCTGATCTTTTTTTTTTACTGTGCTTTACTGAAATTCTCAGATCTTCTCTATAATCTCTAGAAAAGTTCTATTTTCAAAGCATACGCTTCCCTGGCTTGCCTTTTTGAACTTATCTCTGCCAATACTCCTCACATTCCCTGCTTTCCCTAGAGACTGTTAATATTTCAGATTTAGAAATGTGTCTGATGGCCTAAATTCCAGGCTAAAAAGGAAGAGCACTTGAGCATGGGTAACTCTATTCCAGTAAATTGTTTTTACTGACCACTGTCCGTGAATTATTTACAAGCTAAAGTAAAGCTGGCAATATTTCTATTGATCAGCATGGATGAATCTTTCTAGCTTATAAAACTACTTTAGGACAGACTCTTTTTGTCATTTTTGTCTGATTTAGGATCGTATGATTGATGAACATATTGCTGGAGTCACTAGCTCCACCTGATGGTAAAACTAAGCAGTAACAAAAATACTGTTTATCAAGATCGGTCTTACAGCACCACATGGCTGAACACGTGTGTGTGTGTGTGTGTGTGTGTGTGTGTATGTGTGTGTGTGTGTGTGTGTGTGTGTGTGTGTGTATATATGTATGTATGTATGTATGTATGTATGTATGTATGTATGTATGTGTGTGTATATACAGCCATGGAAAAATAACATACAGCTATGGAAAAAAATAATTGACCACATCATTTGTTTTCTGGTTATTGCTTTTGTAATTTGTGGAAGTGTGTCTGTGTAAAATGTTCATGTCACTATTATTTTACACACTATTGACCACACTTGATTCAAAATTGAAAATAATACATACGAGTCATCTATTATAACTTGGAAATGTTGAACATTCTTACATTATTTTACAATTGCAACAATTAAAATAGTGATGTTAAGGGCAGAGTGTGCCTGTGAGCTCTGTTTCATCCCATCATAAACTGAATCAGGAGTGAAGCTGCTGGAATACAGCACATAGAACAGCTGTATAGAGATTGTGTGTGTGTGTGTGTGTGTGTGTGTTTGTGTGTGTGTGTGTGTATACACTGCCATTCACAAGATGTAAAAGAAAATGTGTTTCATCAGACCAGGTCACCTTCTTTTTTTGCTCCATGACCTTTTTATGCACATGTGCCCCTTGTAGTCTCTGTGTGTTCTGATACCTTTCTATCATAGCCAGCATTAACCTTGTCAGCAATTTGTAACTCCTCTGTGGAATCGGACAGGTTTGCCTTTTCTTCTCAATAAGCCTCGGGTGTCCATGACCCTTTTCCTATTGCTGGTGCACTGGCTGTCCTTCATTGGACCACTTTTGGTAACTACTAACCACAGCATACTGGAAACACCATCAGAATTTGAACCATGTCAAATTCCGATCCTAATATTGAACATTTTTCCGGCTTACAACACACCAACTGAAGAACTAACTGTTCACTTGCTGCCTAACAGATCCAGTGTAATGAGATAATCAGTGTTATTAACTTCACCCTTAACTTGACAGTGAACGCGAGGTAGAAAGTGATTGGATGTTCACTGTGACACTCTTTAGACTCCCCTTAGATCATTTGGCCCGGGCATAAATAAAAATAGGAATTTCTCTCTTATTTCACAATGCCTGAATTTCATGATCTACAGCTGGATAAACGAGTATGTCTTTGGATATTTTAGGCTTTAGTTTATTAGTTAATGCATCTGTCTGCACTAGTTAAGTTCCAACAGTTCACTTTTGAGAAGCAACAAACTTTACAATTTTAGCCAAGTGTATAGAATTTTTTGCTATAACCTAGTTCATCTATGAACTTATTGTACTTATTGAATTTATTGTACCTATTCAACACTTATTTGTGGATTAATGAACAATACAATATACAATATTAAGAAGTAAAGTCACGTGTGAAGAATGTGAAATTCTTTCTCAGCATTTAACTCATTAACCAAGTGAAGCAGTGGGCTGCCACCAACAAGGGGTGCCCGGGGAGCAATTTGGGGGGAGGGTACCTTGCTCAAGACTATCTCAGTGGTGCCACCAGCAGTCCTGAGATTCAAACCCACAGCCGTCTGACAACGCACTACACACTAGGCCACCAGCTGCCCCGAAAAAGACAAAATATTAAATACCAAACTGTGCTGGACAGCCCTGAGGCAGAGAGTTCCCGGAAGGATCCACTAGAGGGCAACACAGAAGGTTCTAGAAGAATATTCGGAGGACTTATTTAGCCTCTAATTTATATATATTATATTTTGTATAATATATTATACAAAAAGACACATCTGTTTTTCAGGGTTTGGACTAGGCCCCTTCCTTCCAGTGAAGGACAATCTTAAGGCTTCAGGATACCAAGACATTTTGGATAACGCCGTGCTTCCAACTTTGTGGACAGTTTGGGCAAGCACCTTTTCTACTCCAGCATGACTGTGTCCCAGTGCACAAAGCAAGCTCCATAAAGACATGGTTGGATGATTTTGTTGTGGAAGAACTTGACTGGCCACACAGAGCCCTGACCTCAACCCCATCCAACACCTTTGGGATGAACTGGAACGGAG
>JBBJLS010000006.1:15730016-15741867 GCA_037577275.1 Bryconaethiops microstoma
TCAGTGCCTGATCTCATAAATGCTCTACAGAATGAATGGACACAAATTCCCACAGAAACTCCAAAATCTTGTGGAAATCCTTCCAGGAAGAGTGGAAGCTGTTATAGCTGCAAAGGGGGACAAACTCCATATTAAAGTCTGTGGATTTGAATGCAATGTCATTACAGTCCCTGTTGGTGTAATGTTCCCAGTACTTTGGTCCATATAGTGTACTTTCTTAAATGGGATATATTACTGCTATCTTTGTGTGCTCAGTGTTGCAATGGCATTAACTTTGCAAAAGAATGCTTGTCAACATGGTTAGGGCCAAGACTTTTACTTGCTACTCAGCTGTTACTAGCCCTTACAAGGGTAACAGTTTTCTCTTGAGGACTGTGTAAATGTGAAGAAATGTGTCTTCACGTGGCAGTATTCTGTGAAATGTCATTCCAGTTTTCAAGTTACCATGAAAATCCTGTGGGTATAAATGTTTGCCACTGTTCCAAACAGTTATGTCTAACCATGACATGGCAGACCTACACCAGTTCCTTTTGAAGTAATCATGCCGCAGACTATGAACCAAGAGCCATGAATCTCTGTCTTTAAACCCTACCGTTAATCCATCAGGTACGACTGGCATTTTCTGATTAATAAGCCACGCAGGAGAAAGAGTAACGTGTTACCCCTTCCATGCTTAGCATTGCACATGGTGATCTTAGGCTTGTCCATGACCGCTGAACCATGGAAAGACAGTTCCTGTTGCTTCCATTGGCAGTTTGGAGCTGAGGACAAAAGACTTCTGCACTTCAGCACATGGTAGTCCTGTTCTGTGAGCTTATATGTGGCCTAAAGCTTCACAGCTGAGCTGTGACCTCCTGACATTTGCACGTCACAAAAACAGCACAGACGGTTGATCCGGCCAGCTTTAGAAGAGGGCTGATTTGACAAATTTGACTTGTTGCTAAGATGTCATTGTAAAATGTGCATAATTACCAGGCTTAAATTAGAATTTAGAATGTACACCAAACAAAACACAATGTTAACAACAGATCTGCATAACACCATTTAAGCACAATTTAAACCATAAGAGTTACAGTGTAATAATACATTCAACTACCAAGTGTTTGTTATTGTTTATTATTTTGTTCACTATTTTATAAACATTTATGACACAATGTAACACAAGATTACTATAAAATATAGCAAAATACAATAATATTGCTAAAAGTAATTCATAAGTAACTCATTAAAGGACAATATCCATTATACATCCTGACCGACATGACCAGTCTCACCAGTATGACCTCTGGATTTATACATGGAACACTCACATATTATATTCAAAAGAAATTTCAATTCACAGTAATAGAAACCCTCTGAACTTGCATGGTTTGAATATGGCATTACCATACCACAAAGAGACTATGGCTTTTAAAAAAGTACCATCCCCAAACAAAGCAACAGCACATGATTCGTTTCATGTGTTCTCTGGATCAAATTGCTCAAGTATTCACACTTACATCTGATACGAAATAGGGCCATCTCCAAAATCTGGACAAAAACCCTTAAAGTTATGTGAAGTCGGATGGCTGTACACAACTCTTGAGAAAGATTATTAAGAATCTAAAGCTTTTTTTTTTTTTTTTTTTTTTTAATCCTTTGCTCACCAAGTCATGGTTCAAACTGGCTCACTGTACTTTATGAAAACCTACAGATTTGATGACAAGTCAGGAGAATAAATAATGGTGTTTATTAAAAAAACACGATTAAAAAGATCTGTGATTTACTGGCCACTCCATCTGTCCAGTAACCTTACCAGCAAGGGCCCCCAGCCATCAAAGTGCTCTATGTTACCTGATCTTAATCAATGCCTGGACGTTCTGCATAGAACGAAATGAAGGTAGTGCTTTAATCATTTTTTCCTCACCTACCTATGATTTAATGTCTTTTTTGATCAAAAGTCTGTGGAATTCATGGCTTTAGAGTTCTGGACCCAAGATAATGCTACATAATGCTTTAGTGTGTAGGTGCAAACGTTAATGTTCACACACACACACTCTCTCTCATAAACACATACAGAACAAAGGCATCTTTACCAAACTTTAGCCTGCCCTTTAAGAGACTTTCGGTCAGTTTCTTGATATTTTTTGTTTTGTTTTTTTGTTCCAAAGTGATTTTTGTAAACACTACAATAAGATCACACTAGAATACAAATCCACGGTTCACAACAGATGTCGTAAAATACAAAGCTCATAAAAAGAACAGCATGTAGTCAAACCAACAAGTAAAATTCATTAAAGCACTCTTTAGTGGTATCCTCCCATGTTTTGGCTTGTTTATCAGTAAAAAAGAAAAAAAAGAGAGAGAGAGAGAGAGAGAGAGAGATGCTCAGAGCTTGCCTTCTTTCATAACTGCTTCAGCTCATGTCTTTGGGCATTACATATTTTTTCATTGCACTGTCCCCTCTTAGACCTTTTTTCGCTTCATGTCCTTTCAACCCTCCACTGTTTTCTATGCCACAATAGTCTAAAGACTATCTGGATCAGTGGATGTGGGGCTGTATTCCAGCAAGGGGGGCTTTGTGACCCCCATCTCTGAGCTCGAGGCTACGAGCCCTCTTTCCCCTCTGGGCTCTCTGTGGGCGTAGGGGGCTCCTCTGAACCTGGGGACTGAGCCCCCGGCCCATCTGAGAGAGTAGGAGAGAGAGAGAGAGAGAGAGACAGGCAGAGAGAAAGAGAGAAATAGAGAGAGATGGTTTAATTGTTATATTTTTCAATGGTTCTTCTGGATCAATAATTCTCACAGACTTGAGGACGTGGGTTAGGATCATATGACTTACTGTGACCTATAAAAATGAATAAAGCTTCACCTCCATAGGCAGGCATATTAGACAACACCAGAGCTGGACAGGACTGATCTTAGATGGTTGTATTCTAGATTAGCACTCCAACTCTTGAGGTAGTTTGTGAATCCAGACCCTGTTGTCTTAAAAGGCTGCCTGCAGCTTTTGCCTACACGTCATGTAGGGTTATTGTCATTTCAGCCATATCCACAGTACACAGTGAAATGAAACAACGTTCCGCAAGGACTCTGATGCAACACAAAGAACAAAAACAGAATGCAAGACTACATCTGCAAGCAGGAAAGAAATACACAGAATGTAATTGATTATTTATAGCTTACAGTAAGTCATACTGTGTTCTAAGCCACACTGACAAAGTTTTAACCACCTTACGGAAAAACTGGAGGTGCTGTGAGTGGTTTTGAGGATGTACTTACAGAAAAGATTTAATGACTATTGACTTTTAGTGGAGGGTTTTTTTATCCTAAATCCTATGCTAAATTAAAGGAGCACTATTTAGACACACCTAGGGTAGTTGCAAATTTGTGTCAATTTTGCAGAACAATTCCTTGAAAGATAAAATAAGACTTTATCATTAACTGTAAGATCCTTTAGGGAACCAAAAGTGGTTCTTCTATGATATAACAGAAATCCCTTTTGGAACCTTTATTCTGAAGAGATGGATGTTACCTGTGAGAGATAGTTCTGCTAGTTTGAGTGACAGGTCAGGTGGGACTCCAGCAGGAGAGCCCAGGATATCTGGCAGGGCATTACGACGACCGGAACGGCCCGATGAGGCAAAATCCAACACTGGCTCCAATTCCGTCATCCCTGAGAGCGAAAGAAAGAAATATAGTCAAGAGAGATGGAAAGCAAGAAGTTGTCAGGGCTAGGTCTGGTTATTGAAATGACATTTTTAAGAACTGACAGTATCAGCTCTCAGTACCTAAATACCAGGTCTTTTTAGCTTATCAGTCTTTCGGCTTATCAGCCAATAAGTATGCTTATTTTTAAAATCTGAACTGGTGTTTGGCAGGTGTTAGTAGCATCAGCACTGGTGGGATAAATACAAATACAAATAGTACAAATATAAATAGCAGTAGTGCGGACACCCTCACACAATCTTCAAAATAAGAGAATGCTGGGGTTTTTATTTTTGTTTGTTTGTGTAACATTTAAAAACAACAAATAACAATGTAAAAATGAATAGTAAATTTGCAATATTCTTGATTTTTTTTAATCTGTTTTTTCTATTTTTCCATATATTTTTTATATACTATGAAAGAAAATCCGGATTCAGAAATCAGCATCAAGAGACATTTGGAACAATACACTGGCCTAAAAACAACAAATCCACAGTTCACTACGTAAACACAAAGCTCATAAAAAAAGAACAGCATCTAGTCAAGCTAAGAGGTAACATCCATTAAAGTACCCTTAATGTTTTGTCTTATTTGTTTGTATAAAAAAAGAGAGTGGTCCTTCAGAGCTTCACCTCTGCTTCAGTTCATGTCTTTGGGCATTACATACCTTGCAATTGTACCGTCTCTTTATTTCGCTTCATGTTTTTTCAGCACACCACTGGTTTCTATGCCACAGCACTATAAAAACACTGAATGTGGAGATTTTTTTCCACCAGGGGGAAGGGCACTGCGGCCCTCATCTCCGAGCTCAAGGCTACAAGCCTTCTTTCCTTCGGGGGCTCCTCTGAGCCTGGGATTGACTGAAAATGTTGGAAACAAAATATTTTTTTTCTAGCATCATGTGGTGCGATGTAAGTAGGATAACATCTGAAAGATGGCCCATTCATCAAGTGAAGCAGCGGGCAGCCAGGAACCAGGTACCCGGAGAGCAGTGTGTGGGGCGGTACCTTGCTTAAGTATACCACTGTGGTTCCGCTGGGGGTCCTCAACCTTCTGATTGCAGTCATGACTCCCTAACCACTACACCACCTACTGCCCCAAAAGTCAGACGCCCAACATGGGGCTCGAACCCTTGACCCTGAGGTTAAGAATCTCATGCTCTACCGACTGAGCTAGCCCAGCTCAGTCAGTAGAAATACAAGAGCATGACAAGCACAGAAACATGCACCACTAACCACCTGAATAAAAGAACCTGTATCTGTGACATTTTGTTTCATAAGTTTCTAAAAAAAGCTTCTTAGAATGACAACAGGATATTGCAGCAACTTCTACAATACTTTTTAAAACTACCAATTGCAAAGCTCAGGAAAGAACCTTGGGTATCACTTTTTAAATTGTTCAGGAACCTTGCTAGACACAAATGCATATTACAAGAGTGCAAGTGTTTCTTTTCTATTATGGTGCTGATGATTTTCAGAAAAGTCCATTTGGTTCCTATTTACTTCTGTTTAATATGTAGCATAATACAAATCTTATGGAACGGCAAAATTCATGGATGACATGATCAAGAATTCCGGAGGGGATCTCAAACTTCACAAAAAAAAGCTTACACTGGTCAAATCAGACTAGAACCTTATTATTATTTTCAAATGAAGGATTTCATTTCAAACTACTTTAAAGACAACTCTCATGAATTTCAATATGTTGTGGTAGGGGAGATGGGAATGGATTTTACACATACCAGAAGTCTTACTGCTATAATTGATTAATATATAATTTAATATTTAATAACTCTATGATTTATTACAGAAATAAAAAGTGTTTTAAAAAAGCTGTTATCTCTTTCAAACCTTTTTATATACAACATGGATGCAAATGGATAGAACATTTTGGACTTCAGTTTTCAATTATAAATATGAACACTTTTCTACCGAAAGCAGCAGTACATAATACGCCAAATATAGTAGGTCTTGTCCTTCACAACCACTAGAGGGAGAAATTGTGCTTGAAATAGCTCAAACCCACACACATGCGAGGACTGGCATTATTATATAAGCATACATTTTTATGCTTGACCCATCCTGGTGTCTCTTCTGGTTGAAAGCTCGTCTCTCCCCACCACAAACAGGCCAGGGAATATAACACAGTCTACTAAAATGCTCCCTGTTTTCAGTCTCTTCCAGCCAGCAGTCACCATGGCAACAACAAAGGATCACCCACAGGCTGCTGCATGGCAACAGGTAATCTCTTCTGACAAATATATCCTCCTTTTGTTTTCTGTGATGTATGTTCTGCAAACATGTGTTTGCATGAATTAAATTACACGGAAATGTCTTTTAAGCACAACCTCAGGTTGCCTCCAGCAGGAGCTCTTCATGACAAGCACCACTCTCCCAGTTCAGTCGTCACCCGCAGCTACCAGCCCCTGTGTAGGACAGCCACAGGGCCCCCCCACCAACACACTCTCAACTGTAAGTGCAGCCAAAAACTGCAGCCGAAGGTGCCAGAGAGGAAACTAGGGGGAACTGAGTCATGAGAATGTTCGTTGATCTTTGCAATGTTTGTTATACTAAAGATGGTGACGGAGATGCATTTGCACACATTGTAAATAATTTGTTTTTCTAATTTTGTTACATTTCAAATAACAGAATGTAACATTTTCTCTGCAAACTAGAACTGCACGATACTGACAAAATATCAGTACTGCGATTTTACTGCTACATATTGCGATTGTGATATTAAAGGGCCCATATCATCACTTTTCTGTAATTTAAAAGGCCTAGGTCTATAAATACCACCCACCCCCAAAACACACACAGTCCATTTATGGAAAATATAAAACATCCTGTTTTCAAATCAGTTTTTGTGATGTCATAAAACAAATGCATTCAACTATATCTTCTTATTCTCGGTACAGCAGTTAAGCCCCATTCATGCACTGACTCGCCAACATCATTACTGGTTTAAAATTACTTTTGTTGTGCGACATGAAAACCTCGATTCATCAGAACACCAAGTATCTCAGCTGGGGTCAGTGATTAGTCACCCTGTCAGTGATTGCTTAGGGGCTCATTTGCATATTGCAACCTTTTGTGATATCAGTATTGCAGAGGCCGATATCGCGATTACAGTTAGCACACGATATATTGTGCGGCCCTATAGTAAATGGTAAACTTACTATTAAAAGTGCAAAGAATTCAAAAGTTTAAGGAAGAAGTGTTACTTACCCTTTTAAAGTAAACCAATTTTTTCATATTTTTTCTTTTTGCGGTACTGAGAAGATTCAATATCGCAGTATTTTCTAGACATACCACGATATTATGGTTTTCCTAAGAATTACACATTGTCACCTATGTGAAGCACCACTCTTATGAAGCTCCAAAACCTCTTGGAGTCCTAATAGTGCCTTCCCTTGTTGGGGAGCCTTGTCGGCTGTAGTCTGGGGGGGGACAAAAATTAGCAGGGGCGCGTGCTACTCTCTACATCTGGACTGCTGAAATGCAAAATGTGACAATATGCATGATGGAGACTGTGAGAATAATAATTCTGCTAACTACATTGTATATAGTGTTAAACCAGTGCCAGTCAACAACCCAGTCCAGTACTTTCATGTCAGGCACACCTTTCAGCTTTAGTTTCACAAGCAATTAATCCCAGAACTGAATACATTTTTTCCCCCTAATTTGAATAGTTTATAGTCTTATTTTGTCACAAATATTGTGCGTGTATCAAACTATGATCCCCAATTTGTCTATTGAACTAAATACTGAGCTTACTGTCTCAATACACCCCTATCTAACATTTTAACATGTTCCTGACCCAACTAATCAAGGGCTTCTGAAGAAATTAAACTGATTAAATTGGCACATTGTGGTGAAAACATAATGCTGCAGGAGGGTAGATCTCCAGGACCAGAACTGATAATCAATGATTTCACTTATGTTGATGCAGTTTATCTTACTATGGAATGTTTGAAAGCAATCACTGTAAAACCTAGTCATTTTAGAACCACACTCAAGATAATGTAGATGGTACGTTTGATTTCTTTAAAAATGAACATTTGTCTAATTTGTTTACAAATATCCTGAGCACACTACCTGCTCCAGCTTGTTTTGCCTCTCTCTTTCTCCCTCCCTCTCTCTGTCTGTGTGTGTGTGTCTCTCTCTCTCACTCTCTCATCTGTTTCTCCTGCCTTGCTGTGAGTGAGGAAGGTTTATAATCCATTTTGTATGAAACCAGAGGATTATGGATGAGAGGATGCTGCGAAGTGGATCACCTGCTCTGACAAATAGATTGGTACACTCCTTTCTGTCTACACCTCGCTTTACGTCTCAAAAAAATGCAGGGAATAAGAAACCACAGTTGAAACACGCCTAGCAGGATCAACAAGAGAGAGGGAGAGTAAGGAATATAAAACATGTCTTGAGGAACAAAAAATTCAGAGGAAAGGCCATAAAATCCGGAGGATCAGGGCCAAAATATTTGCATGCACTTTAAGCGTTTTATCATCAAAATGCCTGAACCATGTTAATATGATACATGTAAGTAAAAATAAATCATAAAATGAAACAAAACTAGAAAATTGGTACATAATGAGTGTAGTTTTTTTTGTGTCTTATATAAAACATGGAAAATGCGATTTACAGGGTTTCTTTTACAATTGGTTACATGTAATTTTTCAAACCTTTTCATAGTTATTTTTACCAATATGTATCTCAGCACAGCACTTCATCTCACATCCAAAATGCAGTTGCACAACAGAATACTCGGTCATTCCATTTCTCAACACAGTGTGCTGAAAAACATCAACATCAGCTAGCAGAACTGAAATTTAATATAAAAGGAAACCTTTATGCGGTATATAATGCAGTGCATTATATATTACAGGACTGGTTCAGTTGCTATTTTGCATATAATGATTCAAAAGTACTTAGAACAGAACCTGAGTAACTCCAGTAATGTAATGTAAAAACCTATACATATACACAGAAATCAACCCTTCTGCATGCAGCCACATCATCTCCCCTACATCATACTTTATGTTTTCTCTATAATAATGCATCTAATCAATCCCTGCACATCTATGCAGATATGTCCAAGCATCCAGCATGAAGTGGGAGAATGACCTGGAAACCACTAAGTATAAGAGAGTGGCGAAATGTGACACTGTTTGCATATTTCACTCTCAGAAGAAATTTGAATATATTTCAATATATTTTTTAAATATTCCAAAATGTACACGGACTATAATTGAAGCATAGTTTCCGCAAACATAGAGAAGGGGTCAGAAGTGGATAAACTGTGGCCAGGAGAGAAAGAGGTATATTTATAGTAAATATACCCCTCCTGGTCACTGCTTTTCCACTTTTGACCACTTATTTTTGTCCGCTCTACTGCATGTTTGTCTAGAAAGACAATCATTACAATCACCTAGCTAGGTCTTCAACTACAATGGTGGGGGAGGACCTTTTGAATGTCAGATTCTGAATATGATTTATATGCCATCAGTGTAGGAGTACAGCAAATTGCTTTCTAGTACAATTTTGTTGTATGTTAGATTTTGAAAGACACAGAGAGCATTCAGGTAATCATTGATTGCATTCTGTCCAATAAAAACTGGAGACTGCTGTTTGGTTCATATTCTGAAGAGTTTCGAAAAAGTTAACTAAATCTGAGGAACATGTGTAACCAACTTTTAAAAACTATAAATGCACTAAAAAAATTTAAAAAAAACATTTTTCAATTTTATTGACATGAGCATCATTACAAAATGAACCATGGAAACCATGTGTACGCCTAAATGCCTTTGCCTGTCATGTTGATTTTCTTCTTTTTATCACTTATCAAATTATGAGCGACTTCATAGAGGAGACTGTCTACTTTGCTTTGAATTTCAGGTGTAATTAACCCACAGCTGTATATTTATAGGTGTAGTATGGAACTTGACTTGTGGTTGAAAGAAAACTTGCTTGTTGATAATCGTTCTTTAGCCTAATAGCAAGGACAAACAAAATTTACTAGCTTGTTATATGAGTTCTTTCGCAAGTATGTAACGGTCACCAGTTAATTCTGGTGTAAAGAAATCAGACTCAACTGAAAAAATTTGGTTCGTACCAAGTATATGGATAAAATTTGCCTTTCGAATCCATACAAACTTTATATGCTGATTTAACATACCACTGATCACACAGCATCCGATGAGGCAATGCCATTTTTGGAGACAGATTTTCTCTTAATGACTTTTGGACCATGTATATGCCCCAATATCTCATTATATAAAATCAAGTTTTAGAAAAAGTATATGTATGATTTTAAATCTCATAATATTTTAGCCTGAAAGGATGATCTGAACAGTTGTAATACATTTGATGAAATCTTGGTTTATGACAGTAATACAAAAGCAAACTACTATAACCACAAAGTTTTGGCTTCGTCTTCATACACTCTTGAATATGTACAATGTTAGCAAGTCAAGATGGAGAGATGATACGACACCAGGAGAATCAGCTAGTCAACGTCAAAGTGAACTTTGTCATCTCAACCATATACATCTATACACGGAGACGAAATGGCGAATTTCGTCTCACTGTAAGTGGTGGTGGCCTAGGATACTTGTCTCTGGACCATGAGGTCATGGGTTCAAATCCTACCTTCAGCATACCACCACTGGATTCCTGAAAAAGACCCTTAACCCTAAGTTGCCAAGGAGACTGTCCGCTGTAGTTAGGGAATAGAAGTAGGGTGACCAGACGTCCTCTTTTCCCCGGACATGCCCTTTTTCTGAGACCTGGAAATTGCATCCGGCCGGGGTTTTAGAATTGTCCAGGATTTCGAGCTGCCTAAACATTCGTCACGTCATGGGCATCTCTCATAAACTAGTTACTATCCTATTCACTATTCACTCGCACTAGTGGATCCAAGAGATAAGAGATTGGGGGGGGGCGGGTGTTGTGCAAGGTAGCAGTTTTGGGCTTCGAATGTCGCCCTGATATCTGCCTGCACGTTCTCAGCCTGCCCTCACTGGTTGTTTGTTTTAACCTTAAAAAAAATTAATTGGTCAGCACGCACCACCAAGTCCCCCCCCCCACCCCCCAAAATCACAAACATGCGCTAAGGTGTCTTCTTTTTCGCAAGCTCAAATCTGGTCACTCTAATAGGAGTCGCTCTTTGGATAAAAGCGTCTGCTAAATGCTGTAAATGTAAGTGTGAATACTTGTATATGGTTGCATTTTAAAAAAAAGCTAAAACTTGAGAGAAAAGCAGCTCACCAATAGATAAACTGAAAGATAGAGTTGCTCTCTCAGGATCTACATTCTCTTCTGTCTCGTGCCTTCCTTTTCTTGGACGGCTAAACCATCATTATCATTTAATGCCTGAACAGCACTACCTCATTAAAAGTGCATGAATGTACTGTTGGTACTTATGGGATCTTGAAATAAACAAGATCCATGACATTATTCTACTAGAAAATAGTGCCTTGAATCTTCACTACTTCAGTAATCTAAAACCAATGCAAAAATCATGAGACATGGATGCCCAGGTCAACACTGCACAAAAAACACAACTTCAATTTCATCAGAGGAGATGTGAGCATTCAGATCTCTGAGAACATCCTTCATAAAGACGTTTTTTTGTTCGGTATTCAGCAGTATTGATGGCCATCACTGACACACTGTTCCCACAAAAGCTCAGAGAAGTGTTGTGTAAGATCCAGGGGCTGTGACAGACCCTGGGTGACAGTCTAAGCAAACACAGAGCACAGCAGCCTCAGGGGCCTAATTCTCAAACTGATCGGACTGGAGCAGTGCAGTTTTTAATAGTGGGCTTAGTTTCACTGGACAGCACCGAACAGAAATCAACACAAAAACTCAACAACAGATTAAGACAATATAATGAAATGTTACCTTGTTGTTTACATATTAAATTAAACAAAGAATGTCAACAACTGATTTTTATATATAGTCTCAGTAATCCAAAAATGATATGGTAAATACAAGCGTATCTGTCTCTCTCTCTCTCTCTCTCTCTCTCTCTCTCTCTCTCTCTCATGTGTGTGTGCGCATGTGTGTGTGTGTGTGTGTGTGTGTGTGTGTAATATATATATATAGACAGTCTTACATTAATTATATACGAATTCTTATGAGTTATGTATAATATATATGCAAAT
>JBBJLS010000006.1:15751878-15763644 GCA_037577275.1 Bryconaethiops microstoma
GGACAAGATTGTAGACCTGCAGGAGGCTGGAATGGGTTACAAGACCATCAGCAAGAAGCTTGGTGAGAAGGTGACAACTGTTGATGCTATTATTCGTAAATGGAAGAAATATAAAATGACCATCAGTCTGGAGCTCCATGCAGTATCTTGGCTCATGGGGTGAGAACGATCATGAAAAAGGTGAGGGATCAGCCCAGAACTACACGGGAGGAGCTTGTTAATGATCTGAAGGCAGTTGGCACCACAGTCACTAAGAACACTATTGGTAAAACACTAAATCATAATGGATTGAAATCTTGCAGTGCCCGCAAGGTCCCCCTGCTCAAGAAGGCACATGTTCAGAAAATCTTAACTTTGAGAGTGAACATCTAAATGATTCAGAGAAGCCTTGGGAGAAAGTGCTGTGGTCAGATGAGACCAAAATCGAGCTCTTGGCATCAAATCCACCCGCGATGTTAGGAGGAAGAGAAATGCTGAGTATGACCCAAAGAACACCATCCCCAAAGGCAAGCATGGCAGTGGAAACATTATGCTTGGAGATGTTTTTCTTCTGAAGGTACAGGGTGACTTCATTGAGGGGAAAATTGATTGGGCCATGAATCTTGGGTGAGAACCTCCTTCCATCAGCCAGAACACTGAAGATGGGTTGTGGGCCTTCCAGCATGAAAATGACCCAAAACATACTGCCAAGGTAGCAAACGAGTGGCTAAAGAAGCACATTAAGGTCCTGAAGTGGCCTAGCCAGTCTTCAGACCTCAATCCTATAGAAAATCTGTGGATGAGCTGAAGCGTCAAGTTGCCAAGCAGTAGCCAAGAAACCTAAAGGATTTAGAGAGTTTCTGTAAAGAGGAGTGGGCCAGAATCCCTACTGAGATGTGTGCAAACCTAGTGACCGACTACAAGAAACGTCACTGCTGTGCTCGCCAACAAGTCGTGTTTTGGTTGGGTATCAAATACTTATTTCACTCAGTGAAATGCAAATCAATTTATAACTTTTATGTAACATGTTTTGTCTTGAGTTTTGGTTGATATTCCGTCTCCACAAAAATTAAACTACCTTATGAATTTGAGACTGTTCATTTTTTTGTAAGTCAGCAAACTTAAAAAATTCAGCAAGCAATCAAATAATTATTTCTATGTATGTATGTATATACATACATCTTCTTGTGATTAGTCATCTCATTGATGTCTCTGTGGTGTGGCCAGGTGCTGAAACAAAAGACAGGAATATTATTTTTTTAGGGCTGCAGGCTCTACAGTAAAAAGTTTTTGTGTGGAATCACATTGCATAGAGACATAATTCAGCAAAATGACACCTAAACCACTACAGTGAAAAGACCCGGAGGACGGAAAGGAAAAATACAGAGAGAAAAAGACAATACAAAGGAAGGAGAGAGCTGAAACTTAAAGACTTGATCACTGGAGATAGGACCGAATGAAATGAGAGAGGCTTATGGAAGAATATACCCAAAAAAAACTTTTCATACACTGATTCAGTTCACTATCGTGAGATTAAATGTTTTGATTTCTTAATTTTACTTGCAGATTGTCAGTAAGTTTCATATAAACTTAAAGCACTGTCCATCTTATCTGTGTTGAAGGTTCTATAATATCCAGACAAAACAATTAACAACTTATAACATACGAAAATTTTAAAGACTTATAACATATGAAGTCAATATATAGCAGATATGAGACATCATAAAAAGTGTCCCACTTTGACTGAATTCACCCTATTTAAAGTACTCTGAAAAGAGGAGTTCTTAGCACAAAGCATTTCAGTCTGCTGTAGAACCCCACTATCTGTTTGGTGCATATTTAATTCATGCATCTATAGAGATTCTGTAGAAAATCTTTAAGATTTCAATAATATGGTCTCAGAAGGTAGCAGCATTATTGCATATATTGTTAGTGTACTAATGTATTCTAAGTTTAAAGAATTTCCTCCTCCTCGTTCTCGGTGTGTCTGATGTGTCTGCATGCCTCCCCCACAGATCGGGATTGTAACCCCAGCCTGCTCAGCCTGGTTTCCAACGTTAGCAGCACACAGCCGACCCCTACTAGCGCACCAGGAACGGTGCAGTGGTGGGATGCCCAAGGCATTGTGGGATTGATCATTTTCCTCTTTTGCACTCTCTATGCAAGGTACAACATATGTATACCAGGTGCCGTATTACAGAAACGTCCTAACTTGAAAATCTTATCTTAACCGTGTGATAACCATGGTATCTTATGATCTTATTTAGGAAAAAAGCCATTACAGAACAATCATTCCTAAGACAATTTTCCTATCCTAACTTAAATTAAGAAAAGTATATTACAGAAGCATACTAACCTCAAAAAATCTTAAATAAACTCTCCTAACTTTAGGATAACCCTTCTGCTGTCCTAACTGTCGCCAGCTGATTATTTAGGCTACGGGTAATTTGGCCTGTCGGCACGGGGCTCTCCCGGTTTTGATACAATTAACAAATGCGCTTCGTTATTTTTGCTAAAGGTGATTTTCAAAGCGAAGTGTGTGTGTGTGTGTGTGTGTGTGTGAGTGAGAGTGCGTGTGTGTCAATACTTTTGGCCACATTGGCCAGTTCGTCTGGCTTAAAGTTCAGAGCACGACGTTGTGTAACATCCATATTTTGAAGAGAGTAATGAAGCTACTCTGACGATACGATGTTAAGGACTGTAGCCTTGTAAAGTGACTAGTGGCAGCAGGTAAGTTACTTCGTGAGATGACATGTTGCATTAGTTGCTAGGTAACAGACATAAAAGTCGATCATCGACGTTAGATTGCTTATTTAGGATTCCTAACTCGAGATAAGATAGGATTCCTATATTCAGTTAGGATTTGCTTCTGTAATACCAAATTGAGAAAAATCCTATCTTAAATTGTCCTATCTTAACTTTATACTTATGATAGGAAGTTTCTGTAATACAGCCCCAGAAATATATATATATTCTATAAAACACACTTCAGTGTTAGTCTTATCAAGTATTACATATTTTTAGCTTCATGTGAAAAGAATCATAAAATAAGTGCCTACTGAATGATACACTGATAAAAACAACTTGTGAAAAACAAAGGTATATCCTGTGGCTATAATTGAGTCTGAGCTGACTTCAGGTGGAATGCAGTTCTTTCCTGATAGGGAAGCAATGGGTGGGGGCAGTCTCTTCCTTCTGTATATTTGTGTGTAAAGGCTGTGTGTTCAGTGCTGCCTCGGATTGGTTGTACTGCAGTGTGATATGAGGACATACTTTAAAAATATTACTTATCTTTAACAGGTTTAGTGGTTTCCCTACTCAGGTTTAGTGGTTTCCCTGCTTCACTGGAATAGACAAAAAATGCAGCAGAGTAGAATATCAGCAGAGTATTATCTGGTGTTAAGGGAAAGGATCCTTGGCCAGTGAATATTAATGCCTGATTCCAGCTTGTTTAACACCCACTTCCCTGTGTTCTATTTTGAATAAGTAGACATTTGAGTATTCTGCTGTCCACATTTGCCTTGCTGAGCTGCTGTTCTCTGTGTGCAGTATTCGCTCATCCAGTAATGCTCAGGTGAACAGACTGATGCAAACAGAGGAGGGAAAGGGTTCAGAAGCGGAGAGCCAAGTGGGCGAGGATGGCCTGCGGAGGGTGGTGGATAATGAAGAGGATGGGGTCACCTATAGCTATTCTTTCTTTCATTTCCATCTCTTCCTGGCCTCTCTCTACATCATGATGACTCTCACCAACTGGTACAAGTAAGTAGATCTTTTGTTTTATTAAAATAATCTAATCTAATATTTTCAAACCAGCAAAATGTGGCTACATCCAAAGAGTGTCTTCGTTTTTACTGTAATTTTTATTTACTCAAGATAGTTATCGTATCATGGTAAAATGTCCACTTTGCAAAACATGGTATAATTAGGACTACAAACAAAAATGTCAGCGCATTGTTGCTTCTAACATCAAAATATGTCCAAAAGTTTTCAGAGTCGTTCTAAGTGAAAGTGACCATTCTGTCATACGTGAACACACCACAGCACACAGTGTGAACAACACGAAATTCTTCCTCTGTATTTAACCCATTCACCAAGTGAAGCAACAGGCAGCCGGGAACACAGGGCCTAGGGAGCAGTGTGTGGGGACGGTACCTTACTCGGGGTACCTTACTCACCTTAGAGGTGCTTAGCAGTCTTGGGAATCGAACGCACGACTTCCTGATCGCAGGGCGAACATCCTAACCACTAGGCTACCCAATTAGTTCTAATTAGTGAATTCAGATCTGTTAAAGTGCATCCTTTGCGGACAGGGGTGTGCACACTCAATCTCTCTAGAAAGGCCTCCCAGCATTAGTCTATGGAGCCATGGAACTGATTCTCTGGAATGATGGAGCTCCATCCAGTACCTTGGATAAATTGGAATGCTGTTTGTGATCCAGAACTAATTGTCCAACACTTTGTTGCTGAATGAATTCAGCAGTGTTTCATCATCCAGTGTTAAGCTTTCCTAGGAGAGTTACTCCAGCAAAGCGAGACATACTCTCTAGAAATACACTTGATTTCAGAAGAAACACTGAATGAGCGGATGTCTACAAACTTTCGGACAAACTTGTGCCCGACTCTGGTGCTGAAGGGCTGGTGTCGATCACTTTTTGGTGATTTTCAAATCTGTTGATTGCCATGTTTGGTGGATGTGTTTGACCCTGGAAGGCCAGCAGTTTCCCCTAAACAGAGTCGTGCATTGCTCATTAGTTCCATCACCACAGTGATGTGGTATATCAAGAAAAAATATTGGGTTGTTGCTTTTCACTTTTTCGTGTGTATGTAATGCATATGTTGATTATATACATGCTTTTTGATAATGGTGTAACCACCTAATCATATCAATCAATAGTTGTCAGTCCTGGTCCTGGATTGCCCTGCTCATATTTTCCCTACTGCAACTAATTAACTAATTATCCAGCCCTTCCTGAGTTCATTTGGTTGTTCTAGAGCAAGCAAAGCACTACAACGCTCAGGACCAAAACCAAAGAACTGATGGATTAGCATATGGCCTGTTAGTCTCCTGGCTGTAAAGAACATCAAGTATACTAACATCATTATTCCACTATTTCTCTTCTCTTTTCCCAGGCCTGACACAACCACCCAGGCCATGGCGAGCAGCATGCCTGCAGTGTGGGTGAAAATCTGCTCCAGCTGGCTGGGTCTTGCGCTGTATCTCTGGACCCTCGTAGGCCCTGTGCTCCTCCCTAACCGGGATTTCAGCTAAGCCTCCTTGTGTGAGAGTGTGAGATTTTGAAGTTTCAGCTTTTTTTGCTCTTGTTCAGCTGTTCCCAGTAAAATGAATGACAATTGATATGACATATCATATTGATCTCTCTGTGATGTTCATATTTTTGTGCCCAAAAAATCTGCTGTTGTATTTTTTTTTTCCAGTGACTTGGTATGACAATAGGTGCTGGGGTCTTTGCTGGTGCAGTTTTAATCTTTAATTAATTTTTACAAATCACTACTTGTATGCTTGATTAGACAACACTAAACAAACCTGATACTGTATACTTTAAGGACAAGGTAAAACTGCACAACAGGCCATCCTCTTGGTGGTCTAGCCACGAATACACAAATACAAATATGCATGTTGACTGCTGCTATTAACCGTCTCTACCTGGAATTAAGACACATTTTACAGGACATTCATTTCTGTATCAAGGTCGTATTTCAATATTTCAGTTAGTCAAGCACTTTGTCCTTAAGCAATTTCATGATCGATTGGGGCATGTGACACAGAGAAGTGGATGAGTAAAAATGTGCTGGGGCTGTTTTTCTCTCCAGACCCTCACTGGAGCCCCAAAAGAGGCAGTGTGTCCTAGAGATAAGCCTAATGCGACACACCCTCCCCCTGCTGGGACCCTCTTGCATCCCTCTTACTGCTGTGCTGAGCAGTCTTATTAATAATACTGATAACACTGATCTGTATTTGAAATATCGGTGGTGGTGCTCATTCAACCTGTCAAAGGTGTTTGTGGTTAGTAGATCTATGATAATGTTTAAAACCATGCTGTATTGTATCATGCAATGACTCAACCATTTCACTTCTGGATAAGATGTGATTCTAGTGAACTGTAGTAGTTAGAAGCTTTGCATCACTTTGGATATTTCATTTATTATTCAACATTTTAATACATTTTCATACGTTGTGCACTTTTTTTTTTACAATTTCCATGCTATTATTTGTACATTTTTAATGCAAGCCCACTGACTCCTTCAAATGAAAGTAAATATTTTAATATTGTAGACTTAAATATTGAATACTTGTACTGTTGTAGTCCTGTGATGAAGCTGTATTATGAATAAGAATGGGGTACTATATGAACTCAGTTGAACTCTGTTGCTCAAAGTATTATGGCTGTTTTTTCTTTTCTTTTTTTGCCACAATATTGTGAATAGTCGAATGCCTGTATATAGAACCAACATTGGAGGACTTTGATTGTGATCTTAGTAACCAAGCATGTAGATCCATCTGGCATTTTTGCCCAAAGTAAAGTAAGGCAGTTAACACAAGCATAATGGTGCATTCTTAACATCTTATTAGCAACAACTTACAAGATATTACAAGATTTCAGTAATACTGATGCACTGAAAGTGCCTTTATTGATACTCTGGCTTCTCAACAACTTCCTGGCCAGAACCTGAAGACAGAAGTGCATTCCTGTTTTTTTTTTTTTTTTTTTTTATATCATGCATGAGTAACAGTAGTAATGTTGCGCAATTTCTGCGCCCAAACATATCATTTCATTAGTGTCGTTCGGTTTGTATCTTTCTTTTTTTTTTTTTCTTCTTTTAAAAATTTTTTTTTTTAAATAAACCATTTTTAAACTAATCTGTGCTTTTGTCTGTTCTCTTGGATACCTAGCACATGCATCCAAATGTTCAAAAGTATCCAGAGTATTTTAGAGTACATTCATTGCTGATGGAGCCATTCAAATGTACCCACGCACCTGCTTGTATAATCTTCATAGAAAAGCATGTCTAACAGAATGTGATGTTCTGGTGCAGCTGCCAAAGAGCCATGGTAACAGTTAGCTGGCCAGAGCGGTATAGCATTGAGCTGTGGTCTTCAAACCAGTTTTTAGGGCACCATAGATGGTCCACAATTTTATTTGATCCAGGTGTATTTTGATTTAGGGTAAAGGGGACATTTGGCTGAAGCACTTATCCAGAGTGTCTTGCTTAAGGGCACAATGGTAGAATGTGGGGGGTTGAACCTGCAACTTTGTGGCCATCAGGTTCCCGTGCAAGTGATTTACCCCTTAGTCCCCTTATAGTCACATGTGAACACATCATAGCACACTGTGTGAAATTTATTCTCTGCATTTAACCCATTCACCAAGTGTAGCAGGGAGTAATGTGTAGGATGGTACCTTGCTCAAGGTTACCTCAGTGATGACACTAGCAGTTGGGATTTGAACCCACAGCCCTCTGATTGCAGGGGCAACTCCCTAACCACTAGGCTACCAGCTGATTTAGAGACTATCTTGAGGCTCTGAGAACGGGTTTGAAATGCACTGCTCTGGAATGCTGAAGCTCCATCCAGTACCTTTCCTGAACTAGTCTTTAGGACCCTCCAAATGGTCCTTATTTTTGCTCTAACCCACGTGTGAAACAGGTTTAGTGGAAAAATGTGAATTGTCTGGGGGTACCTCAGGACTGCTATGAAAACAACAACTTGGGGTAAATGGGTGACATTTCTGCCCAAGAACTAATCTTCCAGTAACAGTGTCTGACCTCACTAATGTTCTTGAAGCTGAATGCAATCAAATCCTTACAGCAAAGTTCCAACTTCTTGTGTAAAGGAGAGACACACTCCTTGATTATACCCCTGATTGTCGAAATAACATTGAGTGTACAGGTGTTTAGGCAAATATCAGCCATTTCTCCACTAGGTGGAACTGATGTGCAGCTGATAATATCTCTGATATGAAAAAGAAATCATCTGCAGCATTTTGTGAACAAATACACATACAAACAACCAAGTTCTATATGTGAATGCTCGTAACTGGTTTCTTGTATTTTTGTGAGTTGTTAGTTTGATGTCAACAGATTATCAAAGGAATTCAACTTTGCAAAAGTTCTAAGCTTGCACTTGTAGATAAAACATAGACATGATCACTTCATTGCATTCTATTGACGTCACATGTTCAAGGGTTTTCATGCTCATCCTTATTCTACTCGTAAATTTGTGATTAAGCATCCATCATAAAACATCCATAAATCTACAAATTATTCGTCTACGCCCTGCAGGCCTCAGCATGGCCCCACTAAGCATAAGACTGTTTTTCATTTACAAGCAGTTATAGCACTGACGATTCTGTGCTATCTGGCATAATACACAGTTACAACGAGTTACCCAGTGCCAAGATAACCAAGCCAAACACAGGTGTTGAAATTTGAAAGATGGTTCTGTTTCATGGGAGCGACACAAAATATACAAAATATAAATGTCCACAAGCTGATAGAGATGTTCTGGGTGGATAGAGCACAAGGAGAGTGTCGAACATTGTGTACTTTCACCTTGTTGAGCAGGGCCCCTCCAGTCAAATGTGGGAGTGCAGTTTAGGATGGGTGGGTATTGTGCACTGCATTGCTGCATAGGCCATGACAAGGCAAATCATTTAAGTACTATTTTCCTTCACACGTTTTGAGTGCTGCTGCTCAGATTGATGCATTCCTGGTTCTGCTGTGTTTGTTTCAGCATACCAAATATGTCCAGTATGAGTTGAATTAGTTGAACTAGCTTCATGTTGCCATACTCCATTACCATACTGATTAGTTTAAAAGAAGCTTTGATATATGTTTTAGTAAGTGTTGTTCTTATGGACCGTCTCAAAATACCCATATCAATTGTGTTCACTTCATCACCAAAGGAACTTAATGAGCATCTGAAATTCCTGTACTAGTGATAATGATTTTTAAAAGCAGATACTATTTCATGTGGTTATTCTAGTAATGCATGGTTGTTTTAATATGTTAGGTCTAGTGGGCAGTAGACGGTCACACATATCTGCTGAGCTACTCTCTCCCAGCCTTGGTACCAGACAGCACAGTGTTGATTTTGGCAAAACTATTGAACAGCAACGTTTGGCACATTTATTTTTCTTTTGGCCTCATTTTTTTTCTTCTTTTGATCAAGTCATTTTTGGTGCCAGTGCCAGAAACCTTTGGTTTCTCTGCTCTGTCTGAGTTTTGACTTACTGAGGCACAGCCTTGCATAGGTCAGAAGTTCCCAGAAGTATAAACTCTTTGCCACAAGAAAACAAAGCAGGAGGCTGAGGATAATGAATATGCCAGTGCCTTCCTCGGGTAACTTTATTCTTCAGCTGAGTCTTTGGGGCTGGCTGGATCAGAAGCTACGTGCCTTCCTCTAAGCAAGCTTGACAAAAATGGAGTGTTCAACAACTGACTTGAATTTCAGCACAAAAGAGTGCGCGTGCCTTTTTTCTTGGGCGATTTTTTTCCATGCGGGTTATACTGACGACTTTACATCGGTGCTCACAGTCACCTCTCTGAATTTTGTTTATTTACAGTTATTTATTTCTCTTTACACATAAAAAGTTCTTCTAAAGAATTTTATTGAACTGTAAACTGTACATCGTGTTTGTTTTCAGAAATGCTAAAACAGCCTGAAGTAGCATTCTTACAATCCATTGTGGTCTTTCTCCATATCCCAACTTTAAGTGTTTTTACAATCACAAATTATATGACTCATAGTAGGAATGAAGGGCTACACAAAGCGAAGGAAAACTAAAATAACATGATACCGTTGCAAAAAAACCTTCACTATATGTCTGATGACATTTCAGCCCTCCATCAAGGCCTTCATGTTTTTGCTGTATTAAAGAGTGAGTATTGCACCTTTTTCCTGACAAGCACTTTTCCATTTTTGGTTGCACCTCACCTATAGCTGGTGGCTTTTTGGTGTCTATTTCTTTGATCACCACCACCAAGCCTGGTTTAGTGGCCTGTTGTGTCACAGCAAAAATAACATATCCTGACTGCTTTATCTTTGTTAACAAACCTACACGTGTCACTTAATTAATGGATCACTGTGTTGTTTTGTTTCCTGGTAACAGATAACATTGTGGCCTCCTCATGAAAACAGATCATTAAAAAACAAATAAGACATTATAACACTATGAATGTCTTTTTCTTCAATCTGTCAGCAAGCGTGAAAATTCTCACTCTGTAAAAACAATGGAAAAAACAGAAATTTTTCATCGTTATAGTTTTCTCTTTTATCAAGACAGGAAGAAAAGTCAAGCTGGCAATCAAAACATAAAACTTAAAGATTAAAGTTCTTTGATTGATCCGTCCTCTGCACTCGGTAATACAATCTGTTCTTAATCTAAAGTTGTCAAACAAAATCATTGAAGTTGCTAGTTTGGTTTTAACACCTGGTAGGTTTATAGAAAATTTTCATTTCAAGAAGGACTGCAGTCGATGCACAAACTCTGCTCTAATTGTGAAATGACTGAACGCGCCTGTCAGAGGTGTAATTGCATTCTAAGTGTAAGACCCAGCCACATTGGATTACACTGCAGTATGGAGCGCAACTAATTGTGTTTGGGCACTGCTGGCACATGTGCATCGAGAACATTTACCCAACACTACCTTCCCATTAGACTCTCTGGGACCTGGCGTCAGGGAGCTGGAGGGGGCTGAGGCCTGCCAGTTCAGCTCTGTCAAGTTTAAATTGTCTCATTACCAATCAAACTGAGGGCTAGAAGAACATGGGGAACATTTTTAAGATCACTCTTTCCCAAAACTTTATAAATGATTAGGTGTGTTAACACAACTGCATATATACTGCATGTATTGACAACCATCATACTGTATACAGTGTAATATATATATATATATGTGTGTGTGTGTATATGTGTATGTATATACAGTATATGTATGTGTATGTATATACAGTATATGTATGTGTATGTATGTATATATATAAAAACCTCAAATTGCTTGCATATTTTATCTCTAACTTGTGGTGATTGTTTTTCATTGTTTAAGCTATTTAGATTTGTGTTTTAGAAATCTTCAGATTTGTGTTTTTTAATTTAAAATGGTACTTACATTTGTACTTATTTCTACTTGCACCCATTTTTTATTTTATTCGTGTTTCAGAAATTTCCAGATTTGAGTT
Source organism: Bryconaethiops microstoma (assembly GCA_037577275.1). Taxonomy (NCBI): domain Eukaryota; kingdom Metazoa; phylum Chordata; class Actinopteri; order Characiformes; family Alestidae; genus Bryconaethiops; species Bryconaethiops microstoma. The sequence goes on from JBBJLS010000006.1 coordinate 15,763,058, forward strand.
AATTTAAAATGTACTTATTGTTCATAATGTTTGTACAGCCAAAAAGGAGCGGTTCACGATACACTTCACTGCGTGTTGTACTTGTATGACTACACATGTGACAAATCAAGAATCTTGAATCTTAAAACATGAGCTGCACCACATCACAGACACAGGTGTTTCATAAAAAGGCTATAATATTAAATGTTGTGTTTTTTCATCTATACAGATATTCCATACAGGTGAGCAGTCATCTACTTTCTCCTTTGTGTTCTTTCTACCTCTGCACCAGCAGTGACCATAGCAGTCTGCAGTGCACACTCTCTTTTTCTCTCTGTGGCGCTTACTGCGCATGCGCGGCAGGCCTCTGAGGGGAGACTAATGTAGTTATATAACACTCACTGTGCCGGTTGTCTGCTAGAAGAGAAGCATGCAGGCAGCCCTGTTACATAAGCCTGCTAGGATCATATTGTCACCGTGTGGAGCGCTCTCACTGCTGTGTTTCTGCTGCTCTTCTGACTTTCGCTCTCGCTCTCTCTCTCTCTCTCTCTCTCTTTCTCTCTCTCTCTCTCTCTCTCTCTCTCTCTCTCTCTCTCTCTCTCTCTCTC
>JBBJLS010000006.1:15766861-15790828 GCA_037577275.1 Bryconaethiops microstoma
ATATATATATGTGTGTGTGTGTGTGTGTGTGTGTGTGTGTGTGTGTGTGTGTGTGTGTAATAAACGTGTGTAATTTTAATTGCATGTCAGGCCACATCTCCATTTGATTTGATAGAAAAGGGGATCGCCATTGCAGGACTGTCAAGTCTTAACAGTTTTTAGGCCTAGGAATGACTCGATAAATTCTCCTTAATCATTATGCTACACTAGGGGTGTCAACAAAGGGTCAGTTTTCATTCCAACCAATCGGAAGCAAACCTGATTTCACTTGGTCTCAGTCTTCAAAACAGTTGAACAGGTGAGCTTCAGCTTGTTTGGATCGAAAACCAAGCGCCACATCTCTGTACTACACTGTGCTTCCCACATACAGCTCTGGATAAAAAAGAGACCACTGAAATTTATTTTTAAATCAGCATCTCTGAGTATGACAACCATTCCATGCCAGTGTCAGTTAAATTCCTACACAAGCACCTCATTATGAGGCACAGATTAGGTGATCACCTGAATCAAATCTTATTTAATGAGGAAAAGTATATTTAAAAAACCCTGCTGTAATCAACATTCTCCTCTTGCAATGTGACCAGTTGGAGGGCAAAACACTACTAGAAGTAGGTAATTATTGCCATTTTGCTTAAGAGTGAACAAGAGATTTGGTTTTATTTAATTAAGTTCTGTAAACACCATCATTTCTCTAATTTTGATGTATTGTCATTTTCTTTAAAATTATGCTTTAAAGAACAATATTTGTATTAGAAAATATTGTAACAGCAGTTCTTGAAAACTAAGGCAAAGCTGTTTAGTTCAATACATGCACCTATAAAAGATAAAAACCTGAGAAACTGACTATTTTTGCAGCAGTCTCTTATTTTTTCTGGAGCTGTAGGTAGCAAGTGAACGCTCTCAGCTTGTTTTGATGTTCTGCCAAATGGGAAGCCTAAACAATACGATGAGTAATGCTCTAAAAGTTTACATGAGTCGGTGAGAACAAATGGCTTACTTGGTACATTATTTATTTAAGCAATGATATTTTATCAACAAATGAGAACAGTCATTCCTCTACTTCACATGCAATGGCTGTTTGAAGATACATGTTTACTGCCAAGTGGACAAAAAACACTGTGTTTTCTAACCCACATCACATGCTCATTAACAGTCCTTTGAAACGGTTAAGTGAAACAATGTCCATGCTGGTGGTTAACCCCTCTAACAGTCTCCATGCAGGTGATTTATCACTTAATGCTGCACTAAGTGGTTTTAGCTCAAACGGAGGAGGCTAAAACTGTGGTGAGGAGTGAGTGAGTATCAGAAAATGTGCTGACTTCAGCAATCTTGACAACCTTCTCAGAGCTCACAGAAAAGGCTTGGAGTTACTTATACTGAAAAGTAAAGTGGCATCTTTTGGTCATGTGTGAACACACCAAGGCACAGCACACACTGTAAACAGTATGAAATTGTTCTCTGCATTTAACCGATTCACCAAGTGAAGCGGTGGGCTGCCACCAACGGGGGGCACCCAGGGAGCAGTGTGTGGGGACGGTAACTTGCTCAAAGGTACCTCATTGGTGACACTATCGGTCCTGTGATTCAAGCCCATGACCTTCTGGTCACAGGGGCAACTCCCTAACCACTAGGCCACCAGCTTTTGAGATCACCCCCACCACTGAGGGCGGACCTCATTTTCTGTGAAAAGTGTTTGTGACACTGCAGCATCTTGGGATCACTCCTGGGTCACAGATCTGTAAATAGCAACCATATCAGAAGAGAGTTAAAGGGGAAAAATATCTGGAGTTTATGAGGCCCTAAGGCATAGTCACTGACAGCTACTGCAGCTTAGTAGCTATCCAGAAACTACTGAAACACCTCCACTGCTAAACACACACTCACCCACAGACAAACGCAGTGTGGCGGATTTCTTTCAAAATGTACAAATTTTGGAATTTTTGGAATGTTCCATGACGTCATCTGACAGCAGCCGTTTAGAAAGGAAATTACATTTTTTTAAAAAGTGACAGTACTTTTAACCAATGGGAGCGACCGGAGAGAGATACATATTAATGAGGCTGAAACCTGTGCGCGAGCTTCTCAGTGACGGTAGAGGGGAGGACACTGTTTAGCACACACACACACACACACACACACACACACGCACACACACAAACAAGTTTCTTTAGAATTTTACAAATTTGGGAATTTTCGGAATGTTCCATGACGTCATCTGACAGCAGCCTTCCACAGAGGAAAGAATAAAATAAAAAAAAAAGCGACGGTACTTATTTTTTTAACCAATGAGAGCGACCGGAGGGAAATACCTCCTACATATTAATGAGGTTGAAACCTGTGAGAGCTTCCCAGTGGCCAGAGAGGGGGAAAGGGGGCGGGGCCCTCGGGCCGTCTCGTGCAGGGCGGTGCGGCTCGAACTTGTTTGCGTTGTGTTCGAGACTGCTGCTGCTGCTGCTGCTGCTGAGACAGAAGCTGCTGCTGCTGTTATTATTGTTGTTGTTGTTGCTGTTGTGGTGGTGGTGCTGGTCAGCTGAATGTGGGATTGCAGCTCCAGTGAGACGGGAAGGAGGGGAAGCCCGGCCCCGGAGTGGCCATGTAGCGGATGACAGCGCTGCGGGATGCGGACGGCTGCTCTCCAGTTCACCCAGTAACTGCCCAGTGCAGCCAGAACAGCTGTGCCAGGTACTGCAACAGAGCACAGCAGACACTGTCACACACCTTCCACACCTGCCCGTCTCTCATTTCCTCTTATATCTCCGTGTCGAGAGTGATATTTCCTTCGTTTCTTTCTTTTTTCCTTCTTATTTATTTATTTATTTATTTTTGAAGTGTAGACGCTCAGACAAGGGGAGCTGCTAGGAGCTGTTGCGGAAAGGGCCGGGAAGGTATGCACAAAACCTTCACTTAAGTGTTTCACTGGACTGCCTGCGAGAGAAGAGACGCCTGCTTACACGTTGGTTTAGAGAGAGGGAAAGAGAGAGATTGAGTGAGAGGGGCCAGTGGGACACACCGTTACTTTTCTTGTGGATATGATTTCCTGTAACAGTGAGTCCATCTGCAACGCAGTGTGATTATAAACCGTTTGTGTGCAATCACTCCTCAAAATAAGACGTGTCAGTGCAGTAAAATGGAGTGGGAGTGCAGCTGGCTTTTACTTTCGTAAAAACTCCTTCCTTTCGTTGGTCAGTAGAGAGAAAGCAAAACTAAATCTGGAAAGTGGTTACACATCTCAGCCCAGCACGGGTCAGGCTGCTTTAAAATAAGACAGGGAGTCTAGTGTGTTGGGAACATCTGTTTGGACAAAAGAACATAGCAGAGGTTAGGTGATCCTCCTGAATGTTTAAGGTGTAATAAACGTCCGCTTCTCCGCAATTTTAGGTGACGTTATGTGGTATTCTTTGTGGCATTTTGGCATCTAATAGGCCCCCTCCCCTTGTTTTAATTGGACCAATAGTACATTCAGAATAGACCCAAACTCTCACTGGCTTTCTCAAAAACTATTAAAGCTGATATATAATTTAGGCCACATTTATCCACGATGCCTAAAATAAGTTGAACTCAGGAGGAACTCAGAAGTAACCTGCCTGCCTGCCCACCACCACTGAAGATCACTCTTGGTTCAGATGACAGAACAAAAGGCTTAAGTGCCCTGTTTCATGGCTAAAGGCAAATTGATTATTTTGGTAATGCCTTAACAGCACCTTCTGCTAAAAACTCTGCCAGATGCTTCTGAGATTTCCTGAACTTTAACCAGTTTGCCTGCTGGTTGTCTGTTTGCTTGTTTGCCTTTCAAAGGCAAGTAGTATGGGGAAGCGAAGACACTATAATATAATTTTATTTCATTTTTTAAACGGAGAGCTCACACATCTCCAGGCAGTATTACAACGCTCTTGAAACCATTCGTAGTCCCGCGTAGCTCAGGCAATGGTGTGGAAAAAGGTTTATTCATGAAAACAGTGTCAAATTCTTCATTATAAGCAATATTTTCTTGGGAGGTTTTAATTGACTAAAAACAGTATATTTGTTCATTTTAATGTTGTAAGACACCTTGCTGTTGTTGAATATGACAGAAACTAATGACTGATAAAAGAAATCAGTTGCTTTCCCCCCAGTTTGGAACTGTAGACAGCTTCTCATGGCATTCACTAGTATCACTATCACTTGTATCACTATTATTCTCTAGTATAGTAGCAATGTTTAAACGATGGATGGACCATTTTCTTTTCAGATTTCACCTGGTTCCCACATCTGGCACTTTAGAAGTAAATGCTTCTTAGTAATCAATAATATATCATTTAGTGCCGATTATTACAAAGTATTAAGATGAATGGATGCATTTACATTGGATGACAGGGGGAAAGAATTGCTGTTGTTTTTGTTTTACTCTTACCTCCTAGAATTAATCGTAGATAAGGATTTAAAAACATTTGCCACCTTTATGCTGGACATCTGCTCAGTTCACTAAGGTTAACAGCTGTGGGCTGCCAGTAAGTATCCAGGAATTTTTAATGATCACCACTCGCCTTGTTAACCAAGGCATGGCAGCACCTGCATTGCTCATTTTTACTCATCAGACATACGAGTTCCAGACTAAACACTGTACTCCCTGTCTGGCTGGCTGCTGTGAAAATTCCTATATGTGAACTCTGGGCATGCAAAATAGAGCTTTCAAATGAAAGTCTATGGCCATTAGACTAGGAGGTCTGTACAATGACTCAAAATTACTGATGATTAATTAATGTAGTTTCTATTTAAGGCTTGACTTAATAGCTGCATAACATAAACATAAAGTATTTGCTCAATGCCTGAGGCCCGCACAAAATATATGACAGAAATATGACGCTATTACTCCTTTAACCCACTCTCCTCATCTCACTTCTCACTTTACATTGTATTCATAATCCCATTTAAAAAAACAGCACCTAATACTACTCACCCCCAAGGGGTGAGTAGTATGTTTGTATGAAATACTGTACATGGGAACACAATGCATCTAACGACACAGATATTTTTGGGTAGATAATTGCTGAGAGACAAAGGTCAGCAGTGTGCTCACTTTTCACAGTATTCCTTTCCCTTATTAATCTTACATTTACAGCATTTAGCAGACACTTTTATTCAAAGCGACTTCCCTAACTACAGGGGACAGTCTCCCTGGAGCAACTTGGGGTTAAGGATCTTGCTCAGTGGTCGTGTGCTGGAGGTAGGATTCGAACCCACGACCTCTTGGTCCAGAGGCAAGTATCCTACCACTAGGTCACCACCACCCCATCTCTCGGTTATAGATTCATTATATGTCAACACTATTGCTAAAGAGGTGAGCACATATAGACTTTTAGGAAAAAGAGGATGGATGAGCAAGGCCAGCACTGAGCATCAAGTAATCTGTGGAATAATGCCGTGCTGAATGAGGCTGACCTCCCTCAGCAGCCGTCAGTCACCAGTTACCTGTATTTTTTGTCCTGACCTCTAGTCTCCAAGGGCTGGAAATGGCCAACTCCCGCTTTGATTTACTGGCGGCTGTCCGACAGTGCTGTGGAAGAGCCATCGCTCATGGCACTCACATTAAGCCCAGCACTCTCTGGCCACTGTCACTCTGCCAAAGCTTTGCTTTTGTCTTAAATGCATGTTTATGATTGGTGTAAAGTAGAACTTAACAAAGTCACAGCGTTTTCTAAAGTGGTTTTGGATCAGAGTTGAACAGCATGTCCTGGGATGCACCAATATATTACTTGTTAATCATTATATCTATATAGGCCTGATATCTGAGATATCAAAGAAGGTGATACACATTTGATTGTGCACTACAAGCATTCTGACCAATCACAGATAGATAGAGATTTATGTGGATGTTTGGGCGTGTCAGGAAACCCAATGAAGTAATGAGAACAAACCATTTTGGTAAAAATAAAAAATTGCACGTGTGGTATCTACTCTATTATAGATTTTACTGTACTAGTCTTTCCACATTGTTTTGAAATAAAAAAGTGTTTGATGTAGCAGAAGGGAGACTGGTAATGGAAAATGGTAATGGAAGAATGAACTGGCTGTTTTTGGTACATTTAACCACACAAATGGACTTGGGCACTTTAGAAGGGACTTTGCCAAAGTGTCTGTGAATGTGTTGCTAGTGTGACAGTTAAGAAACATTAATGTACTTTTCATTTATTGCGAGACACACTGTAATATAGCCAGTCACATTGTACCAATGTAAAGTCTATATTGTCCAGCCCTACATTCATGTAAGCTTATTTTGAAATATATGGTTACCTATTAAAGAATCGTGATTTGTTGGCAAATCACTATTGGCAAAACACAGAGAAAGAACAGGAGGTGACTGGTTAGTGTCCGTCTCATCTCGTTCCTAGTCTGTCAACTCTCTAATGTTGGCATTGAAAGTATATTTGCTCGTGGCAGTAGAGAAGTGTCTTCATAACAGTGTGTGTCTATTATGGCATATATAATGTTCCTCTCTGTTATGTTGATGTAAGCCCAAATGTTGCACTTTCTCATCTATCAAAGCTAAAGAGTGGTGCTTCAGAACTGCATCTTTACTCCTAAAGTCTGAATTTGCGCAACTCCTGAACACCACACAGTAAGCTGTATGCCAACAAATTGCTATCAGTTAATCATTAGCCATACCACAGCAGCTCCACATACCAACCTCGGTGCTACCACATAGACTACACTACCTTCATTTCAGCAACACGCTGTTCACTGCACACTTTCTTTGATATGCTCAGACAAGCAGAGTAACTCTGCGGCCGCATTAGGTTAAATCCCGCTCTGTTAATTGCCACAAAAGTTCAGGTTAACCACCCACAACGGAGGAGGGCTTCTCAGTATGTTGTTGTATTGGCTGTCTACAAGTGTTTTTTTTTTCTGTAGGTCACCTTGCCTTTGCCTTTTCATATCACTTGTTAACATTTGTTCACTGCCTAGTGACTTATGCATATTTTAACAACTGGTGATGAAACTGTCATGGTTTTATTATTGTCACATGCTGCATATTTGCAGAGTGTGAAATGTATCCCACTGTGCCCTCTGCCTCTCCATGGATTTCATCATGATATAAATACTTAATCGTATGTCTTTACCGATGTTTGTCGAGAGTGAATCTATTCTTTCTGCTGTCAACATTTATCCACTATAAATAGAGTTTATGTGAAATACATACATGATTTATCATGCTTTCCAAGCTTGCTGATACAGTTTAGGTGACTGTTTGGCTGTTGCTGGTAATTGTCCTTGCTTTGTCCTCGTAATGGACACACACACACAAAACCCCACAGCCATTGTCTGTAGTGTGCCTGTGTACATACAGGTGATGTAATTCCTGTGGCTGTGCTCCGGGACAAGAGGAAGCATAGAAAGACACAGTCTCTTCTTGTTCCTTGCCAGTGGCAATTAATTTTGGTCTCTTAAACACAGAGATAATGACTGTACCCCTGAGGCAAAACAAGACAGACAAGCGAACCGAAACCTATAGATATAAGCCATGCCTGACCCTTACACACATGCACACAAATAGTACATATCCTGCTCATGAATTTGCCCCCTTACTTGCTTGACTGTTGGTATTTAAAACTATGATGAAATATTCATGTAAAAATACCTAAACAATGACCGTTATTGGATAGCAGCTATTGATAGCCCACACACTGTGCCTCCACATTTGAAATACCCTTCTCAACTATAGTAATGAAATAATGAAATGAGCTCTTTAGATAGCTCCTGGTCATTTAAAAATGTTTAGATGTGGATATCTATAACTATAGCGAACAGAACACTCTATATTTCACAGCATTGCACGTTTTTTTACTACAGAACTACAGAAATTAGCTTTATTGCAGTGGTGTGAATCAATACTGACTTTTCATGCATTAAATGAAACCATTTCTGTATTAAACCCTGAAGTAATGAATGTCACAATTTGGCTTTATTAGACTGTCTGTGTAAATGAAATAAATGTTCATAATTGTTTGTATATGCACACATATGACTTTAAGGAGCTGGTCAAGGCTGTTTCAGACTAGTACTGTGATCACAGCACATTTGACATAGACTGGCTGTGTGAATCTCCAGCTTGGGCTAGAGGTGAATAAGCTCCATATTAACCAGTTCTTATTTTTTGTGGTCTGTTGGTGATCCTGTTTTTCATAGTTTTAAATAATCAATTTATTAACATTCGTTAATGCAGTTACAATAATATGTAGTGAAACTGATGACAACCTCATTCTGACGTATTTTCCCTCTTTGAAAGAGAGGCCCCTTTATAACAACTGCCCTGGACCTAAACTCTGAAGACAGCAGGGGGAGTATACACTAAAACTCGAAGTCCTGGTTACATTATCAGCTGGTGGCCTAGTGGTTAGGGAGTTCTCCCTGCGATCAGAAGGTTGTAGGTTCAAATCCTAGGACTGCTAGTGGCACCACTGAGGTACCCTTGAGCAAGATACCATACCCACATGCTGCTTCACTTGGTGAATAGGTAAATGCAGAGAAAGAATTTCATTCTGTTTACACTGTGTGCTGTGGTATGTTCATGTATGACAAAAATGGACACTTTATGCTCTTCACTTTACATGCTGAAAATGTTTCAATGAATCACACAATAAGAAATACATCATCATTGTCACATCAAATCCACGTTACATCATCTTTTAAAAGTTTCAGTTTTTTTATACCATATTTTACCCCATTTGAAAACAGAAACTACCTTGTCCTGAAGTCATGAAGGATGTCTCATTAATATTTCATTTTCATCAAACCATATCCACAGTGTTTGTCCTTTGGCTTGTATGTTACAAGGTCTTTCCACTGACTTTTTCGTTAAAGCAATAACTGCTGACTGTAGGACAAACAAGCATATTGGGATAAATGTAACTAAACAGAGTGTCTCAGAAAGAGGTCTGTAGAGGGGAACTCTGGTGTTCCTCTATCGTCATTCAGTTCTTGTTGTCGTTATTGTTGTCAGTGAATACAGCCTGTTCAGGTGTTTTGTCCGTGCTTTAATTATATCTTTTTATGTAAATGTTGGACAGAAGCAGTAGCTTCCATGTTCCTCCTGAAGCTATGTGCTGCTGTCTGTGTGTAATTTAGGTCAGGAGTCTAGGCAAATGCTGTGCGGTCTTGTCGAACATTATTTGGCCAGGGCCCAGGGGAGTGTTGGCTACTTCTGCAGATGAGGATAGCATTTCCTTGTCTCTAGTACCAGACTACTGATTAGCCCCTGACTTTGGCTCCGGAGATGCAAGTTACCGAAAATAAGTGATGCTAATGTAGGTGTGTAAACAACTGTGTAGTAGTGAAGTTTAAGAAATACAAAATTGTCAGTGATTAGTGTTTTGTTCTTTCTGTGTTTGCTCACACTTGTCTTGTGTGTGGTTAGCTGGAGCAGGATGATTTGTTACAATGTTTCCCAACATCGACGATTTTGCTCCGAGATAATGAAAAGGGTGGGAAAAGAACTCCCTCGGGCCCTATGTTCTTAGCTGTTATGACGGTTTGAATGGCTATGTTTACCATATGTGCCACTCATTTGTGCAACATGGCAGCGCATTGCCTCCTTGCATACCACAAGTATGTCTCTAGAAGCTTGTTTCGTTTGACTGGCCTAAAACACTGTCCCTCATAACCAGTGGCAGTTCTAAAATGCATCTTTGTAGCATGAGCCATTATGTTTTTGAGGTTTCGCTGCAGAATGAAAAAACATGTCCTCACAGGTAAGCCTGTGCATTAGCCCGTGTAACACTATTGGCTTTTGAGGTCATTGTATGATCAGCCATCAGCTTAGTTTGCCCAAGTCAGTTAGAATGTGTAATTAGTCTCAAAGATATTGAGGTTTTTTTTTTTTTATATATATATATAAATATTGTCCAGTGTATTAGTATACTGCAGTACTCCACTGATATCTTCTAGTGTGTTATAGTAATTGGTTTGAACAGTCAAGACAGCAGGTAAACAAAAGAGCTTTTTTCTGATTAAACAGGATGTCTCCATATACTCTGTATCTATGAGATCATGTGTATCTGCATGTGTGTTTGTGCTTGGCCTCTCCCCGCTTTTGCCTTATTTAGTAGCGAGATCAGAGTGTGTCAGATATGTGTGTGTGTGTGTGTGTGTGTGTGTATATGAAAGAACAAGTGAGACAAGGAAGGCTTAGCTCAGCAGTCAGCCACAGACATACTCCGTCTGTTTCACTCTTCATCTCTCTCTCACAAACACACACTCTTTCTCTCTCTCTCTCTCTCTCTCTCTCTCTCTCTCTCTCTCTCTCTCTCTCTCTCTCTCCTAATCCATCTGTTTCTTAAAACCAGTGGTACCTGTTTTCACATTCTTTTCCTCTTCCTGCTTTATCCATCTCCCTTCTGCATTTTAAGTCCCTGCTTCGATTGAGTTCATGAGATATCCTGCTGCCTGAGATGTGTGCTCAGAGTGAACTCAGTGGGAGGGAGAGCCTAAGCGGGTCTTTGACTGGAATCTCCTCAAGACGTGTGGAGAGTTAGAAGCAACAGCCCGAGCAGCAGACACCACTTGTGAAAAGAATCCCTTGCCTCTATGTCATTAGAAAGGGCTCCTGTGACTCCCCAGTGCTCTGACAAGATTCTCAGCAGACTGCAGATGTGCTGTGATATCCTGTCTCTTTACTGAAGGGGGGTGGGAACAGGATAAACTGACTGTATGTATCATCCACAGCTTTGACAATGACATGAACAATGGAGGGTCCACTAAATACGGTGGTATCTCATTTTGATGCAGTGGTATCTCATTTTGATGAATTTTTCAATACAGCAGAAATGAGAAGTAGCCAAACATATGCTTTATGTCAATAGGCTAATATTTCTATTTTCAGTGTATTATAGCATTCAACATATAAGTACAATATCTGCAATTTGGGCTTCACAGAAGGTCTTAACAGGTAGCCATCTAAGCGTTAGGGGATTATCAAGAGATCACAAGTTCGATCAATCTGTGGCCGGGAGTCAATTCGAGTACAGAATGTAACATTTATGGCTACAGCTAACTATCCCTACCAAAAACATGTATTAACTACAGTTAATTTAATTGACGCTTAATTTTAGTTGTACAGTTTAACCTGTAAAAAAGACTGAATGAGCAAATGTTAAACTACAGCATAGTAAATATAAATGACACCTCTCAACAATTTAAAAGGTTAATCCTACAACCGTGCCCATCCAATTATGTGTTGAGTTTGTGTGTGTGTATGTGTGTGTGTGTGTGTGTGTGTGTGCTTGTGTGTGTGTGTGTCTGTCTGTGTCTGCAAGCTTATCTTTTCGCTCCCGTGCCACAGTTCTATTGGAAGCAGAGCGGCTGTATCAGAGCTACCTCCCTCAGCCCTGTGTCAGTGGTTACATAACTGTGCACTCTTCGAGTTGCTGCTCTCTGCAGCTGTCTGCCTGGCTGCCAGCAACAAGAGTGCTGCCAAACACAGAAAGAGATCACACATCAGCGCTGTCCAACAGAAGCCGGCTGTCACTGCACAGGCCTCAGTACCTACACCTGATCTGCTCAAACCTGAAATCTGGTCTGCAAATGGTGTCCTAGATACATGTTTCACCACCAGTCTTTTGAGTTTGTTTACACACTCTTGTATCTCTGGCATTTCACAAAGCCAATGTGTTTAAAGCAAACAGCAACTACACTCTGTTCATCTAATGTCCTTCATCATTTCAGATGCTTCATATTCAGTCAACATCATAAGTAATAGTTACACAAAGCTCTGATTAAATAGTACGCTTAAATGTATGAAAGCACACGTGTTATTGTGCTTGTCCTCTGTCTGTTCTTTTTCTGTCAGCGATTCCTTTGGCACAGTTGGGTTTGGCCCTTGAAAGCAAACATTCATGATGAGTTTCAACATAAAGCAATCCATTCTTCTTGAGTCGCTGTCACAGTGGAAATCCATTTGATACGCCTTGTTATGATTTCTGCTGTATAAAAAAGTTCACTAGTTCACTCATGTTCACAAAAAGTGCTTAAAGTTCCCATATGTTAGAGCGTAATTGATTTCTCTTATGAATAAATTAATAGTTTATTGTCTTCTGAAGAAGAAATTATTTCCATGGTCAAGATATGGCTGTTCCATGAAACATGTAATATGTAAATTCAGTCATAAATTGGACAGTAATATACTTCCAAGTCATACACTAGTCCACAAGCTATGTATATTAAAACAGTATTAATGTGAAAGTATGGAAAGAGATTATATATACTGTAGTACTGTAAGGTAGGGAAAAGGAGAGCAAGACTAAAGAGTCAGTGATCATGTTGGATTCTAAAGAGAGCACAGTTGTTGGCCCCGAGATGCAGGGCGCAATATGGGCAAAAAACTGATATTGTGGTATAATTACAGTCTTTATGGTTTCGGTATACATCATAATATTGTGAACAGACTTTTCTCAAATGGAAATTTTATTTGTTTTATTGTGCAAAACAAAACTGAACAATAAATCAGTAAATATGTCATTTTAAGAACATCTATTGAAAATTGTTTGCAGTTACAATTAATTAGAAAATTGTTTTAAAGTAAAGATTTTACGCAAAAAAAAAAATTATTTGTCAGCATTATCCTCAAAATCCAAACTTTATACTACTCCTAGACTGAATATAAACTGCTTCGTCATTAGAGGATAGCTCCTTGCATGCAGAAACTTGTTACTTGGATCCGGCATGCGCTTCATAGTCATATGTGGAGCCTTGTTAAAATGCTAATTCCAGTGATTTCCAAGTATGTATCTGACCCTTCTGTGTTTCACTGTGTGGGTCTGTGTCTATGCGCCCAAATGTTACGTTCTCAAGCAAGTTCTGCACTTATTTGTGGTATGACCGTGATTTCAAAACTCGCCCCATATGATTCATTTTAAATGGTGTACTGAATAGAGCCGCTGGTAGTCTAGTGGTTAGGGAGTTGCCCCTGTGATCAGAAGGTCGTGGGTTTTAATCCCAGGGCTGCCAGTGACACTACTGAGGTACCCTTGTGCGAGATACCGTCTCACACACTGCTCGCTGTACGAGTTAAATGCAGAGAAAGAATTTCTCACTGTGTGCTATGGTGTGTTCACGGATTACAAATGGACACTTTACACTTTGCTTTACACATGAAAGAACCAGTATACAAACTTTTACGACATACTGTACACCAGCTTGGTAAGGTTGATACTCATCGCTGTAGAATAAATTCAACTTTACAGGCCATTACATTTACCTTTTCTAGCCAGTCGCATCCAACCCAGGGGCTTTTTAACCTTGCATCTTTCTTGCCAATACATTGAATGCAGAACAGGCTGGAAATCTGTAGGCATATTTATCATATTATCTAGTCATTGTCTAGTTTGGACTTCACAGTGCCTAAAGCTGTTTTTTGTGTCTGGTGCAGCCAGGTAAGGTCATCTAAAGAGCAGATAATTTTAGAAGTGTTTAATTATGAATAAAGGAGTTGTTTTAGAGAAGAGGCCTGTATTGCTTAAATTCAAGCAGCCGTCCACCTGAACAAGATTTAGTTCTATACATATCTGAATATGACCAACAGACTCTCTAGGCATTTTTTTCTCTAGGCATTCCGTTGTGTGCCTGTTGGGCTGTGGATGGGGGATTATTAGGAGATACTGGAATTTTAATTCACATTTTACTTATATTCATTTTTTATGGCTATGTTATGTCTGCTTTGAATGATAAATATAAAGTCTTTATTCACTTGTCATTATGAAAGAGGGCCTCAGCTGGATTCCTCTCATAGTGTAAGTTGTTCACATATGTGATACGTGTTTGTTTATATCTATGTGTTGAAGAAGTTATGTACCCCCTCATCCATCCACACATGCCCAAGCTCACACACCATTTCAGACGGAGTGGACTGCCTGGCTTTTGTCCAGATTGTACTGTCCTGCCAAACAAAGGGTGGGCAGAGGGCCAGGCTTGCTATGTTTCCTAACCAAGCAGTCTTCATCCCTTCGGTTTTCTCAACATTTTACACCATTTCAACTGTAGCATCTACAGTTTCAGCAGCTTTGAGTTATGAAGAGTAGTACCTTGTTCTACATATCTGAATATGACCAACATACTCTCTAGGCATTTTTTTCTCTAGACATTCTGTTGCTAAGAGAATCCTTGAACATAACCTTTAGCTTAGATGTTTGCAGCGTATATTTCAGTATTATCATGAAGACTTTACACTATCTACACTACTTTCTACTGCAGATCCTTATGACTAACTGCTGTTAAACTTTACAGATGCTCCCTCACCCCCATTTTGAAATCGCAATCTCATTTTCTCAAGTTATCCAAGATCCAATAAAGGCTTCCATTACCCTACACTATGCCTAAGTGGTATTTCTGCAGAGGGAAATTATCTGACAAACAAACACCCACTCATGTCACTGCTCTGCTTCTCTCACTGTTCATCTCACTGTTGCTATTGCTGGGCTGCAGTGTACAATTGTAGCTGTTTCTGGAACTGCATTTTTAAGACATCATATTAGCTGATCCTGTGGAGCTGATGTTTCCTTCATGGAGCCTGATGTTGTTGATATGGTCTCTACACACATGGCTTGTAATTAGGTTCCAGGGTTACCGCTGCTCCCCCTCCCCATAAATGCACATTCTTACAACTGTCTTATTCAGGCCTTTTACAGTGCCTACTGGACAGTGCCTACTGTACGCTGGTACTGCCCCACTGGTATAGCCCCCTAGGTCTGAGAAGAGACCTCTACGTACCTTGTGCAGCTTTCTGACGCAAGAAACGCAGCTGTAATTAAGAATGTAAGCAATTCTTCAATGCATTGATTGTAAATCAAAATATTGTGTATATTTCTTATAATCAACATGGTTCTCAATTTTCTTTGCTACTATGTTTGGTGTTGACTAAAATGGAAGAAGAGAGATGGTGCAAAACAGGACCCTCTGGCTTAGAGTCTGATAATGTATTTCAGGCAGGATGCTAATGAAATATAAAGAAGAGTATGAAAGCGATTGTCATGCCAGGTTCACTGCTACGGTTAAACTTGTCTCTATTTCTTTGTGCAAAGATAAAAAGTAAGCTGTCAAAAACAAAGCAAAAAGCCAGAAATATAGACTCACAGACTAACCAGTAACCATGGAAACGCACTAAAGTCTGCAGTAAGTCTAATAGGCAAAGGGCGGATGTTCAGGACCCAACTTTTCCCCTCTCATTAAAAACGAACTGGTTCAGCATAAAAAGGAGCCTTTTGGCATGAAGTCTGGCTCCTCTGGGTACCTGAGGGAACCTGACTAAGTTCAACACCAGTGCCATTGCTTATTTCCTTCTGCTTTGAAGAGTGGGTCAAATTTTGTACAGTGCAGCATGAACTAAATCAACATATTAATCGTATGTCATAATATGGTGTGTGCTGTTGTTTTCAGGGTTTCTCCTGGTTGTGTCCTTTTCCTGTTTCTCAGTGTGTCTGCCACACCAACGGTTCCTTGTGCAGAGGAGTAGTAATGACATCACTATTTATAGTAGTTGTAGTGGTAATTTGTAAGGATCTCAGAACAGGCCTAGAATAACACTTTGCTGTCATATGTTATTCTAGGTCTTCATCGATGCTATGATGGTATGTCATTACAACCACCTAATGCTCCAGCATGTCTTTAAATACAGAAGGGCAAAAGAGCTTCTTGTTCCATCTTCCTGTATCTGCTGGGAGGACAATTTTATTACAGCTTAACTCTAATCCTATAACTGTCCATTCCCTAAACTGACTCTAGAAGCGGAGCAGCTGTTGTTGCTTTGCATTAATACTCATAATACAATCAGTTCAACATCACCAGTTTTTGTCATTAACTGTTGCTGTGGAAAATGAATCCATGCTCTCTTGATGTGTTCACCGGCTCGGAGTCGGGCATGGAGCTGTGTATTATGAAGCTTTCTGTCACCCAGCAATGGATTGGACTATTTTGTTTACACTCTTCTCCATGGTCAGTAGAATGCAGAGTTGCAGTTTACATTCTGTGTGTTAGACAGACTGTCCTACAAACAAACAGAAGCTTATCAGTTTCACTGTTGATTAGGAAAGAGTTTGTGTTGTCTTTCAGATGATTATTTATGACTTAGCTGTGCTCTAAGTAAGCATGAGAGCACAAAGTAGTTGTTCAACAAAATCAGTGTATAAAAGCAATGTCCTTTTTAGTGTGTGCCTGATGATGACTTTCTTTATCTGTCTGTTTACTTTAGAATCTTGAGGCTTACCTTGCTCTAAGCTTTCTTTTCTCCAAACTTACATAATGCTGGTTGTGTGTGACCGCTCCTAACAGGCACCAGCAGAAGAGGGTGGGGTGTTTGGGTACACTCATTATTTACTCCATACACATCCTACCCTGTGTCTTCAGTCAGAGCAGCTGTGCTGTGTCAGCACTCTGGGGAGGAGAGCATCAGGACCACAGTGCTTACTCAATACACTGTTTAATATTTTGCATCATTGCCTGAACCATTTTAATGTGGTTAATGGCAGTGCATTCCTCTGTGATGGGGGATTACCATACCCTAGCTCTGATTGGCAAGTGTGGTGGCGAATGATGGGGCCATTTAAGGGCAGTGGGGTGGATTGCCAGAGACTTGAACTCTTGGGTCCACTGTTCCTGGCAAAGCTGAAGGCTGACACCATATTTCATTCTGACATCAGTGGTCTCCAAGGAGGGGGTCCATATGACCCCAGGCAGCTGAGTCAGCTGGTTTCCTTTTTTTCTTTATCTGTCAATCTGTCTTGTCTTTCTATCTACACTGAATTGGCAGTGTATCAGGTACATCTTCATTATACCTTTGTCAGGTAAACGTTCACAGTCACCTTCTCATCCAGTGTTTATTCTGAAATCAAGTTGAATCTGATGAATTATCTCAAACTTGTAAGTATAGTGGTACTAGGGTGTTGCTAAAACGGAGTCTCCAACCTGTTTGTTGGGTGAGACAGTGGATGAGGACAAGATCTGATCTTGCTGCCACCGCTAACTAAAATTCTGACGTGATAAATAAATAATAATAATCCCAGCCCTTAAATATCTTTTAAATATAATAATCATTTCTTTGTTAGCACAGTGTGTCCCACAAATAGTGCCACAGCTGTGGGTGTGTTTACTGGATTGACTGACCGGGACTAACTTTTTGCCACGACTGATGTAACCTGGCTTATACATGATGGAATCGGCCCCAGTCTTCTAGCACTGACAAGGCATTACTGTTCAGCTTTCTGTCATAGATAGCCACTCAAGTACATAGCACCTTGCGAGTGAACAAATAAGATCAAGAAGTATGTCTGTGTTTGTGTGTGGGATGAGAGCCAGAGGCAAGGTTGCAGTCTCGTTGGATCAGGCTGAGTGTGTCTCTCGCTCTCAGTGGGGGAGCTATGGGGGCTCACACTACTCATTGGCAGAAAGCCCGTTGGGCTCTGCTTCCATCCACACACTGCTCAGAAGGTTAGATAGGTGTAGGGATGGACAAAATATCACATTGTAACTGCTGGTTGTGATTTGCAATACACCTTGCCATATATTAAAAATCAATGAGTGAATCCGTCATTTGTTGGCCCACAGCATTTCTGACCCAAATTGACAAACAATATATTGTGCAGCCTCAGTTATGAGTGCTTTCCTAAGGTTCTGTTAATGTGGCTTAAGCTTTTATTTCTCTGATGATGGCATTTTTTGTTCTGCTTCCCAGGAATTTCTGACCTCCTAAGCATGAAAGTGAGACCTATGGCAAAGGAAGGTGTTCACCAATAGTGATGTTAAATAACCTGCACCCAGAAGGCCCATTATTTGAGCCAATGGATTCCTCACTTCATTATATTGCTGTGAGTTAATTTGTCATAGTGCATGTGAAAAGCAGATGCATTTTATCAAATGTTGACTCACAATGGTATACACATGTGTGACACTCCCAAGATAAGCATGGTTTCATTTGATCAGATGACTCCAGCATGTTACATCTGTTTGGACAGCAATAGATCAATGTGAGGAGTTTAAGATAACTGAGTTAATTGTTTTTCCCTTTAAAAAGTAGTCCACTAGTCCACAAAATATGACTGTTTCTGGTGTCTACTTCTCCTTGCGTTTTCCAAATTCAATGTATATTGATTTCTGAGCAGAGAGAGGGAGAGAAGGAGAAGGGGAGAGAGAAAGAGAGATGTAGGGAGGAAAAAGGTCCTAGCCCTGAACAGTGCTACAGGGGTGTAAGAGTTTGTGAAACTATGGCAGAAGGAGAAAAAGAATAGCTTCCCTCCTAGTTTCACTGCGTGGAACTTCTGATATTATTGAATATGAGCCAGTATTATTGGCCCTAGGATATCAAATATTGTAAGCTAGGATTGGCAGAGTTCTCAATCTCATTCTGCCTCTTTCTCACTCTCTTTCTCCCCTTGCCCATCTATTTTTTGCCGTATAACTTGATTAATATATTTTTTTTGCATTCCCTTTCTGGAGAAGTTTTGTTCCAACAGCAAAGATGAATAAGAATAGTGTATTTCACAGACAGGAGAAAATATTATGGTGGCATTAAAAAAGAACTGTGAAAGCCAGGCATGCCTTTAATGGTGAATGTTATTGTTTTGTGTGTATTCAAGACAGGCATAGCGCTCAGTGGCTGTATACTCCCAATCCATACTTCCTCTCTGACATAGTCTTAGATTTGGCTCCCTGGGGTGATGGATGCAGCTGTGTTACTGTGAGCTCTGTGAGAATTGTCAGGATTTCACAGAGATACACAGATGCTCTTACACATCGTCTCATTGAACAATTCTAGTGCTATTCTGAGGTTGCTGAGACAGGTGGGAGAATGAAAAGGGAGTTGGAAGCAGGAAAAATGGGCAAATGCAAGACTCTCAGCAGCTTTGACAAGAGCCAAATAGTGATGGTTAGACAACTGGGTTGCAGCAACTCCAAAACAGCACTCAAGGCTCATTCATAAACATAGGGAGAGAAGACTAGCTTGTCTGGTCCAACAGAAGAGCTGCTGTAGCACAAATTGGTGAAAAAGTTCATACTTGCTATGATAAAGTGTCAGAACACAGTGTTTTTGCAGCTTTCTGTGTATGGGACTGCATAGCTAGAGGCCAGTCCCATGCAGATCTCTGTCCACTGCCAGAACCACCTCCAATGGGCCTGTAAGCAACACAGCTAGACAATGAAGCAATGGAAGAATGTTGAGTGGTCTGGTAAATCACATTTCCTTTTCTTTACTTACGTCACGTGGATGGTCAGTTGTGTGTAGAGAAACCTTGGGCCCTTGCATTCACGTGGCCACTTGCAGAAACACTGTTGCAGTCCAAGTACACCCAAATGTTCAGGAATAGGTTGAGGAACATGACAAAGACTATAAGGACTCCAAATTCCTCAGATTTCAGCCTGATCAAGCGTCTGTGGGATGTGCTGAAAAACTTGTCTGATCTATGGAGGCCTCACGCAACAGGACTTTTTTTTGCTGTTAATGTATTGTGGCGAAATACCTCAGCACACCTTCAGAGATTTTGTGGAGTCCCTGACTTAATGGTTCAGAGCTGTTTTGGCAGCAAAATGAGACCCTACACAATATTAGGTTGGTGTTTTTTAATGTTATGGCTGATTGGTGTATGTTTTAGTCATATGCTCCAAATCTCCATGGTAGCTTGCGGAGAAAAACAATCCAGCATATGTGTCTGGTTTATCCCTAATCAGTGATAGGCCGACTACTAATTTGAGGCAAGTAAGGCCTGTGGCTCCTTAGATGTTTTTCTGACTTCCAAGATGATTTGTTGCTGCGCCCTTGACAGAAATTTGGTTAACTGGCCACTTCTGGGAAGATTTGCTACTGTTACAAGTTTTAGTCATTAGAGGGTAATAGCTTTGTGATTCACTAGAGCCTCAGAACCTAGGAATGACTTTGTAACCCTTTCCAGCCTGATATAGTTCTTTCCCATCTAGTGTGATGGTACTTTACATAGAACCATGATATTTAGATTCTACAGGGCCGTGTGTGTCTGGTTTAACTGATCCCAATTACCAAATACATCTTGTTGGTTGATTGAGTGACAAAGAGGGATTTTTTTTTCACACTGGCCCATTTGGTGTAACTATTTTATTCTGTTTAAAAATTTATTTGTGTTTACTCAGGTTGTCTTTGTCTTAAATAAATCATAGGGGCAAATATCTGTAGTTGTCTCTATAACTCTCTGATGTTATTTCATTACAGAGGAGCCTCTTCTCTCCGTTTGTGCAGATATTGGGTTACTAAATGGCTAGGAGATCCTAGGTGGAGGGAAAAAAAACTATTCCCCAGCACTTTCAGGTCCTGAAGAATTGCTTCAGTGAGCTTTCTGTGTAAAGGGTGGACTTGTGCCGAGAGATCTTGGAGGGGCCTAAGGAGTTTGTTTGAGACTGTTGGGATGGGTAGTTGGTGCTCAAGCCGGGGTCAGATTTCCCCAGAACAGATTTATGTGAGCTGCTGACAGCTGCCAGAGAATGGTGCCAATCCCCCTGACAAGGGTCATGTGACCCTCTCCTTATTTCAAACCATTATAATTTCCAAAGCGATGTGTGTGGCAGTGTGTTCAGATATTCAGTTTCACTGTCAGTATATATCAGAAAGCACTTTAATTCCCTGGTCTGCAGTTGCATGGGTTGACCTCATTAATGGCCCGTGCCTCAAATGTGCCTCAAAAGGTCCAGTTCCTGCCTTGTCGCAGTTGCATAATGTGCGAGTTAAGTGTTTTCCCTCTGTTCCTCGCCCTTTCTGTTCCTAACCAAGCAGTGAATGTGGGCCTGTGACTGAGGGTGCCACCCATATCGTGTGTGTCTGGGTCCCTAGTGTCCACTCTGACCTGATTCCAGATCAGCATTAAGCAAGTGCCTGCTCCTCTGACACACTTCTGTCCATGTAGCGGAGGAAAAAGTGGGCCAGCTGGGTTTGTGACCAAGAGGCCATCACACTCCCTCACTGCACCTCCAGTGGGTTATTACTGTCATATTAAATGTCACAGTGGGCCGGGCATTTTCTGGAGCTGCCTCCAGCCTATTCTGTAGTGAGAGTGTATGTCACTGCTATGAGACTGTAAGCGCTCCATTCTGTTGCCTTTCTGTTTTCTTAGGAGTCGCAGACAACATGCCAGTGTTTGCACGTTGTTTGCTGAACTTAGCAGTTTGTTGCTAAGCAGTATATAGGTGTTGACGCTGGCTAGGTCCCCAGAGATGTCCTGTTTATTTCAGCCTTACAGTATATTCTCCTTATCGGACCTCATGTGACTTGCAGTGAAATGTGTGGAGAAAATAGAGCCAAAAGAAGCTTTTTATATAATTAGAACTATGAGCCAAATGAGTTGGAGCTGATATTAACCTGATAAATTGGAGGGCTAGTAAGACTGTTACTGTTTGTTATTTGAGTGACCATGACACTTAATTGTTTTATTTCCCATTTTATTAAAACTTTGTTTAACCAGAGTTAAACCATGTAAAACAAAGTTTATAAAGTAAAAACTGTAATATGAAACACAGGGTGCTATAATATACAACAAATAATAAATGAATGTCTTCCTTATACTAATATTTACACTCATAGTTACAGTTTAGTCTTATGTGTATAACATCACTTATTGTTTGGTTCTGATCCAATGCAGTTGAGACCCTAAGGACCAGCGTCCCAGCTTGCTGCTGCACAGTCCTGCAACATTAGTAGAGTGATCTTTCTGTAGGCTTGTGTGTGTGCATGTTTTATTATGTTCCCTACAGAGCAGCGTAGTGAAGAATAGCAATAGTGTAGTCCCTGTGCTCTGCCCTCTGTCTCTGCCAGCATGCTGTAATAGTGAGCCAGGAGACCCGCAGGAGAGAGAACAGAAATAACTGCTCCTGTCAGAGGAGACCTGCCTTATGGAGCACAGAATTGACTTACCTCCTCAAATATGAAGCTTAAGTCACCATTATGCAGAGATGGGTAATAACGTCTTTTTATTTAGCTGTATGTGGTCAAGTAACATTTGACAGGATTTTCTACTTTTGATGAATTTCTACTGCTTCGAGTCTTAAATGATAATACATTTAGTTGCTAATTCATTTTGAAGTAACTTTCACTGTTTCATTGGTGACAGAATCTAGTTAACATGGTGGTGGTGGCCTAGTGGGTAGGATACTTGCCTCTGGACCAAGAGGTCGTGAGTTCGAATCCTTCCTTCAGTATACCATCCCTGGGTATACCCCAACTTGGGGTTAAGACTCTTAACCCCAAGTTGCTCCAGGGAGACTGTCTGCTGTCGTTAGGGAATGGAAGTGTCTTTGGAGAAAAGCGTCTTGCTAAATGCTGTTAACATGAATTGTACATTTTGAAAAACAACTTAAATGTACATGTGTACATAAATTTAACATGTACTTCACATGACAGTTCAGTGACTTACAGTTAGTTTTGTGGGGTTTTTTTTGTTTTTTTACAAATATTTAATAAATGTATGAATTCCACATAAAGTTTTGTCATTTTTTTTTGTCACTGGAAATACCTAGCTGCAGAAGTTCACTTACAAACAGAATCATTTAGAATATTAGAATCATGCATACTTTTATTACTGTTTTCATGTGGCATTTCGTTTAAAAAGTGTTTAAAATTCAGTGTCAAAAAAAGAGTCTCTTTATGCTATATTTGTGTATCTCCTAGAATGTATGCTAAATTACTGCATATTTATACATTTATTTTTTAAAGTGGTCATCTCTTACTTTGGAGGTTCTGTGCTAAAGAACTGCAGTAGGACTTATTTAGTCAATTTAAGATTTTCATTACTTAAGTAGTGTTTTTTTGTAAAGATCATTTTACTTTTATTTCAGTTACTAATCCATAGTAGTAATAGATGGCTGGTTCTGAGGCTCATGTAATAAAAATTATTTATTTGCTATAGCATTTTTCCTGAAGAAGAGGACTATTTACACTTTCCATTCTGTCTTCTCTAGTACAGTGTACAGAATCCTTTGCTCCTAAATACAGCTATTGATATCTTGGCAGTATGTTTGATGTAAATACATTGACTAGTTGGCTTTGAATATGGGCATGAAGTGACATGATGTATTCAGCTGCTACAATGTGCTGAAGGCTGCTCAAATGGCTATGCTGTCCCATATCATATGGTATTTATACCATACCCCCAGGGCTATGTGTTCAGTCCACTGCTGAGGTTCATGCTGCTGACCCACATCTGTGCGGCATTGCAGAGCTCAAACCACATCATCTCTGATAACCACAAGTTCTCTGATGACACGACTGTAGTGGGTTTGATTATTCTGAACAAGGCAGAGTACACTGATGGATTCATGCAGAACCAACAGTCTTTCTCTTAATCTTGACAAAACAAAAAACATGGCTGATGACTTCAAGAAAGCATGCTATGACCACCTCCTGAAAAATTATGGTAAACGTCTAGGCTACTTAACTTTAACACATCTAACCCTTGTAAAGTCACTGAGCAGTCAAGATAAAGAAAGGAGCCCCTATAATGTATAATATATGTATGTTAACGTGTTATCACGTTAACACATTATTTACTTCATGCCCGCAATTATTTTATCACGCGTTAACGCAGGTTTTTAAAAAAAATCCTTTTATTTTGAAAGTTCGTCGCTTTTTGTGCTTGTGTGTGCGCACAGCATGCAGCTCTACATGTCGGCCATATTATATTGAAACGCCTGATCATTACACCAATAGGGACTTTAATAACACTGCATTCAGATACATAGACTTTCATATGGAGTTGGTCCCCCTTTGCAGCTGCTATATTAGTTCCGCCCCCACATGCTCTGGGTAACTTGTTTTTCTATGACAAACTAGATTAAACATGAATGCCCTGCAGTGGCAAGTAGCTTTGGTTTTAAATTTGATTTGATTACATTAATTTTTAAGATTTACAAGAAATTCTTTAACTGCAGCTGTGTAACTGTGTTAAAGGGAACACTGCTGTTAAAAAGCTCCTTATTTGTTTAAAGTGTTTGCAA
>JBBJLS010000006.1:15790835-15802900 GCA_037577275.1 Bryconaethiops microstoma
AGCTGAAAGTGATTAACAATGCCCTCAGCTGCTTAACCAACCAGAAAATTATCAGACAGGTTTAATTGATTTCATGCTAGGCCCCCAAAAAAAGTGTTCCTTTAATTTTTGTGAGCAGTGTATATATATATATATATATATATATATATAAAATGCATAATGTCTCCCACACTAGAGAGCGCCTCAGATAAGTCAATCATCACATTTTATATAATTTCTCGTCTTACATAGTTTACATGCTTCATTTGAAGGCCCCCAGAAGGCAGATGACAGGAGTGTTGATTTTGCTGATGCCCTCCTTCAAACTCAAACCAGCAGTGTTTTGTTTTTGGTCTGTGTGTACCATTTTGAGGGGTGGGGGTAGTATTTTAGCAGAAGACATGAACAGTATTCAAAGACTGCCTCAGTCCCAAATGGCACTACTACATGTTAAATTCTGCTGCAAAGCAGCAAGTGGAGGGCAGGCACTCTCGTGTGTGTGTATGAATGAAGGGGTTTGTAGGCATAGCGGAGGTGGCAGTGTGGATAAATTGGCCATAGTTTGTATGTGTGCTTCCCACTCAGCAGGGCACTGAGTGCCAGGCAGGGTGGGGTGTTTGTGGCTGGAAGCTGGCTGACATGTGCGACCAGTCAAGGTAATTGTACACGCCTTTGCAGCGCTGTTTTGCCCACTGCTACCCCTCATGTTTTGAGGAAGAGGTGGAGACCTGTTTATGGCATAGATTAAATTAACTCTGTCATCAAATAAGGCACAGCGGCTGGCCTGCGCTTTGCCTGCCACTCAGCACTGGAGCCAGCCTGGTGGGTTACACAGCTGTGGTATGCACTATGTGTTTTCATATCCTTTAAGTCATAATGAAAGTTTTGTACTCTTTTAGAGGTACAGGTCAAGGCAAAATATAGGTGTCAGTTCCTGGAGAGCCATAGCTTGGGTGAACATATTTCCTTCTCTAGCATTCTAAACTGAGGAAGGCCTTCCTAATTTGCTGTTGAGTTAAATAAAGTGTGACTAATTGAGATAGGCTCGTTCAAACTTGAGCCCCAGGTTTATTATGCACCATAATTCTTGGGTACAGTTTGTCCTGACCTTGAGAACAGTCAGGTGACTCTGAAAAACTAAATTGACTTGCATTGGTTCATGCATGGTGGTGCATTTATCTGCTATTTTGCAAGAGGAAATTCTTAGAATGGGAACTGGCATGCATGCTTTTCCCACACAAAGTTTTGAAACATAACAGGTGGGTAACAATTCTTTTGAAAGTACGGGCTACAGAATGTGAAACCACACTCGCTGTCACACTTAGCCTTATGCCCTTTGTTGCGTCACACCAGTTTCCTGCCTCTATGACCACTTCCTAGACTTGTAGGTCATGTCTTACTTGAGTGAAAGAATTGTTGAGAATATGTGTTGTGGTTTCTTTGTACTTTGAGTCTCATGTCCCACACGTTGACAACAAAATGCGTGGCTTAACGGTGAGTGGGTAGTTTCTAAAAGTGGAACTTCCTCTTGCTATTTTTATCTGTTTTTTTTCTCCCCCTTGACACGTCAGCTCCTACTTTTTTCTTCCCTGTTCTCTCCCTCTTAGTATTTCCCTATTGTGTATCTACGTTCTTTTGATTCCGTGACAGTTTGGAGTTTCTGTCTGACTTTTTAATCCCAAATAGAGGTAGCCTACATTTTGGTCCTCACCTCAGTACCTTTCTTACATTTTACTGTTCGTGGTGCTCTCCAGTCTACTTCGCTGCCCTAATATTTTCCCTCCATCTGTCTCTTCATGTTAGCCTCATTATTTTCACAGTCAGAGCTTTTCTTGGCCCTCATAATCAATAGCGCACCAGAGAAGAGGGTTTTTTTTTTTGGTGAATAAGGCTTTCAACAAAAGATAGCACAAATGTGAACTTGGACAACCTCATGCTTAATTTGGGACTTTAAAATTATTTATTCTAACATTACTTAATAGACAAACTGGCGTTTGTAAGATGAGTTCATGCTTATAATACTCAAGTTCCCCAAAGCTAGAGGCTCTTGGAGTCACAGTGATATTATCCTATAGAGTAGATGTAAAGAGCTCTTTAGTGAGGTTTTCTGCATACCGCTGTTCTGCCCTGACCTCCCTGTCCTACCCTGGAGAGAGCACAAAAATAAGAGTTAGGTTTAATGCAGTGCAAGGAGATCATAGAGTCATGGGAGATCTATCATGAGCTTTGTGGGATCAGATGTCAGGTCCCGAGAAG
The DNA here is from genome assembly GCA_037577275.1 of Bryconaethiops microstoma. Classification (NCBI taxonomy): domain Eukaryota; kingdom Metazoa; phylum Chordata; class Actinopteri; order Characiformes; family Alestidae; genus Bryconaethiops; species Bryconaethiops microstoma. The sequence goes on from JBBJLS010000006.1 coordinate 15,793,071, forward strand.
AAATGTATTGATCTCCTATAATACAAAGGACTCGCATTGAGAAGTCCATTAGGAGGCAGCTCAGTGAAACTCACTGTATGAGTGAGTGTGTTTGCCCATGACAGTGTACTCTGTGATGTCCTGAACATCCTGTTCTTTCTTCGTCTTTCCGGCGTTAACAGAGTTCTGTATGACAGGCAGTCCCGCAAGATGCAACAGGTTCAGTGCTTCTCCAGACGCGTTAGTCAACATCTGAACCCACCTGACAAACACACTGATCCAAGTATAGAGGACAGAAGTGGCCTGATTAGGGAACATGGCTTTTAAGGGCCTTCAATTAGAGCCCTGTTGCTATTATATGAATCCTCTATACAAATATATCTGGTATGTCTGTGCTTGCACACATAAAATCCTCATGCAAATATTTTTTCAAGCAAGCTCCATTTTTACCTTTTAACACTTTTTACAGCTTGCATCCTCTGGTTTTCTGGGAAGCCAGCACAAAAATACATTCCATCTGTATGCCTGTCTGCAAAGTCCAAGACCGCTAATTTAGTCTAAATTACAGTGCAGCATTCCGCCAAAACAACATAAACGTCCCTCATAAAATTTGATATGAACATTTGGCAGACCATGCCTATCGTCCTTATTCACAGCATGTATAACCACATGTTGAAGTTACATGCCCAGCTTTGCTATCAAAACATTTAATAACAAGTTACAGAGAATATTGCTTCGAAGTGTACGGTCAAACTGTTGGAGTGTCCCTTTGTGGGTGACTATTGCAGTAATAAGAGAAAGTGTTGTGGGATTGCCCACTGGACGCTCTGTGTGGTGAGTCGGAGATGACTAACTTACCCACAATGAGTGGCAACTTGGATATGTGTTGGGCGTGTGAATAACAGGTCTGTCTGGTGTCAGGGCTGTGAGTGAGTGTCTGTGGTTGCGCTGATGTTTGCCACTTCTTCAGGTGCGGGTGTTTTATCATTGGAGATGGGGACTATTTTTGCCTTGGACACCCGCACCCTCAGGCCATGCACTCAGAAAGAGACTGGGTGGCGACGTGTGAGGAGACAAAGGCCTCCTGTATCTTGTATGCTCTGAAAACAAGCCCCCATCACACTCTCTGTCAGGGAACGCAAACAGTGGAGAGAGGAGGCTATTGTAAAGAGACTGAGAGAAAACGCAGCGCTGCTTGTCTCTGTAGTTATCACATCTATTAAACATGCTTTTATGACTTTGAATAATGTACGTTCCAGCATGTACCCATCCTTTGAGAATTAACCACTTTGACAGGAGTATAAAGTAAAAAGATATCAGAGTTTGACCCTTCTCAAAGAAGTTGGACATTCTCTCATTTTCAAGTAACTGATAATGCAGCAGTCTTAATGCCTTTCGGTGACTTTAGATGATCTAATGACCCTCAGTTTTTGTTTTTTCTTTTTTATGCCTTTATGGTAAAATTTTATATCTTAAACATGGGGAAATGCAAGAAAAATAGTTTTTTCTTAGGGGAAATGTGCTTATCCCTTCTTATAATCTATTGTTTTTATGATGAGAAGTAAATGCAATGGAATATGGTAGAATTATGTTCCCTAACTACAGGTACTGAAGGTGTACTCAGAGATCCAAGAGGTACCAACCCAGTGCCAGTTTAGTACTTTATTTTCCTCAGCTGCAGCTTCTGTTGCTTCAAATAAAAGAAGGCATCTGTAATTAGATAAGAGTGGATCTGAGAATGCCTAATAAACAGAAGTCATTTGGAGGTGAGACAAGTGGTGTTGAATGTCACCCAGGCTCCCTGACGTGTGGCGGGTGAACACTACCTCTGCTACATCTGGAGAAAATGCCATCGGACCATCACTAAGTACTGCCCATAACATCTGTTTCGTCCAGCAGCTATAGCAGCTGCTGTTTCTGTTGGTCCAGGCCAAAGGAAGGGCAGAGAGTGGCCCATAAGTTAATCAGATCTATTGAGCGTCGCTCTCAATTGATTGTGTTGCACTCCGAAGTTGGCGAAATAGAAGATATTGAACATTCACTCAGTTGGTGGTGTGGTCTTTAGGGAGTTGCCCCTCAATCGGCTGGTCGTTCGTTCGAATCCCAGGACTTCCAGTGGCACTGCTGAGGTATCCTTGAGCGAGGTATTAGTCTATTTGTTCTTTACTTAATGCTTGTATGTTGCAGACTAAATCTCTGTTTTTTATTTATTACGCACTGATATGAAACCCAGGCTGCTAAGTCGACGTAACACAGTACTACTGTATTATTTACATCATAAAAGTTTTACACGTCTCATCCGAAATGAAAGTAATCACAAGTTCGGAGTGAGTCTGCCTGATTCCAGTCATGGCAAATTTCCATCATGCAACCCTGAAAAAATGAATCATATAACCTGAAGGGCGTGAGTAGGCAGGATTCACTGCTGTCATTCAGTATTCTTACATCATTTACTGTACTTAGCCTCAGTCACCAGATACTCGTAAGAGTTTTATGGAGGTGCTTGCATAACACCTGCAAAATGTGTAATACCAGCAGTAAAAACTGATCAGGACTGTTATGATCAGCGAAACACCTTTATTTTTGGCTCCTTCTGTCCTACTGCCTTTCTAATGCTAGCTTGAGACCGTACTTATCATAGACTAAATCAAGGAGTACCTGCAACAAGTTGCCTACTGTTCCACACATTCCACATCTTTGCAGTGATGTCTTCACACCCGCCTCTGCCCAGTGGTGAGGAGCCTCAGACAAGAGCAGTTTCTGGGAGATGATCCAGTATATTTATTTGTGTGCTCTGTTGATCTTCTTTTGGTACAGTGCATTCCATTCAACCTCAGGTTTGTTTCTGTCTAGCATCTGCACACACATTGCAGTTCTATGTTCCAAGTTAAAGACTCTGTTTAAATACTGTAATGCTAGAACGTTCACCCTAATGTGCCATGACTGTGTGTGCAAGCAGCCTTCCTGTCGCTCAGATAAACACAGCCTCTGTTGTCCTTCAGCAAACCTCTTCTCTTGTTGGGCAAACAGAAGACAAAGAGGTGACGGAAATGCGAATTCCCCTCCCAGAGGAGTACAGTATGGCCAGTGCGTGGTGTGTGGCCCCTGGGGGGCCCAGCCAGGCTGCTGATCGTCACAAAGATCGTATTCAGCCAGACACAATACGGACACAGCCACAGGGCAAGCACAATGGCCTGCACAATGGCTTGCTCTACACAGAACTGAAGGTTATCACCAACAACACACTCGTTGAGCATGATTGATAGAGACAGAGAAGTAGCGGGAGGAGAGAGCATCACAAAGCATGTATATTAGAAAATTTGATGGGATAGAGAAAGAAACAAGAATTAAGATTGAAAAACAAAAATGATTTCCACTAAAGCTCATGGGCAAAAGTCTACTGGTGAGCTGAGATGACATCTAAGGTTACTTTGTGACAAGATGTGTTAACCAACAGCAAGCCAGAAGTGCAAAGCCATCCAAACTGTTTAGATTTACTGCTTAGGTCTTATGAATGAAACTGAACAGAAATAATGGTTGTAAAAACAGCCAGGGAACTGTCTGGCTTGTATTGCTCTTTGCAGTCCAATTAGTGTTCAGGTTGGGTGATAAATGTTTGTTCAAAACAATGGAGCTGAGATGTAAACTTGCTTAGGATAAAGGTATGTTGATAAATCTGATATTTCTAACCTCTAACATATTTACAGTATGTTGGTAGGATGCCTGAAAATGTGTACTGTGAATATTTTTTATCCCTCTTATTAATTTGTGCTTCGGGGTACAGGCACATCCGAAGGCCTGTACTAAAAGCCTACTTTCAAGGTTAAGATTAGAAATTAAGAGAGTCAACATAGCATAAATGTATGTCGTTTTCAGCAGTTTCCCACTAATTGAACCATGTTTGTGTGGAGTTTTTATTATTTTTTTTCCACCTTTGCACACATGGTAATGGACAGACTTCTGTTACTTTGTATTTGTGCTTTAACTCGTGGGCTCTGAGTAGGGGAAAAAAGCAGACCATCTTGAGTCCAGAGTAAACAAGCCTGATAAGATCTAATCTGTTTTGTGCCAGAGTGGCAGTGTAAGAAATAGATATCAGAGTATGAGCACGTTCCACCTTGCACCGGGTCTTGTAGAAAACAATCAGAGCATGTTTCCAGTGCTCTTGTTATCTGTAAATGATGAGGAAATGAAACAGCTCAAGGAATCGTCCCTTTGGTTTTTTCTGTTCGGTGGGAAAACCCCTTTTGAAATTCAAAGACCCACTTCTTTTCAAGGAATGGCCTTCCATAAACGAAAATGTATGTAGAGTAACTTCAGCAAACATAAGAGTGAAAACTTTGACTTTGAATGTTTTTACAGTTTCACACTATTTTTGACATTATATATATATATATGTGTGTATGTATATATATGTATATGATACCATACAAGCTATTCATATGATTTTTTTCAGTCTTAGCCATTATTCACATCTCCCCTATTACACCTCTGTAGCACTTGTAGCCAGTTGTATGTTTTCATGAGATAGCTGAATGCATCTCAAAGAGAGCTTATTGTTCAGTTAAAGCTTCATTCTGTGCTAACAGTGAGAGAAGAACTAAGCTTTCCCTTCCATCCGCTGAGAACACGGGCAGTTGTGCTATCATGAACTCTTGGCTACAGATGACTATGGCATCACTGAAAACCTTCTTAGCTGGTTGCACCAATTTATAGATATTTATTTTTTTCATTTTTCTCCCCAATTAAGTTATTTTGCATTCCATCCATTAATTTGGACTCCCTTTTCACATGATATCAAAAACACTGGGAGAGTTAAGGCTAGCACATGGTTCCTCCGAGTCCTGTAAAGCCACCCACCACACTCACCGAACTGCTTATGCAACGTCATTAGATAGAAACACATTCAGTTGTTGGCAAACACTGTAGAGCCAAAGCCCTTAGTGGTCTGGCCAAGCACAGCGTGTCATGATGTCATCATCCAAATATATAAGCCTGGTCTTTTATTTGGAGCAGCGGAGTTACGACAACGGCAGTGAGTTGACCAGAAAGTTACGTCCAGAATGCAAGTCTGTCAATCACCCTCTGTTAAAGCAAAATTCGTTCTCTCTTCTTTAGCTGCTTTAGAGTAGAAGTGTGTTGTGAGTACACTGACGTAGGCATAACATAGGGATAAATGACATCTGGCATGTGATGTTTTGAATGTAAGGACACTTTGGTGTTGTGCAAAGTACTGGTTTGTTAAATAATTGAAGTGTAGTTTCATCCATATTCTAGACCATATGAGGGTGTGATCATGATGAGAATGATTTTTGTATTGCTTTGTGACAGTTTACAAGTACAGAGATGAATTTGGTTGCTGTAATTGTGGGTGTGATGGCAACATTATCTCCCATGATGACGGATTTGGAGTTTTCGGTCATGCTACCTTCCACCTCTCTACCTTCCACTCATCTGCTATGGTTTTTATACCCTTCTCTTTCCTCTTTTTCTCTTGCGATGTCTTTCTTTCTGTCTCCTGCACATTTTGTCTTTCTCTCTCTCTCTTTCTCTCCATGTCTCTCAATCTGTCTTTCTCTTTTTCTTGTTCTGTCTTTCTCATCCCTTCCTCTCTCTTGCTCTCTGTCTCTGTCGCTCTCTCTCTCTCTCTCTCTTTCTCTCACTCTCATTCTCTCTCTGTCTCTCTCCTCCTTCCCCACTCACTTCACAGAAATACACCCACTCAAACACAAACATTCATATCCGCTGTATCTTGTTGTGGCTCTCATTCATGCTGTAGCTGTGAAGAGCATGCATACTTAGCTGTGTGTCCTGTTCTGTGCTGTTCCAATTGGACAACTGACACACAGTAGGACTATGAGACTGTGAGTACATCACTCTATGTATTTAAATGCTGAGATGCTGTTGTGGTTGCTGGCCTTTTTTATTTTTTGTGACTATCTGAGACTGTCTGCCTGTAAATGGGTGTAGATTTAGTTGCAGAGTGCGCAATGTGTGACTCAGTATTACTCAGGTGAACTTTTACTGCATGACTACTTGGTCCAGCATTCTGCAAGTTACTTTTCATATCGCCTTGCGTTGAAGGTTTTTTGCATTTAATGAAACAGTTGTATTTTTAACATTCTCACCAATATAGCTGGTATAATGTGTGTAAAATATAGATTGTATTACACACTCTGCAAGATGCATTGGACAAGTAATAAACATCAAAGTCTGCATGCTCTCCCAAAGTGACCATATATCCTTGTTTTACCATCTAAATCTTTTTTTTGTTTGTTTAATGTTGCAGTACCTGTTGAATAACTATTGAGGCTTTTCCTTTTTCACCAGCTCTTTTGGACTTTGGTAAACCTGTTGACAGCACTAAAGACCTTTATGGTAATGTCTTCCAGTCTAGGTCTCTGTCCATCAGAGAAAGGATGGTGAAGTGTAGGCAAAGGGCACTTCTGAAAGGCAGAGACAGAGACATCCTCATTAACGCTGCTTTGTTTCTGGAAGGTTAAATGGGCAGAGAGCAGAGAGGTGACTGTAATGAGAAATTAAAAAGGCTCCGAAACGCTGCTGGAGGATGACTAATCTTATCAAACCTCTCCGCAGTGGCTGAGGGGGCGGACCTGTGCGTTTGTTAGGGTGCAGCAGGGTGTCTGATTCACACACACTCTCACTGGCGGCAGATTCATTTCATTCACTTCCTGATGTGGGCGTATTCTTCCTCTCAGTGTTGCACTCTGAAAGCCAGGGAGCAGTTGATTGACTGGGCCGCGGCAAGAGTTGCTGTGGGCGGCCTGGCAGCAAAAGCTGCTCCGCTTGTTCCTCAGAATAAATGAATGAAACTTGTGCTGTGCTTAATTTAGAGGATTTATTCTGCTTTCCTGAAATACTGAGTAGGAAATGTGTGTTCACATGGGGCTTACTGTATATTTAGCCAGCACTGTTTCACAAGGTATGTGTTACCTGTAGCATTTTCTGCCTTATCTCTTCTGGGACTTGGATTGTACCCCATGCTTATTTTAGATAAGAATGAATAATGAAAGATCTGGTGAAATCCATTGCAGTTGTATAAGTCTGTTATGCAGTGTGAGTGACCAAGGCTCTTGGCCTGGTGAAATAAAAAAATGAAATCACAGATTTTTGTCTAGCAGTCTCATAGATGTGTGGTGGCTTTGAGTCAAGGTGAATTTCCAGCCTCATGTTTATGACCAGCGTTTCTCTGCCATCTTTGTCCGTCTCCAGGTTTTTTGAGACAGTCTCTCCAGTCCGTTTTATAGCGGTGCAGAGGTAGAATGAGTTTCACAGACTTTTGTGTCCTGAATCTACACATTAAAATAATGTTTTTTAATGTTCCTTTTCAGTCTTTTTTTATGAACTTATTTATTTTAACTGTCTAAATTAAAAGTAGCTGTCAGATTTTCTTCAAATTATTCACATGGTCCAACAGTGAACAGTGTGTTCAGTGAACAAATATGACTCTTTTTGGTCAAAATTCCACAGGCCAGTTATCAACCATGTTACTGTTCGGTTTTTTGGCCTTGAAAAGAGCAAAAGTGCTCACCATCAGAGATATAGCACAACGCAGGGCAGCAGTTCAGGGTGTGTTCGGTGAACATCCGTGTGAGGTTCTTGTTTTATGACAGTGGTCACAAGGTGCAATCCTGTGCCTTTGTTGCATAGCGAGAGATACGTACGTAACCTCATATGATCAAGGTGGTTCAGGGCACTGGTGTTTACTCAGTCCGAAAAGCGAATCAGTCTCTCTATTAGGCCTGCTCATGTAAAATGGTTGTAACAGGTTGATGTAACAGTAAATATTATTTTGATCAAAATTATTTATAACTGTTGGACCATCTGAATACTTTCATCAAAATACTAATAAAAGCTCATCTGGAGCAAAACTGATTTGACAGACTTGACAGTGCACACAAAAATGGTTAGTGATTTGTTGAAGGACTTGTTCTGCATCAGAAGACTTTACAAATACCTATATCAGTTTTGCACAGGCCAATATCACAGTATCATTTAATGAATATTATGTGGTACTGTAAGAGTGTGTGCAGACAAGGATATATGAGTGGGTCATGTGAGTCCCCCTGAGAGATTTAGCCATGTTGGGTATTCCGGACACTGATCATTCTGTATAAGATCCTGCAGGGGTGTGATATTTTTTCCCCCTATGTTTTTATGATCATGTTGAAGTTGCTGCCAGTACAGACGGGGTGGTGAGGTGTGCCTTCGACTCCTGTAGTGTGGCATTAAGAGGGGTCTGCCGGTGCTGCATGGCAGCAGTGAGCTTCCCTCCGGTTTGTTTTTGATGAACATGTTGGACACTCAGTGAGGGGCGCGCAGGGTCGTGAGGCGGTGCCACTCGCGTGCCGAGGTCAGCCTGTTCCCCCACTTCCTCCTGCCAGCGTGCTGCTGTACTCACAGAGTTTGCTGGGGGACAAATTTAGACCTCCAGCTCACTCTCCATCTGCCACGGCTAGCTGTAGGCCCGTCTCTATGGGAACCACCACCAGGTTGCCAGGAGTGAAAATGGGAAGAGAGACAGTACAGTTTATGTTCCCCCCCCCCCCTCGACAGACGCAAACCTTTTTCATTCATTTATTCCTCATTCTCTTTTGTTAAACACTTTTATTAAAGTATCCTGAGGCTTTGTTCTAGCAAAGCGTAGCAAAATAAGCAGTCAAACAACATTACTTGCATTTTTCTGTTCCCTAATTTAGAATTTTTTTTCTTACGTTTTTTGCTGGAGTGGACAGGTATTCTAGCTTTATCAGCTTTATCAGTGATCTAGCATTCAGCTCCAAGGCTCTACAGCCCTCGGATCAGCTCCTCTGGAAACTGGCAGAAACTAAACCCAGGCAGTATATTTAGTGCCAGTTAACATATGCCATTAATATAGGAACATTTCTGTTGCCAGACCTTGGTAATCCCTGCTTAAACAGAAGGTAACAAAGTAGATTTTTTAACAGTCTCCACAACATGATTATTAGACCCATAACTGATTAATAACTGCTCACCTCCTCACACTGATTCTCTATTTACCATGCATTTTAATGTTATGTTTGTGCTGTGTTTTCTGATTGAATTGTAAGACATCACACTATGCAGCAATTGGCTGTTCTACTCACAATTTATGATTTTCTTTATTTGAAAAGGTTGTCTACTTTCTGAGGTGCTGAAAAACACACCATACACTGGTAAAATCATTTAAATTTACATCTGTTCTTCCTTACTATCTCCTCATAAAGGTCCGTATTGTTATTGTAGTGTGTGTGTGTGTGTGTGTGTGTGTGTGTGTGTGTGTGTGTGTGTGTGTGTGTGTGTGTGTGTGGGGTGAGGCATCTCCTCTTTCCAGAGTGCTTGCAGAATCACTTAACTGCTGACTACGCACACCCTATTTCACTCATTGTCTTTCATATACCACGCTCACACCAAATTACGCCTTCATCTATCATACATATTTATAGACATACAGTAATGCATAGCTGCTGGCTTACAATGCATCACACCATGTCATCCACAGTGGCAGGTCCCTTTAAGTTTTCCCAGTGTGTCAGATCCATAATCTTCCATTATGTTTTTACTGTTGGCACAGTCTGTAAGCAGTTACGATTAGTCAGGATTAATAACAAATAATTGATTAAACGGTAGTGTATCACATTTATGAATAATCTGGAAAAACAGCAGTATATCACATATTTTCCAAAATATGGAAAATATGTGGTGGCAAGCGCTGATGCGCAACGTCCAAATAGTGACATCACAGATGTTAGTGTATACAGTATATCTGTAAAAAAGAACTGGCCTTTAAAAGAACACATTTTTGTTCGTTTAAACTTTAAAATTACATT
>JBBJLS010000006.1:15803000-15819623 GCA_037577275.1 Bryconaethiops microstoma
AACATCCTGTATGGGTAGCTCACACAAAAAAATAAGTTACTTATGCATGTAGACACTTGATGTTTTGTTCACTGTCACACGTGTGAATCAGTAAAAAGCTCAGCTTTTCTAGATAAATGATTAAATACTATAGGTCAGATACTGAATTTGAAGGAGCATAAAGGAGATTGGAATGAAGGTGCGCCAGGTAGTGATATCAGCATACAACTGGCCTGTATACAACTGGCCTGTATGAGAGGCTAAATTGAAAGGAAACATTACTGAAAAAACAGTATGTATGGAGTTTGTCTGGTTGAAAGCATCAGCGTGACCCAACTAAAACCCAGGCTATGATTTTATGGTCAGATGAGACAAAAAATTGAACTTTTTGACCAAAATTAAAATGCTGGGTGTGATGCAAACCTAACACATTCCTAGTACCCAAAAAAACACCGTCCCACCGGTGAAGTTTGAGGATGGCAGCATTATGTTGTTGGGATGTTTTTCCTCAGCAAGCACTGGGGATCTTTTTTAAATAAAAAAAAAACTAAAGCTTGGGAGGAACTTCACATTTCAATAGAACAGTAACTCATGCCAAAGCAAAGCAGTAATGGTTGAACAAGAAAAGAGTTAATGTTGTACAATAGCCACTACAACGTTAAGTTCTCAGTCCACTCAGATTGCATTTGTCATCCTACCAACAACCTGGAGCAAATCCTACAAAAAAATGGGTGTGAATAATTCATAGCATGTACTCCCCCTTCCTAAACTCCCATAATCACTGTATTTAAAAGTTTTGTCAATACTGTGCCAGAGATCATTAAGTCCTGCAGTGATCATTTATGCATTCATCCATTACAGTTGTAAGAGCAATATCTGTCTCTTCTTCACTCACTCACCTGGCTATTACATTCTGTGTCTGCGTCCATTAGGCATAGTCTTAAACTAATCACAAATTTTCAAGCCTTTTGATCACAGACCCAATAATGCTTGCAACTTACTAAACTAAAGAAACTCTCTTATCCTACTCTTATCCATGAAGGTCTGAGAGATTGCTTGGAACCTGTCAAAGGGTGGGGAATATTAGGCAACAAGTTCAGTTCTTGATATGTTGCAGGCCGGACACTGAGTGACTTTGACAAGGGCCACATTGTGATGACTAGACAACTGGGTCAGTGCCTCTCTAAAACAGAAGGTCTTGTGGAGTGTTTCCAATATGCTGTAGTCAGTACCTACCAAAAGTGGTCCAAGGAAGGACAAAAGTGGTCCAAGTCGTGGACACCCGGGTATCATTGATGCATGTGGGGAGTGAAGCACATCTGTAGCTCAAATTTCTGATAAAGTTCATGCTGGTTATGAACACCAAGTTGGTAGTAACTTGGTTAATAGCAGTTGTTGATTTGAGTCTAGCTTTGCAAATACGAAGAACAGATGTGGACTACTTAAAGCACTGATGTACGTTGGTCTGCATAAGAGCATCTGCCAAATGCCATAACTGTAACTGGGTAGCCACAGACCAGTGAGAGTGCCCATGCTGACCCTTCATACCTCAAAAGGTGAGAGCTACTTTGGCGGCATGAGTGGTACCTACACAATATTAAACAGGTGATTTTAATGTTTTGGCTGATCTATGAATGTGGCTGAATACTACCTGAGAAAGAGGAATTTGAGGCATTTCTCCTATTATTTCCTTTTTAATATCCTTTTTTTGTTTACTAGTATTGATACAAGTTCTCTTATTCAAGTTCTCAAATCAAATGACTTGCTCTATAGAGCATCAGTGAAATTGCAGTTGAAATGTTTATTCCATTCTTTAGTAGATTTAAAACTGCTACCATGAAATAAAAAATCTAGTCATTTCATACATTTCATAACACATCACTGTTGAAAAAGGCTCTGCAATCAGTGTACCTCTTCTTTGTACCGATGCTCATTAAATTGTTTTGCACCATTCAGTTTATGCCAGATGTTTAGGAGAGCAAAGTCACTCAAGAACTTGTCAAGCTATTTTAGGGGATTTTGTATAACTATTGCCTTCCATCTTCTCCCTCTGTGAATACCAAGTAATGAAGACCAAGTTTGCAGAATTATTTGTTTTCTGTGGACATCTAGAAAATAAATAAAATGCCTCATTAAAAACTCATGTCACCCTTGTGCACTTGCAGTCTCAAATGCAAATCGTTTTCTGTAAGACCTGTTTGCTTAAGTGTTTAGAATATTGAGTAATTCACCAGATTTACAAAGAAAACTTCCACTTACCTCCAGCAAGACTACACTAGTGAAAATTAAGGCTGGGTCCTGGAATGTGATAGATGTCCTTTCATGAACCTTTTTAAACTGTCAATGGCATAAACACACACACACACACACACACACACACACACACACGCATACACACTACTGAGAAAAAAGTGTCCAAAGCATATTGTATGATAATGTGTACCCATCGGAAGCACTGATAGTCAGATGAAACATGAAATGACCTTGTGTCCCCTTTCCAACTGGTCTTTTAAAAAGCCTTTGAGACATATTGTCTTAGATCTACAGCACCATCTATTGGACAAAACTCTTTTTGTCTGTTTTAAGCATTTCATTGTCCTTTCTTCAATCTTAATCTGGCCATTATTTATCTGATTGTGTTAGTAAGTTTCCAAATGGAATAACTTTTATCTTAAGCTAGTCTTAATGTCAATATGAGGCATGGATGGACAGTGTTTAAAAGTTAATGACCTCAAGGGATGTGGTTCACGAGACCTGTAGCATTTATGTATATATGTAGCATATAATTTGAAAAGATATGCCACTAACTTTGTAACATTCTAATGTGAACATTTGCAAACATTTTCTCCACTATTATGCATTGATTTATTCCAGTGTTTAGCCAAGCATTTTTCAAGAATGTGGAGAGTTGGGCTCATTCATACAATCTATGTTATCCTGCTATCTGGAAGCCCTTACATTCAGCATTCTTTTGAAGTTTCTCCTAGAATCTTAATGGAACAAGCAGTAATGCTCCTATAAATACAGGGTCCAGCAGAAATAACTCCCACATTTCGAAAAATCACTGTGGGGTCCCCAAAGCAGGTAGAGGGGTGCGGTCCATTGCGTTAGGTACGGTACATAATAAAGTTTTCAGTCGTCACCATGCTGTGGTCGGGTGAGCATCGAGGCTTTGTAGTGGACACAGAGGGCGTTTTGCACGCGGTTCGGTTTACGTGCTAATGAAAGTGTTCCATGCCGGAAAACGATTTTGCTGTGGCTTCAAAGATTAAAGGCAACAGGATCTGCACTGAAAAGAAAACCGTCCCAAAAAATGTGAGAACACCCGAAAGCATCGCTGCAGTGAGGGCTTCGATTGAGCAGTCTCCATTGCGTTCAGCACGGAAACATGCCTCAGCTCTTTGGATTTCGGAAAGAACTGTAAGGCGAATTTTGCATACTGACCTTCATTTTCACCCATACAAGATTATGATTGTTCAGGAATTGTCTCCAGCAAACTGGGGAGGACGTATGGATTGCTGTAATGGGATCCTCGCAGCTGTGCCTCCGACTGGCATTCTGTGGAGTAGCGATGATGCCCATTTCCACCTTTCTGGCACAGTGAACAAACAAAATTTTCGCTATTGAGCTGCTGAAAACCCTCAAGAACTCCATGCATGACCTCTTCACAGCCCAAAAGTGACCTTTGGTGTGCTGTGTCGTCTATAGGCGTCACTGGGCCTTACTTTTTTGAAGAGGGTGGAGTCACAGTTAATGTGGATTCCAATCGATACTGCGACATGTTGGAGAATTTTCTGTGCCCGAAAATTGAAGAGTATGGGGAAGAACACAACCTAGAGGACTTACGGTTCCAATAGGATAAAGCTACGGCCCATACAGCACGTCGTCCCCGCGAAATTTTGCAGGAGATGTTCCCAGGTCGAGTGGTCTCCTTACACGAGGCAGTTCCATGGCCACCGCGCTCGTCTGATTTAATTCCCTGTTACTTTTTTCTGTGGGGGTACCTCAAGGCTGAGGTTTTCAAACATCGTCCTCAGTCCTTGGACCAACTAAAGGAGGCTATTTAAAGAAGAAATTGAAGGAATTTTGCTTGACATGCTAGTGAGAGTGATGAAAAACTTCCAAGAACGGCTCCAAATGTGTATCAGCCGTCAAAGCCACCATTTGGATGATATAATTTTTCAAACTTAAAGTAAAAAAACTTTTTTATATCTACATTTGGGAAATACAAAGTTTTTTTGTGATACCTCGTAGCATTTTTTTTTTTCAATCCCCCTTTGAAATGTGTGTGTTATTTCTGCCGCACTCTGTACCTAACCTCTTTTTAGGTTGAACAAGCAAATGAAATCAAAGACAGTTCAGGAAATAAGATATTTAATATGCCTAAGTTTTCTGTTTCTGAAGTGTAACAATGGCTGCTTTAGGTTTCTTCACCGCTGTGGGAGACTTCTGATTTTGAGTTTTCAGATTTGATAACACTAGCTTTACACTAAGTTAAATCTTTTTTTAGGGCTCTAGCCCTGAGTGTGTAACAGTGATTCATCAGCCAGCTCTCCTAAAGTGTTTTTTTTTTTTTTTTTACTTGTGTAGAAGTTACTAGTGTACTTACTTATTATCTACTTCATGTGGACTGGAATTGTTTGTGAATGTGTCATGTTTTGAATAATACATACATTGTACAGAGTCAATAATAGTATGTATTTAGAAAAAATTATAACCAGGTCAAATGCTCAAAAGCATTACAGAGGGAGTTTCAAAGTCCTGTATACAGTGTCTCCCTTTTCAGTTTTGTGTAGAAATAGACACTTTTTCTGTCTAGACAGTATTCTTGCTGAGCACGATTTCTATGTTTCGCAACAATACTGAATAAACAATTCTTATTTAGGGTACATTTTCAACTCACTTACCAAAATTATGCTGTGTGTATACAAGAGATAAACAGTGATTAACGCTAATTCTGGATCTAACCTCTTATTCTGTGAGAATTATGGTAGAACAATACCTAAATAGTCTGTTTCTCTTTTTTCTACAGGGCCACTGAAGTGCTGGTTTGTGAAAACCTGGAGAACAGAAACAGAAGGGCTTAAAATTTTGATCTCGTATCTGTGGAGAAAGTAGATCAAAACATCCTGTGAATTCCATTGCCAAGCTCCATTGCCAGAACTTAGTCCAAAAGAGTGACACAATGATGAACTCTGCCAGGTGTAATTCTGGATGGGAGAAAGGAAGGATGAATTTTGGCATAAAACAGAAATAATCCTTTAGAGTGTTTTGTACATATTTTATAAATCCTCTGCTACTTTGTTCACGATGTTTCTGTGCCCAGGTAGATCTAAATGGCCTTGTGGCTAAGACAATAATGTTGAGGGGACTAGTGCTCATAGAAACATTCCCAGTGTATCCATAAGGCCTCCTCCCCACATTCTATGGAGGCAAAGAATAGCCGGCCGGCCGATGGGGAGCGGTCTGGTAGACAACAGCAGCCTCTGTCTGAATCTTCAATTAGGGGTAGGTTGCCTCAGCCACAGGAACAGCCTCCCTCACAACCAATCCATGGATCACATGGCCGCCATCAGCATAAACAGCCAAAACGCAGTGACATGCTCCAAAGACAGCAGCAACAGCAGTCTCAGGTGCAGGAATCATCCTGGCAACTTCCAGATGTCCCGGGTCCTTCTGGAGGCAGCTACTCTTCATCCCTTCCTGAATCCTCTACACAAGTTTCGCGTATTCAGAGGACTTCATCTCAGCCCAGCCAAGAATTACAGGAAGGTGCACCATCTAAACGGGAACGTAAGCCCCAAAAACCAGGGAAGTATGTGTGCACATACTGTGGCCGGCCATGTGCAAAGCCCAGTGTCCTCCAAAAACACATCCGCTCCCATACAGGAGAGAGACCTTATCCTTGTGTCCCTTGTGGCTTCTCCTTTAAAACAAAGAGTAATTTGTACAAACATCGTAAATCACATGCCCATCAGATAAAAGCTGGCCTGGCATCTAGCCGTGAGGAGCACAGTTTAAGTGGGGTTGAGACTGGAACAGTGGGAGATGAAATAGAAGAAGCAACAGAAGCAGAAAGCACAGATTCTGAGGATGAGACTGGTCAGCGTCGACCATCTACCTCTCAGGACAGGCCAGCTCTGAGGAAAAGTTCCAAGGTCGAAATGTCATTCTCAGAAGAAGGACCAAGAACAGAAGACTCTCAAGCAGTCAAACAGAGGTTAGCTATGCGACTCAGTGAGAGGAAACGAGTTCCTATGACCTCACCAGATGAGACTCCATCATCCTCATTGGGTCCTGGTAGTAAGGGCAGTACTGAATCTGGCTACTTTTCGAGCTATGGAAGTGCTGAGCTTTCCCAAGTCAGCCCTCCCAATGCCAATGCTAAATCTTATGCTGAAATTATTTTAGGAAAGTATGGACGATTGGGTCAACAGCAAAGAATTCCACACCAACAACATCAGCCATCATCTTCATCATCATCTGTCAGTCAAGAGGAAAAATCCATTCCTTTCACAGTGCCTAAGACACAAGTCATTGAGCACATTACAAAATTAATTACTATAAATGAAGCTGTTGTTGCTACAAGTGAAATTGATAGTGTCAAACCAAGGCGTTCTTCTCTCTCCAGGAGAAGTAGCATTGAGTCCCCTAAGTTTTCTTTACCCAAAGATCCTTGTGCTTTTGATCCAAAGGGAGTAGGACCAAGTGGCAATACAGAACAGATTGCTCTCAGTAGTTTTGCTGCTGAAAGGCAGAATTCACAGTTAGCTGAAGACACACCCGCTGATCAATGTTCAGGTGCTGTTCTTCTGAGAAGTCAGTCAGTGCCGTCCTCTGGCGGCCAAGATGAGTCAGCTAGCACATCTTCACATAGCTTTCGCCACAGCCATTCTTTCGATGAACAGCAGGCTACAGCAGCAGAAATGAGGGTTGGCCATCATCATCGAATGTTAAGACGACAGCCTGCTATTGAGATGCCAATTGGAGCTGACCTTGTATCAGAAGCTGGTCCGTCTGCTTCCAAATCTCTGACCAAATCAGGGTGGAAATGTGAAATGTGTGGAACTCTCATGAAGAAACAAGACAGTTATGCAGCACACAGTGCTGTCTGTATGACTAAGCTTTCACAAAAGCATCAGAGTGAGAAGCAAGGCAGTGCTGTTCGAGAAGATCGGCCACGAATGATGCACTATAAGTTCAAGGCAATGGCTATGGCTATGCGAAAGAGGAGAAAAGAAGAAAGTCTTGAAGAGGACCCTCCCAGTCCAGGTCCAGCATCTGTGTCCTTTAACATCCAACCTACTGCGTCAATAATAGGCACTAAAGGTGATTTTCAGGGTTTTTCAGGCCCTCTTTCACAAACTGAGCCAGAAAAAAGGGGGACTTATAAAGAAATCTCTGTAATCCAGCACACTAGCTCCTTTGAAAAGCAGGAAAGCATGTCCTTAGAGGGCCAGGAATCAGAATTTGAACATGAACAATCACAAGAGCCAAAACAAACCTCCACATCCAGATTAGTTCGACAGCCCAACATTCAAGTTCCAGAGATCCTGGTGACAGAGGAACCAGATACTGAGATGGTCTCACCTCCAGCAAGTACATGTGTCCCCAAAGAAATAGAAAAGGAGGAGTTTCAATGGCCTCAGCGCAGTCTAAGTATGGCTCAGCTTCCCGCAGAGAAGCTGCCTCCAAAGAAAAAACGTCTCCGTTTGGCAGAGGCAGCCCAGTCTTCAGGAGAATCTAGTTTTGAATCAGTCTCTCTGCCACGCAGCCCTAGCCAAGAGAGTAATGTTTCCCATACCTCCAGTCGATCTGCATCTTTTGATGAATCAGGCAAGGCTGACTCTGAGATGCATATTGGTACATGGAGCTCCCAAGGATCCCACATGTTAACTGTACCAGGGCCTTATCAGCACCATCATTCTCATAGGGAAATGCGCCGATCTGCCTCAGAGCAAGCTCCTGCAAGTCCACCACATCCTGCCCAAATTGTGGAGACTAGAAGTAAGTCATTTGACTATGGATCCCTATCTCCAAAACCGACTTCAGTTTCTTGGAAGGAGAGGCGAAAATGTCTCTTGGTGAAGCATGCAACCCTTGGGAAGCCTGATCAAGAAGACTCATCCTCTAGTTTTCAAAGCAGTCCAATTGTATGTCAGTCCTATCCTGGATGCCCTGTTCTGTCAGTTGCTGAGCACAGACCAAGTAACATTTCTAGTCTTAACCCAGAGAATCTAGGCAAAACTCTGCAGCTTTTCCAATCCCCTCTCCCTCTTCCAGCTACAGTTTACCCCCTGACAAGCCCAGATAGTTTTTCCACAAGACAGCTGACTAGATTCCTGCCAGTCACAACAATATCTGAAGTTCTTTCCACTCATATGTTTCAGCAGGCCCTCATACATACAGTACCACCCCCACTTCATCCAAGACAGTTACATTTAGCAGAGCGCCTCGTCCTACCAGTTCAGCCCTTTCCAACTTTGCTTCCCCTACAGTATTCTGCTAGTGGTCTAACCATTCAGGTTCCCTCAGGTCCTCCTGTCAGGGAATCTAGATCATCTCCTTCGGGTGTACATAGTCCAGTTTCCTCATATCACCAAATTGTCACCCACCATCAGCCTCGCCCCATCATTGCTACATGCCTTGAGCAGCTTACGCCAGTGGTCTCACTTGTGGTGCCGGTGCGCTTCCAGACTCATATTCCTACTTATGCGAATGCCATGTACACAACCATCTCACAAATTTTAGCAACAACACGACCTCAGCAACCAATTTGCTGCACAGCCATGGTCATTGTCGGAAAGCTTGATGGCAGCAAGCTTCAACGCTCTTATCTTCGAATCCCCACCACTGATATCAAAACATGCATTCCTATGTCGCTTCCTCTGGAATTTGGTGCAGAAAGCACATCTGATGAAGGCTCAGGACCACTTGTTGCTGGAGGAAATAAACGAATGCTTTCCCCTGCAGGTAGTCTAGAACTTACTTTAGAGGCACAGAGACAACAGAAACGAGTCAAAGAAGAAGAAGAGGAGGCAGAAGAGGAGGAGGAAGAAGAAAAAAGGAGGGAAGGAGATAATAAAAGAGATGAGAAGTCTCTGGAAGAAAGCCAAGCAACAGAGAAGGAGAGGCTAATCGTGGGAGTAGAGTGGAGCAAAGAACAGGAGAAGGAAGTGAAGACAACAAAAGATTTACCAGAGTCTGTGTTGAACAAACTGGACACTGCTCAAGTGGAACCAGGACCTTTTAAAAAAGAGGAAGGGGAAGAAGAGGGCCACCAATGTGCATCAGTGGTTGAGATTGCAGAGAGGTCCAGAGACCCCCTATACCCCAGTCTCCACACAACCACATCAGTAAGCTGGTGCTACCTGAATTACACCAAGCCTAACCCATCCCCACACAAAAATCCACAAACATCAGTATATTCTTCGTGGAGTGTCAGCATGTATAACCCTAATCTCCCTGGTCTGTCCACAAAAATGGTACTTTCGCTACTGTGTTCGAAGCAAACATATAGCTCTGAGATATATACCATGGCCAAAGCTCCACCTTTGACTACTGAAAAGTTGGTTTCTTCTAACAGCAAAAAGCCCATGATATCAGAGGTAAGCATTAGTGTAATATATCTTTTTTTCTAATTTCAAATTTTATTTTAAATCATCTATCCACAATTTAAATGATGCCATTTTGCTGTTACTGTCTGTTGTTTTGATTGTATTGAAATGTATATAGAGGTGCTTAAAAGTTTGTGAACCCTTCAGAATTTTCTATATTTATGCATAGCCATGACCTAAAGCATTGTCAGATTTCCAAAAAATAGAATAAAAGAACCAGGTTAAACAACTGAGGCAAATTATTTTACTTGGTCATTACATACAGATGGTCCTCGGGTTACGACAGTCTCAACATACGACGTTTCGAGGTTATGATGCTCACTCCCATAAAAAGTTTTTAAAAAACTGAGACGTGAGTGTTTCGGTTTACGCCGTTAGTGTTGTACTTACAGACTATGTGAGCGAACTAGTTTGGTTGCACGTGGCGGAAGAATACGCACTATACACAAAATATGCAGTAACGCGCCGATTGAGTGAGGGTGTTGGCGTCCCCCAGTACGCTTACCTACACCATTTTGGACTGTTAAATATACTGTACTTGTACACTGTACTGCAGTAACAGAAAAAAGTGTAAAAACACTTGCGCTTTTATGTCCTTTTTCTGTGGCTTAGTTGTTTTTTTATGCTCTAGATTATGATTTTACAACTGTGTTAGGATAGGTAAGTGACTTAAGCTAGGGTGTGTTTCGACTTACACCAAAATTCGGGTTACATCACTGTCATAGGAACGGATCTGTGTTGTAACTCGAGGACCCCCTGTATTTGTCAATAATAGTATGTGAACCTATAAAATCAGCAGTTCATTTAAAGGTGAAATTAGGAGTCAGGTGTTTTCAATCAATTAAATGATCATGTGTGAGTGAGCACATATTTATGTATCATGGCACAAACAAAGGAGATTTCTGAGGACCTCAAAAAAAAAGAGTCGATGCTTTTCATACTATCAAGAGTTACCGTCATATCTAAAAAGCTTGAACTCCACCAATCCACAGTTAGATAGATTTTGTACAAATGGAGACAATTCAATATACAGTGTTGCGCCCCCAGGCATGGTCGTCCAACAAAGATCACTCTGAGAGCAAGGCATGTAAAAGTCAGCAATTATACAAAGGAACAAAGAGTAAAATCTAAACAATTTAAGGCCACTCACAATTTAAGGTTGATGTTAATGTTCATAAGTCCACCATGAGGAACACTGTATGGTTTGCACGGCAGGGTTACAGAAAGCCACTGCTCTGTAAAAATAACATGGCTGCTGGTCTAAAGTGTGCTGAAGATCACTTGGATAAGCCATAGCGATGTTTTGTAGACAGATCAGATAAAAATAGAGCTTCTTGGTTTAAAGGAAAAACATTACGGTTTAGAAAAAGGAAAACACTGCATTCCAGCATCTTCTTGCATTTTTTAAACATGGTAGTGGTAGTATCTCAACAGAAAGTCAGTCAAGACAACTAACCTATGCGCACAAGTTCTTCTTCTGCAGAGTCCTGACCATGACCCAATTGAAATGTTTTTTTGTGGGGAGGGGTCAAGTATTGTCTGATTTGTTGAATTGTTTTGTCTTTATGTTCTTTTAGGATTATAGGACTAGAAAATCCCATGTAATGTATATGAAAAAATATAAAAAAATTCTAAAGAGTTCACAAACTTTCAATCACCGCTGTAGATATGTTACAATGTTGTAATGGCCTGTGTCTGTATGGAGTGTAGGTGTGTGCCAAACCACCCAGCACATCTGACAAAGTGAAAGAGGAGCCTGTGAGTAAAAGGAGTGAAAAAGAGGAGAAAAGTTCAGAGGAACCTACAACCACCTCCAAGCAGAGTGAGCTACCCCGCATTTGCATCTTTGAGGGAGGGTAAATATCAGACATTTTTTTAATATAAAGCCCAGGTAGTTTTTCTCAATAATCAATGGCCGGTATTCACTGGGCAGATGTTAGCTTAGCAAAAAATTCATTTTGATCTAATGACTTTGTCATTATCTGGTAATATCCCAGTTATTTTAACCTACTTGTATATCACAAGTCAAGACAAAAGTGAAAAAAGATCAAATGCAACCAAAAGTGTAAAAATCTTGCCAAGACAAAGTGCATTCACACTATGCCATAACATATCATATCAAACCATCAAATCCTGTATTGGACCATGGGCTCAGATTCAGAGAGATAATCCATTCCTGTTAGTTTTAGCAATGTGCTGGGTGCATTTAGAGTGACAAAGTAGTAAGGGATTGGGCAGATCCAGGAGTTACTTATTTAATTAGCACTATTGTTCCTTATGAGATTCACAGTTCACTCAGTGACATGGTTTCAAGAAGGAATATAGGTGGAGCGCTATCTTGAGGAAGCTGTCTGCTCATTAGTGCTTTATTAGCTACCTCTAAAACAGATGACTTGAAGATTGTTCGATTGCAACATTTTACATTCTGTGGATTATCTGAAATGAAGGCTTTAATATTTGGTATTGTTTTATGGTAACTTCAATTGACTGCTTATTTTTATAACCATTTGCTAATCTGTGCAGACCTACAAATTTCTGACCCCAGAGAAACAGGACATGGTCATAGACTACAATGTTCCATGGAGAATAGGAACAAATTTTATTTCCCAAAGATGCTAATTGCTTTGGTTTTATTGAAAATATTCTTTAGGGGTGCCAATAATTTTTTCCATGTATTTTTGAAACAATATACTGAAAATAATTCTTAAAACAAGAATGTAGTAGTAATCATCGATGTCAGATTAAAAGTAAGGAGATCCTTGAAACATGATGACTTTATGGTTGTTATGTATTTTACATAGTTAGTACTTGACTATATCTGTGAATAATTACACATTTATTCCCGCCTCCACTCTTTGGTGATTTCAGTCCAATGTAACTTTACTAAATTTAAAATAACATTGTTGTCAGTAGACAAAGACATGACACCATATGGGAAAGTAAAAAAAACATAATTTAAGTGAATAGATGGATGAATGAATGAATGGTTGAATGGATGGATGGATGAATGGATGGATGGATGAATGCATAAGTGAATGGATGAAAAATCAGTGAATAGATGGATAGGTTGGTTGGATTTATGAACAGATAAATACATGGATGAATGAATTAAGAGTGTGAGGAGATGAATGGACGAGTGAATAGATAGATTGACTCAGATCTGTCAGTCTTATCAGTGAGGTTGTCTGTCTGAAAGTGTTGATGGCAAAGTACAAAGGCTTAGCATTCATTAGCTCTCACACTGGTCTGCTAATGGCAGGTCTGAAATATTGTTAGGGGTGCTAACAGAGGCAACAACAAACCAGTCTGCAGCTTCCCTTTGTCTCTCTCACAGCCTCCATTTTGCTTGTACGATTCTTTAGTCATACACCCACACATTCCCTAATCACATCAGTCTCTCTTTGTGTTCTTTCTCTTTCACTCCATTTCCTCTTCAGCATTTCTCACATCTATCAGCGCCCGCCTATCTCAGCATCTCTTCGCTGTTTTCCTTGCTTACCTTCGCTCTCCTTGGTAGGAGAAAATTAATGATACATCAAGAAGTCGTCTGTGTTTTTAGGACAAACCTTCAATTGCTCATTGCCTTTATCATTCTGTGTTTTTCTTGCTCTGCTACTTATCCTGTATTTCTTACACCCAGGTGCACACTCTGCTTGACACTTTTCTCTTTCCCTGACTTTAGTTACTGTGACCTCATTCAATAATACAGGCCTGTTGCTCTTTCAATGAATACTCGCAAGTGCCGTTTGTATAATGATAGGGATATTTTCATGTTGTCAAACAAAGACCGCCTATTTACATGAGCTAATGTATGTGGTGAGGTTTTCTTTTTTGTGGTAAAGGTAGTATTTTCATTTTGATATCAAAGTCTTGGTATCAAGGCATTTCAGTACCAGTACAAACTTTAGCATGCATATGGCAAAAAATTCAAGCATGCGTATGGCAAAAAATAGTAAAATGTGCTGTAACCTTGGATGTGTTATGGGTTGCTTTAGCGTCAAGCGTGAATGAAACGCTTGACCAGTTGGATTCAATTTCAGGAGCAGCCAAGGCCAAAATAACTTGCACTCAGCTAGATAAAGAGAAACAATTAACCGAACCAAAAGTGAAATAAAAGACCCCAAGTTTCCTTTACTCTCTAATTAGTGATAACCAGAGGAAAAACACAAATCTAAATGGCATTGAATTCCTTTCTCATAAAAGCCCACAGTGTGAACTATTTACAAGATTTGGAAACATACAAAACATTTATAGTCAAGCAGTACACTGTGAGAAGGCAAATTCATGGTCAAAAAACAGACAAAAGGTTATGCACACAAATAACTTTGCACACAAAAAACTTTGTTCCGGCGCCCCCCGTGTGCGGCAGCCTAGTACGGCAGCTATCGAATTTCTCACTTGTGGGACTAATAAAGGTTTATCTTATATTATCTCTTATAACAATCAATAAATTAAAGCACAAAATTCATGCAAACAAGAAAGCACACACCAGTCTGCTGGCCGAAGGAGTTGGCAGAACTTTTATAGGACGCAGACGACAGGAACTAGCCAGTCAGGAACAGAGTGCAGGTTCAGCCCACCATCAACAACAGACAGGCCTGTATGACCATAGTCTGCAATACAGACACAGAAAACACAGAGCACAAAGCAGATCTGCCATACAGTGACTGGGGTCGTCACAGATGCAGATGTGTAATTTGAGTAGTACCTAACACGTAGTTTTCAACAAACTGACATATTATGATGAGAAAGATGTTCTTGACATAAACGTAACACAATTTAATGCTAAATACTGCAGACAATAGTACCTCTGTTTACTTTTTATCAATCATTAAACTTTACATGAATCATGAAACTTGTGAAGGAGAATAGTACATACAGAACTTAATGATATAGATTTGGTCATTTTAGGGGTAATTTTAAGTCAAACACTCTGCTGTTTTAATATAATATATATTTTTTGCTCTTGGCTAAAACCAGGCTTTCCTTTTTGCTGATGTTTTTATTGGCATGACCACCCAAATCTTGGGCAAAACTTGCATTTTCCTCTTGCTTTCAGGTGAATGTTGAAAGTTAAGTATTGGCGGTAATGATGTGTTTGTGGAAAATGAAATAGTGCAGAGATCTTGTCAGTGAGCACTGATGTTTTATTTAGTACATCACATTGTTATGCTCTCACTCTTTCTGTCTGTTGATGTCTTTCTCTCCAGGTATAAGTCAAATGAGGAGTACGTATATGTGAGGGGAAGAGGGAGGGGGAAGTATGTGTGTGGCGAGTGTGGGATCCGTTGCAAAAAGCCCAGTATGCTGAAGAAGCACATTCGCACTCACACAGATATTCGCCCCTATGTCTGTAAGCACTGCAACTTTGCCTTCAAAACCAAAGGTAAGTTTTGTTTTGAGCTCAACTTAGTTTGTAGAAAGTACCAATACTGAGTGGTATTTCTTACAAACTGCTGTAATGTTTTGGTTTCATTTCTGCTAGGGAACCTCACTAAACACATGAAGTCAAAGGCGCATGGTAAGAAATGCCAGGAGATTGGTGTGTCTGAATCATCCATAGATGAGCTGGAGGCTGAGGAACCAGGTAGGATGCTAAGATACATGAATTCACTTACACCTGTTGGGTGTGTGTGTGTGTGACTGACTTATTAAAATACTGAGACATTGTGACTGAACAGCAAAATCACCTCATGCCAATTCTCAAACTGAAATAGCAGGCTGAAATAAACACACACAAACTGAAACTGAAATGTACATCCAGTCTAATAGTTGGCAAAAAAACCCTCTGGAACTGGTTCTCCGGTGACCAGTGTAATCCAGGCACAAGTGATCTCAAAATTATTGTCTGTGTATACAGAGATGTGGTAGGAGGAAGAATTGTCTAAATACAGTGAGGAATGCAAGACACTTTTTTGTATTAGTTGTGAGAAATGATCCAGTTTCATCTCTCACAAGAACTGGAGCTGAATAATTACATGGATACATTTATTTAACCATAATTTCATCATTCAAGACTTTTGGCCCTTTTTACCTTGGAAATCATGAATGCACTGTAGACATTCATAAATGTTTTTGAGTGCTTCTTTAGGCACCCATGTACCATGTGCTTTGCTCTCAGGTTTGTGAAGGCCAGTAGAAATGGACTGCTCCGCTTAAAAGAGATCTGGCATCCAATTTCAGGCTGTGCTCTGTGTATAGAGCTGGGAATGAAAGCCACCCATCTCTTTCTGTCAAACAGAATAAAGAGCACCAAGGACACTTCATTCAAGCACACTCCATTCAGCAGGCTTTAAATATAGTTTGTGAATGTAGGCGGCGTGACTTAATTATAATAACCTGTTTCCATGAGTATTCCATATATATGTGGAAGTCTGTGAAACCTGTAGAAGCTTGAAGCTTGTATATTTCTGCATACATATGACCTAAAACACCATCACATTTTCACATGCTAAAAGTTGATAAATAGAACCCATTTAACCAATGAGCCAAAAATAATTGCTGTCATTTAGAAATTATCCAATATTCCGTATCTGTAGCAAATGTATGTGAACCTCTAGGATTAGCAGTTAATTTGAAAGTGAAATTGGAGTCAGGTGTTTTCAGTAAATGGAATGACAATCAGGTGTGATGTGAGTCTGATCTTCACAACACACGTTTGTGAAGTGTATCATGACATCAATTAAAAAAAGGACACAGGGTAACTTCTATGCAACTACAGGTCTCTCTCACATTAGCTAATGTTAATGTTCACATGTTAATGTTCCGTCACCAGCAGAACACTGAACAACAATGGTGTGCATGGCAGAGTTGCAAGGAAAAAGCCACTACTCTCCCAAAATAACATTGCTGCCTAACTAAAGATCATGTGAACAAGCCAAAAGGCTATTAAAAATGTTTTGTTGACAGATTAGACCAAAATTGTCACAGTTCCGGCCGGACCGCTAGGGGGCGACAAAGACCGGGACTGCTAACGCCCCTCCGCTCTTCCGGAATCCTCTGAGGAACGAGCAGAGGGGCACCTGAT
>JBBJLS010000006.1:15830052-15865655 GCA_037577275.1 Bryconaethiops microstoma
TCAGTTTAGTGAGTGACTCAGAGGGAGCCGAATCCTAAAAAGGATCCAAGTATTACAGCTCTAGTATTGAACTCAAGTGAAGTGAAAACAGGCCCATTAAAAAAAACACAAAAACAAACTTCGATATCAACATAAGAGCCGCATGAAACCAGGCAAATACCAGGGCCATAAACCAATCCCAACATAAAGCTTCTTTTCCTGAACACGCCGGCAGCTGTAACATATAATCAACCAACTCAAACCCAGGCGTGCTCAGGATACCATAATAAAAGACCCGAAACAAAACAGAACAGAAAAAGCGGCCTCTAGCAGCCACCCACAGTCACTGTCCCCAGGCCTGACATCTGCGGTGACTTCCTTCACAATTTGACATATTTCTACATCCATCTGCTTTTTGTCCTGGCCTCTCAACAACCTGTCCTTAAGTTGTCAAAATTGCCACTAAAGGCACTAAAAATTGATTGTGGAGGAAAGCTCAGAAATGTACTCTTTTATAAATATTTCTAAACAGACTGTATCACTGAGTTAAGGTTTTATTTGAGTCATCACCAACTCACCTCCTTGAATTCCAACCTAAAATTTTGAAGTATTCAGGAACAAATAACTAAATATAAAACTGTAAAATCTCACCCAACTGGTAAAAGCCCCTTAGAGGTAAAAAAAAAGCACTATTTAGTCCAATAGTGGCTGATAAGAGATATATGTAAACAAGGAAAACAAGGAAAGTAGATCTACAGGATCTGGACTGTTGACCTCTGTTCTGGATTTAGCCTCTCTCTCTCTCTCTCTCTCTCTCTCCCTCTCTCTCTCTCTCACTCTGTCTCTCTCTCTCTTAGTAAATGATTACTCTGTTGCATGTGAAGTTACAATAATGTTATAGCACAATATTGCATGTAATGGAAAGGAAGATGAAATATAAACAGCAGTGATACACAAGGTAAATGCTGCTGATTCAAATTCCACATCATACTGCTAAGATGTCTAACAGTGAAGAACAATCGGCTTTAAGGTGCATTTCTCTTACGAGATGTATCAGAAGTCCCTGTTTTTGGGTCAAGGTTAAACTCTTCTGTCTTTAGGAGTATGACCCAGTGTACAAGGTGTTGAGATCCTCTCAGATCAGACCTTTTCATAGCCGTGTGGACACGAATCGGATCATTTTAAAACAAATCTATCTGATTATCTGCTCTCACATTACCAAGTGCAACTGGCATAAAAAAATCTGTTCTATACTAATAACACACGTCAAAAAAAATTTTTTGTAATGATCAGAAATCTGATTTCAGATCTGCTTTCAGTTTATTTTCAGTTTATTTCAAAATGCAAAGCATTAATTTCTGTCAAGATCAATAATAGAAACTTTGGTGTCATTACATGTACAAGACAGTTGTATTAATTAAATGGAGAGGAAATTGGTGTAAGATTACAAAATTCTTTTGCTCTCAGCTGCCCTCGATTGTGGGAGGTGGGGAAAAATAACCACGTTCTCTATAATGCTACTTCAATTTAGTGGCAGACACTTCAGGTTGGCTGCCACTGCCAAGCTGTAAACACAGGAAAATGACACTATATGTGCATGTGTAGTAGGAAACCAAGTCTCATTAAGATCACATAACCACAATCAAATACGTACATCATCCACGGACCATGAATGAAGGAACTAGCACCAGTCAGGTGTGATGCTAGCACTGCTCGTGGCTCTGTAGTAGCTTGCTCTGAAATAGTTAGCCAGTTAACAAGCTAACACAGAGATTTCAGCATTCAGAGCTAGCCAGTTAACCAATGTGTAGGAATGTTACCTGCCATAATTAATGGTAATTTCATGTATCACCAGTTAGCACTACTGTTATTTCTATCTGGAAGTCATTGTGAAAAATAGAATTTTCATTACTTTTATTGTAAAAACTGTTTTCCTCATTACAGATAAACAATTACAGGACAAATTTATCTGTGTACATGCCATTAACATCAAACAAGTTGTAGAACACTGAGGGCTTCTGATGGTGTCCTTTCGGTTCTGTTCTTGAACTTTTGACCTGTTGAAGTCACTTAATTAATATCATATTGAATCACGACTGTCAGTATTGGAGTACTCACCTATTCATAGGTCATTTCCATATTAATGCGCCATATATTTTCCTGTCAGATCGGTTTCCGTTCTCTTGTCAACTCTTGTTCCTCTTTACAATACCTGAGATAAAATCACCCTAATCACAGTCTGTGGGGAGATTAATGCCTTGCTGTATTTGCATCTAAATGCTGGCCTTTGACTCCCACACTAACTGCATCAAATCTGCAGTGCATGTATGCTGGAAAAGAGCAGTCAATGGACTCTGTGTGCTCAGCCTACGCTAGGTGGCTTCATTTGCAAAACCTTCCTGACATCTGACTGATATTTTATCTGTGCATGGGTCACAGTCAGGCATCACGGAAATCCATCATCAACTGGGAATCGGATACCATTTCTACAGGACAGCACCAAGAACACTGCTTATCCTCCATGCTGGAAAAGAGCGACTTCTTTGACAGAGCAAAGACAGAGCAAAGCATTTTAGCTCATCTTACTTGAAGCCATTAACCTTGGACTGTGTCTGTTATTAAAGGTGTTTGTAATTACAATCACTATGCTAATACATTTTGATGCTTTTTAAAATGATTATTTCATGCTTACTTAAGGGCCACTTTCATCCATTAGTTTATTTACTGCTATTGTTATTAATTTTTTTCCTTGAATGTGAAGGTTCAACAGTGTCAGAGTGATTTTGTGCAACACAAGACTGTGTGCCATTGTCAGAATCTTGTATCAGAATCTTGTATCTTACTTTTTTTACTATGAAATATCATTGTCAGAATCTTTGTATCTTACTTTTTCCCTGTTTCAAACATTCTTGACAAAAGTACCAACAGAAAAGGTGTAGAATTACTTGGAGTAAAACCATATTACAAAAATGCTATTATACTTCACAATTGTTAATTACTGTATTATCATTATTCCTGACCCCGTGTTAGGCTCTTGAGCAAGGTACCATCCCCACACGCTGCTCCCCGGGCTCTGTGTTCCTGGCTGACCACTGCTTCAATCAGAGAATGGGTTAAATGCCGAGGAAGAATTTCGTGCTGTTCACGCTGTGCGCTGTGGTCTGTTCATGTATGATGGAATGGTCACTTCATAAATATCAAAATGTTTCATCTGACGAGTGTACATTGTTTCAAAACAGTTCTGCTTTGTCTAAATGTTTGTGCAAAGATTTTTGACATATTTCTCAGTGATGGTTCTGTTGCTTAATAAACTGCACCTCACATGCAATTAGAAAGAAATCTTGCATGATGCACCTGTGCAGCTCTGAGGATCTCACTGGTAGAAGGTACTTGAAGTAGCCCTGTTAGTTCAGGAGATAGAGAAGCATTATATTATATAATTGTATATTGTATATTATATAACATCTGATGGCAGCTGTTGTGTTTACAAAGTAGGATGCTATTAAATATGCACGAAGAGTATGACTCAGTAGGATTCAAATCACATTATTATGTGAATATACTGCATCATAAAATGAAAACAGTATCCTTATGTAAAGGGTTTTACAATAATCTTTGTAATGAATGTTAATGAATGGCATAATTCATTACACCCCCCTAATTTGTCCATAAAATTTGATTTCCATTCCAAATCAAATTTTATGGACAAAAATCTGTTAAATTGCATATTTAACCCTCCTATTGTGTTCAATTAGGCTTAACACTCTTTGTGTTCCCAGTCACGTTTGACCGGGAACATGTTAGTTGATTATGAGTTGATTATAAAGTTGTGTTGGAACTTTCTACTAACTTAAATGTATGTGAACATTACAGGTTTTGAACTTCCATTTGCTATTTATGGCATGTAGTCCCCCTTCACCCAAAGTAATACAACTAATTTTTTTAAGAAAAAAATATTATAGGGAGATTATTTTGATTGTAACACACACTAAGATGAGACATTTTGTACTGTTAATCACAGAGTACCTAATTTCAATGTTTTTTAACTATTTAAATTTCTTAAAAATTGGCCATTTGTTGTGTTCCCGGTCAGAAGTGATCAGAATGATTTATTTAGTAAAGAAAAAAGACAAAGTATTTTTGTGGTTGCTAAGGCATAAAAGGTGGTTGCGATGGTGTCAGAGTGGCTTGCTAAATTGTTTTTAGGCGGTTGCTATGGCTTAGGAGGTGGTTGCTAAGTAGTTCTTAGACAGTAGCTGTGTGTAGGAGGTTGTGGCTCAGGAGTTTCTAGATGGTTGCTATCAGAAACAATGTGGTTGCTCAAGAGTTTCTAGATGGTTGCTATCGGATACAATGTGGTTGCTAAGTAGTTTCTAGGCAGTTGCTATGGTGGACAAAGTGGTTGCTAGAGTGTTGCTCGGCAGTTGCTATGGTGTTGTAGGTGGTTATTAGGGAGTTTCCAGATGGTTGCTATGGTATAAAAGGTGCTTGCTGTGGTGTAGGAGGTGGTTGCTAAGCAGTTGCTCGGCAGTTGCTATGGTGTTGGAGGTGGCTGCTAGGGAGTTTCCAGATGGTTGCTATGGTATAAAAAGTTTCCAAGATGGTTGCTCAGGTGAGGGAAGCAGTTGCTATGGAGATTTTGGGCGGCAGGCCAATCTCAAAATTTCTTCAGGAATTTTTGAATATACTGTCAACAGGCATTGTTCCCAAGTAGTAAAATTTGAATTAGTGGGAAAAGGGGACATAAAGTGTGTGTGTGTGTGTGTGTGTGTGTGTGTGTGTGTGTGTGTGTGTGTGTGTGTGTGTGTTTGTATGTGTATGTGTGTGTTTATGTGTGTGTGCTCAAAGGCACCAGCATGGTGGGATGTGGGAATTTTCTTAAACTCTTTTATACACTAATCATAGTCTTACTAATTCATTTCTACTGACCGGTCATTTTTGACCGGGAACACCATTGTAGTCATAAGTTAATAAAACACAAAATATAATAAAAATTCTCAAATATTTTTTTATGCTTTCCAGTGCCTTGTGTAAACGAAGTTATGGAACCTTAGGTCAAACCGATGAAATTAACTGCGTTTTCTAGAGAGAAAATTTGAAAATCGGTCAGATTTAACCGGAACACGATAGGAGGGTTAAACGTGCCTACTGCTGTTTATGTTCAATCAACAATTCATGGCACTTCAAACATACACATTCCTATATATTATAAATGATGACTACAACAAAAAAAATGGTAAATAATTTGTCAGTTTTTTAGTTATTTCAAAATAATATTTTTGAATTATTTCACATCCTCGCAAGGGATCTAATAGTTTATGCAGGCTCAGTAAAAGGCAATCCACAATAACCAAATCAATCCTGAATTGTTGTGTCATCAGAGGAAGAACTATATCTCTCATTATCGCTCTCAAAAGTAGATTCTGGCTGTTTGACACAGGAAGTTGAGACTAATGCTTTCCACGCCCTCCACCTACACTACAATGCTGATGTGTTCAAATCTCCAGTGTGTTCTCTGTGGGCATCATGCTTTCCATGGGACCAGCTTTCCCTATCAGCATTAATGCAAAGCAGCAAATCCACAGATATCCTTTTTTCCTGCTGACCTGTCACTCTCCTCTTTTGGCCACCTACACTCTTCTGCAGACTTCTTGGGGGTTCCACCTTGACTGCATAGACCTGCAGAGCTTCAGTGGTTGCTTCTAGCAGACGGTTTCTATTTCTGCAATTTTTCATCCCTGTTTATCCTCCTCATCCATGGGCCGGTGACCCCCATATGCACTGGGAGGGGGGTGGAGGGGTGTGGGGGGGGGGCTTGGGGGGAGCAGCAGAGATTCCTGGAATGTTAGAGGAAACTGAGACAAGTTGGAATTGTGTAACAACCGCGCTTGCTGACAAAGAAAGATGGGTGGAGCCAGCTCTTTTATATTCAGGGACTATAAGTGTGGCCAAACAGGACGGCTCAATAGTAGCAAGCACCTGTGGTTGAGTGCGAACTGCTGGGATTGCACTGGCAGTGAAATCTGATTGGAACACGAAGCAATGGCTCTGTACACAATTCTCTTCTTCTCCATTAGCTGGGCTGCAGCACTGCATGAAGGTAAGATGCTGGACAGATTCAAGTTCTTTTTTTCCTTCTTATAAAGAGAAATTTATCAATGGCTTAAGGTTGTAACTTAAGTGTTAGGATAATAACATTGTAGTCTTATCAGGAGGAGACATTTAAACCGTTAATTTGTCCTAAAGACAACAGAAGCAAAGCTTTTAACACATATCTTTCATTATTATAAAGGTTTAATAATATATTGCCAGGTTCATAGTCAGTGGATATACCTAAAAACAAACTTTTGTTGTAAAGCACATGTAACTGTTATTTTGTTTTGATTAATTGAAGTTATAACAGACTAACAGTCATAAAAATTTTATAGATTAATTGGTCCTCAATTGTCTTGTTGAACACACTAATGCTAAAAGAATGCATTATATAGCAAGATAAATGAAGTTTACTTTTACTTAATTACTAGAAGCCTCTGTGTGTGTGAGAGTGACATTTGCAATGACACTTTATCTTTTAGCAATAAAAATAAGGAGTTTACTTGAGTCAGTTTAAGAAATTCCAAAACTAGTTGTGGCCAATTTCCCAACCTTGGATAAATCCAGATCGTTAATTATATCACACTGTCAGTGGAGATTCTCCATGAAAAAAAGTCACCACACTGTGTCCAGAGTAGTTCTTAAACATAATCGCCCCTGGAACTAAACCCATGATTATGTAAAGTAACGTAGTTTGCAGGGGCTGGATGGAAAAAGTGATGTTATAAATCAAAGCTCAGAGATCAAGTGCACCACATGGGGCTTTTCTTCATTCTGGTATATAGCCAGGGACAGTGCTGGAATGATTTGGCCTGTGGTGGAGTGTTTGACTGAGAAGTGCGTCCTCCTTCTGTCTTCCAGGGCTAGGCCTGCCTGTGATAGGCCACTCAGATGCAAGTGCACCGGAGACTGTGCACAGAGTGCGGACCAAACGATGCTCTTGCAACAACCAGCTGGACTCCGAGTGCCATTACTTCTGCCATCTGGACATCATCTGGGTGAACACACCAAGGTGTGCAAATATATTCACACACAAATGGACAAGGCAAACACATATTGAGTTCATGTCCAGTTTACTTTTGTGAAATATTCAACTTGTGTTATCACACTGTATGACACTGTTAGCTGGAACTACTTATTTCATAGCAGTTTCACAAACTGATCTGTTGTAGTTTGTGGCTCATTAATAAATATGACTTTGTTTGATTTTGGAACACACTATTTGAAACACATCTATATAATGTATAAATGAATTGATTAATTAAATTCATTCATTAATAAAAAAAAAAAGTCACAGTTATTAAAGTATAGTACAATGAAAATAGTACCCAAAAGAGAACTCAAAAAGAAATATAGCATTTTCTAATGCCAATAAAATCTTGGATGTTTAACAGTTGCCACACACACCCTTCACACACCCTCTTCATCCTACTTCTTCCTTCTCCTGACACAATACAAAAACACACTGAACTGTTCTGCCTCAAACAAAACAACTTACACCCAACTGGCACTGTAAATATGCTTTATTATTTTTATAGTATACTGGACATTCTCTGTCCAGGTGCTGCTGTAATTTGCACAATTATTTATTTGTTGCTTTCTAACATTACATCAGCATTATTTTAGCACATGTAACCACTCTGTTGTTAAAATATAGTATTTATCATACTGTGTTCATTCAAACTGTACTATAGCTGCTTTTGTCGATTGCACTAAATGTTCTCTTGTCCTGTTGTATTGTCGCTCTTGTGTTTTTCTTGCTCTCATTACACTCTGTGTAGTCCTGTCCTGCCTGCACTTATGTAGTCTTGTGGTGATCTGTTTTTGTTCTTGTGTTGCACCATGGAACTGGAGGATCGTTGTTTCATTTCACTGTGTACTGTGTATATGGCTGAAATGACAATAAACTTGCTTAACTTAATTTGCTGTAAACATAACCGCATTACTGTACTCTCCTAAGAATAAATGTTTTTTTGCATCACGCCATAGAAGAAACACATTTAGTTGCATAAATGTCCTTTCAGTAGATGATTATTTAGAGAACCGTAATTGTTAATTAACTGACTAAAAGTGAAGAGCCTGTTTAAAATCTGGACAGCCTTCTCATTCATAATGTAAAGATTCTGTGAAAAAACTTAAATTAGTATAGAACCTGTACATTGCATGAAAGTTAAAAAAAAAAACTTAAATGTTTATCTTAAGAAACTCTTTTTTACACAGTTCTTACACATTTTTATTTTTAAGACTGTAGACTACAGTGATTTCCCCTCCCCCAAACATAGATAATGATTGGATGGGAGCAAATGTTGATCAGTTGTACACTTAAAGTGCACTACAAATGTGATCCATTGTTGTTGTTCATGACAGACCCACTGCGCTGGACATCGGTGAAAGTCAGTGAAAGAGGGCGTTTGCTTTTATGTCATACAAGTTATCAGATAATTGAGATTTACTGCTTTAATTGTTGGTGCTTATCTCCTGTCATACTGCCAGTGCCACATATCTGCTCTGTTCTATGTGACTTGGTTGTGTGGAAAGATAAAGGTCTTTTCTTTGACTTTTCCCTCTATAGTAAGACTACTGTATATGGGTTGGGCAGTCCAATAGCTCGACGTCGTAGATCTACAGATCGCTGCCAGTGCACTGACCTTGCTGACCGAACCTGCAACAACTTCTGCATCCACAGGTGACAGACACATACAAATGAATGATGGAGAGCATCTTAGTTCAGTGCTGCCTTGAGAACTGACAGTGCTGTTTGACTTGTAGCAGGCAGTCCTGCTGTGATTGGCTGCAGCCGAGATGAAAGAGATGAGAGGGAGTTTAGTCAGGGATTGGTTAGGGACAGTTCAGGCAATTCAAGATCAAAAGTGAAATGACTTGCCTCAGTCGTAAGACAAGCACTTAAGCAAGTGGAGGAGATGTGAAGAATTGTGAAATCCCAGTAAATACACCATTTAGCCTATTTTTAAATGCCTCTTCTCACACCTCCAGCTCTGTGAAGCTAAACTTTTAATTTAACTCTGAAAACATTATCAACTTGGCAAAATAAGCTTCTGTTCTAAGTGCCTAATCCAAATAAATCAGTGCATACATTTAATTTACTTAAATTCAATCCTGCATTTTCCATTTTCAGTTAATCAAAAAGACTATACAGACTTCGTTCCCTTAACATGCAATTGCAATTAATGCTGGCATTTTCAGGCTGTAAGTCTTTTGTTGTGTACATTTTTAATGCTTTCCACTTGACTCTAATTTTGATTCACATTCCTTTAGCCCAGAGAATGCTGCTCCCATGCTGAAGAGACCATCTGAACCAGTACAGGAAAATTCAGACCTCCATACTGCTTTGGAAAGCCTAGACAACGCTGAACCAGTGGTGATCGTTGAGGGGACTGAAGATAGAGACCGTGCAGACGTTCTGACATTCCTCAGGTGGGTCCATGGTCTCCTTCACTGATGATCTCTTACATTTCTTTAACTACCTTCAGATGTACTCTAATTTGCACCATGTTCTCCCTGTCTACAGGAGCCTTGTGAGAGCTAAATTTAGGGCCATGAAGAAGGATGCTCCTCCCAGGCAAACCGGTTCCAGGGCCCATAAACCAGGCTACAGCTAAACTCAACCTGAAGACAGCAGCAAGGAGAGCGAGCACCTGAACAAAAACCCTGTGGGGTAGCACGACAAATATGTGTCGTGAGTTGGAGATGACACAGAAAGAAAGAAAAGGCTTGATTAGGCAATAGTGATATCCAGCAAGTTCATGATGGTGATTAAGCCTGTAAGTAATGGCTGTCTTGGAAGTTCCATAGACAGTATGGAAGTTGGTAGGGACCAAAAGGAATGGTGGCAATAATTTCAAAGCAGTTATTGCTGTGAGAATGTACAGGCTGGAGAAGGAAAGAGCAACGTTTTATGGGTTGAAGGATGTTAGCTGATCATCAGCAGAGGTTGTATGTTGATTTGTGGGAAGATCAGAGTGTACTTTGTTATTGCAGTACTGTTGATAAAATCCACCTCCACTGATATTGTGCTTTTTACCTGCCTGTGAAGAGCAATAACTTAGTGAACACATGTTTCTCAATTCAGAAGGGGAGAATATGAGACAGTCATTGCTGAAGGTAGTTCACTGAGGATCTAAGACCAAAGGTCTTGATGTAGATTGCAAGTGTCATGGGCTGTGGTGAGAGCTGTTTTCAACATTGTGTTTATACTGTAGATTAGCTGTTTGTCATAGCAACAGTTTACAATAGAGTTTGGTTTGCCAAAAACACTTTCCTACTTATAGAATGGAAGGGGATCATGATTGATTTTTAATTACTCATCTACTAAATGTCAGGAAGTATTTTTAGACAACTTGCATTTCAAAGCTTGCAGGAAAGGACAATTGGAACTAGGTTTATAATGACTCATAATGTAGTGGGTTAAAGAGGATGGGGTGGTCAAAGGAACGGACAATTGAGTAATTACCCTGGAAAAGCTTTGTGAATGATAATGCCACCATGTTTGCATAGTGTCAACTTGTTTACATTATGAAAGTCATGTAGTTCATATAATTTTAACTTAACTTCAGAATAGCTAGTATAGAAGTGCATATTCTTTTTAATAATTCGTTCAGATTTGTGCTGTTGTTTGTCTTTGAAATCTATACCTATTATATTAGTGGGAGTGTTAGTACTAGAATTTCACCAATATTTCACCCATATATGTAGTTAGTGATTTGCGTGAGTTGTGAAATAAACTGTGTGATTAAGTTACTCCTTGTCTTTTTGTTTGTGTTTTTGTTTTTTATTTTTGCCATTGTTTTCTTTGTCCTGTCACACATTACCGAAACGTAATACAGTTTCTCAGTCTAATCTAAACACTAAGTCTAAATTGGATTTGTAATGGTCAAAATATCAATGGTGTTGCAAGTCAGTCTATGTCCACGAAACTGGCCTGTACATCCCACGGTTTTTAGACCTGAAATCAGAAATGCTTGGCATTGGTCATGGTTATGCTTTAGTTGCTCCAGAGCTATTTGTGTTTAACTGAATACCTATGCCAGAAATTGGTCAATCTTAAAGTAGCTAAATTCACTAATTAGAAGAAGTTTCTGATGACAAACACAGTGGCATCATTAATCCTGGGTGTCTGAGGATCCAGGCTTGAGTGTTTTATAAATAGTCCCAGGTCTTTTATTGCATGGTGTCATTCTGATGCTTACTAACAAATAAATCAAAATCAAAATCGAATCCCCAATAGTTAACAAAACTGTGCTCAAGATACTCACATCACCTTGAGGTAAACCCGTTCTGTACAGTATGTCTGTGCATGTGGGAGTGTGTGTTAAGGAGGAGAATTCACTAAAATAACATGGGAGCCTCGAAGACCAGGGTCAGTAAACTATTTTAAACCATTCAAGCACAAGCTTTTATTTCTTCAAAACTGGGACATAACCATTCTATTTTGGGTATATGCCATTTGTGGGCAAATGGTATATTACTAAATAGTTATCTATGAGAATCAATGCATGTGAACTACTAATATGAAGAAGAATGTATACTAAGCACTTACAACTTTATTTTGACAGTCATATAAATGAATCACGGTTGAACATCATCTGCGTTTTTGGTTGAATTTTTGGTTGAAATTAAGTTTAGGATAGGTTTAAGTTTTTGGATTGGCTTCTGTTAGATTTAGCTACCACTGAATTCAGCTACCACTAGGGTGGTACTAGCCTGGTGGGTAAAACACTTGCCTGTGAACCTGATGAACACAAAGTTGCAGCTTCAAACTCCCACTTTCCACCACTGTGTCCTTGAGCAAGACACTTAACCCTCAGTTGCTCTAGGGGGACTATCCCTGTAACTACTGATTGTAAGAGCGCCAGCCAAATGCCCCCTTTATCCTAAAGCTCATTTGCATATACTTGATACTTTGTTGCAGGTTAGTTCAAGACAAGGATAGCATCGCATGTACATTTACAGACCTTTAACTTAGAATCACATTAGCTTATGCAGACTCTCAGCTTTGGATCACACATCCATTTACAGATGGATGTGTGATCCAAACTTACCATCACATCTACATTTACAAGCCCTCAATTTAGTGTCACATGAATATTTACACACCCTCAACTTACCAAGGCATGTGCCAATACAGACTCTCACTAAGTGGTAACTTAGTGTCACCACTAAAAATGCAAATAAGAATGTGAAAATCTTTGGTTGTAGTTTGGCTTCAAGTTCTTTCCTTGCAATGGGTAGTCCAAATGAATAGTGGCTGTGGAGAACAGGAGCATTCCACAGTCAATCTAACAGGAAGAATGTCTGAAAGCCTATTAGAACAAGGTAATTACTAAAGCAAGCAGGTGAATAAAGCAGGAAGCTGTGCAAAGGCGCATGGGAAAGGAACAGTAGACAATTGACGTGAGAATAACAACATGCCTGATGCTTTCCCTTTCCCATGTGCACACTCCACCTGCCCATGTGCCAAGTAGATCTAGAGGGAGATTGTGCTATGCACACTGAGCCAGCATCTCAAATTCATATATTTACTTATTATATCCTGTTTCTCTGAAACAAAACATAGTCTGAGTCCTCCAAACTCATGGATGCATTAAGGACACAAGTCAAATTAATTGTTAGGAGCCATGTTTTAAAACACATGCTCAACAACTGGCCCTTGAAAGTGACAGTGTGATGACAAAACAAAATGTCTAACTTCCCAAGTTTGTGATGATGCTCACTGTTTTGTTTTCTTTAGAATTCACCTTTATAAATTCTGATGGTGAAATAAAAAATGGCTGGCAGAGGCCCCGGTGGACTCTGAAGGATTTATCACTCACTACTCTCCAATTAAAAGACTGAAGCTACACAAGTCTAAAACTGCCTTGATGACCTTAATAAATGGTGAAAAACTATACTAACCTCATGTGAAATGTGAACATTAGGTGCAAATTAATGTACATAAATGGGGTTGAATTATTATAAGCGTATCTTCAACAACCGGCCCACTGGAATACATATAAATACTACCCCAATTCGTCAAAGCATTCACTATGTTGTTGGTATTTATTTGTGATATTTATTTTTTCTTTATTTAATTTTAGTTACGCTCATTAGAAATGTTGATCTTGAGTTCATGCCAGGTACCTCTATGTTAAAGTATTTAATCCTCACTCAAGGTCATTGAGTTTAAAGTCATCATTTATCAGAAAGCTCATCATATCAACTGCTTCTCTATCTATTACACCTTCACTCTGTCCCCAATACTGCCATCACTCACCGCTGCTGCACAGTCAAAAACAGGATGTCTTTTCACATTCCATCTAGATTTGAGCCTCAATGTGAGTGAGGCAGAGAATGACAGGAAAAGTGCATCAGGGTCAATGAGAGGAAACGATATGAAGTGGTATGAGGGGTTGATAATGGAATTATTAAACAGTTACTGTTGTTTTCACCTTTCAGTCAACGTGAAGACACAAATAAGTTACTATGCATGTGTCAAATGGGTTCATCTCATTCCTTTCGAAGTGATTTGAGGGAACCATTGGGAATGCATTACGTTCAAAAAGTGAATACCATCAGGTATTATGTAGACACAAACAGACTGTGTCAGTGCATTAAAAGACAGTTTGTAGATGTGTAAAAGTCTAGGGACTAGACATAATATCTGCTAAAACTGTGTGAAATTGCACCCATTAATCAGTAACCAAGCTAGGCACAAAGGATGGAACATTCTGATTTATTACTGAAGAGAAGTGCAGAGGATCTCATAGTTTCTTTTGTTTAGGCAGTTAGCTTGACTCAGTGCAACCAGTAACAGTTTTATGCTTCAGTACTATCCAGTTAAACTGCAGCCACGAAGTATACTGAACTACTAAACTGCTCTTCTACACAGAGATTATTTTATTAGATTTTCATTTCTTCCTTCCCTTGATCATTGATTACAGAACTGGGGCACTGTCTGTGTGGTTACTCTGCAAACAGATTAAATACTGCTCCTATGCCATGCAAGCAAATGTCTGATACTTTGTTGTTACAAAATACAATGCTGATATTTGGCATTGGTCTTTAGCTGTCAATTCAATGCAAAAGAATGTGCATAAGAATGCTGTGCAATTGATTTTCATATTTTTAATGATTATATTACTTGTTTTCCCAAATATGAGTTTATCTAAGGAGGTCAAGTAGCACACAGGTAGTAGTCATGGCAGAGGTCATATACTGTCATGAGTTTTATAGGCAGAGGTCACATGTCATTGTTATATTAATGAGTATAACCTGGTGGGCCAGGTGGTTTGGGCTCTTCCCTGTGGGTTTAAATCCCAGGACTGCCAGTGGCACCACTGAGGTACCCTTGAGCAAGGTACCATCCCCACACACTTCTCCGTGTCGCTGACTGTCCACTGCTTCAGTTGATTAATGGGTTACATGTAGAGAACAATGTCATGCTGTTCACACTGTGTGCTGTGCTGGGGTGTGTTCACATATGACAAAGGACGCTTTACACTTTTCATAATCTTTAATGACAACTCATGACAACATATGCCTTCTTCCATGGCATGTTTATGTCAGTATGTCATGTGACAGAGTTCTCACACAGCTCTTCTTCCTTTTTTCAGCACACAGCATTCTGAAAATCAGGAATAATTATGGAGGGTACAAGGACATGTACATAATCAGCCAATATTCAGCCGCTCCTTCATACCACATACACAAGATCAGAGGTAACCCTGGTGCTGGGTTATTTCCTGCTCCCAACCAATTGGTCAATTAAGAAGTCCTTCTTGAGATGAAGTTGGTTTGGTTCCATAGGAAACAAAAAAATTTGCAAGACAGGTGATAACCTAGAACCAGGGTTGGGAATATGTGCACCTTTCACTGCTACTAGTCTCAGTACAGACAAATCCTTACAGAGAAATACCAAAAAATGTTCTCAAATGTTCCAGTACAGATTTCCTGATAGAGAAGCTGTATATATGGGGTAACCTTTTTTCTGTAATCTTAGACACCTGACCATGAGGAGTTTGTTAATCATTGAATGAACTGTGCTAGTGTTATAGTGAAGGAAAGCACTATACCTGTCCAAAGTCTTGTAATTTTGCTTTAAAATCTTGGAATTCTCTTCTGCAGTTTGTATAACCAACTTCTGCTCCACCGATAGCATCTTAATAGTTCATTTCACTGATGACTGTCATCTGCTGCCACTGTGATTGCCACACATTCCTGTTATGCAAATTTGACAGATGTCAGTATTCAGGCCTAGTTTCTTGGATGGATTTTAGTCAGGTGCATACCACATGTCTCATGAGCCCTTGGACACTTGCACTTCACATGCAAAACACACATGAGACTTATTTGTGTTCTCAGACCAGTAATGTGTAAACAATAATGCCTGGGCAGTGTGGAGTCAGGCTGATTTAGACAGAATGGCAAAGATCCCAGGAGAACCTCATTTACCTAAACATGTATTTCATCACCATTAATGGAGTGCTTGCAGCATGGTGAAGCAAAAGCCACATATTGTCACAATGTGGATCCTCTCAAGGACTCATGTCTTGCCAGAACTCTTGCTGGATCTGCTTGTGGTATGTTGAGTGAATTATGGCAGAGAATTATTATGGATTTTTTTATGTGACTGGCTTTCATTTCATAATACAATTTTTGGAATGAGCTAAACTTTTCTCAGATCTAGACAGTGATACTTCAGACCACATGGAAGCTACTTGCTGTAACACTGACCTTAATAAACCCTTTTCACTTTCTGGCTCATGTAAGCCTGTATCCACAACAGGATGTGTCTGTTTCCTTAAGACCCCCAAACAAACAAATGTCTTTCTCTTTCTCCAAGGTTCCTTTCCAAATAAATGCCTCTCCATCATTTTGTACTTGGTTTTCAGTGGCTGAACTGACCCATGTAAAGAACAACAACTCTAACTGTTCACTGACATGCTTACAAGGTGGACCAGTAAAGTAAGTGTGTCTAATAAAGTAGTCAGTGAGTCTCGTACACAACGATGCTGTCACTGATCCACTCAGACCAGTGTAACACACACTACCACGTTGGTGTCATTGCTGTGATGCTGCACTCGAATACTATCTGGTCAGTAGTGGGCCTATGCTTGTCCATTGAAAGATAAGATGAGGGGTGATGAAAAATGGTCAAGAAACAAATGGGCAACTGGCAGTGATTTGAAACCTTTAATGTGCACAGGTCTATATAGTAGGTGTTTCAAAAAAGGGGCAAAAAGACCTGAAAGTTCCTGCCTCACACCCGCTAAACCCCGGACAGACTCGGGCTCCCCTTGACCCTAGTGTGGATTAAGGGGTTACAGAATGAATGACTGAATAACTGCAATTACATAATGATTCCATAATTGTTCTATGGGATTCAGTGTTACAAAATCAATCAAATTAAATTTATATTGAACATTTTACTCAGAGTCCCAATAATTCTTCAGCAATTGTACATCCTTTTGAATTAGAATGAAATGGAATGGAATTCAATTTACCATAAAGTGCCCGTTTGTCAGAATCAAGCTGTAGAACTCAACATACAAAATAATTTGTAGTAAACCTAAATTCCATTTAATCAAATTAGACATTGTGTTTCTGCCTCTTTATGTCACCTTAGTCCTACAACGATGGTGCTGTTGTTTATAGCGTTGTTATAATTATTTGTAGAAAACGGCTACTGTCCTGGCTGCTGTGTGTATGATCATTAGTGGCCTACATTTGCTGTTAGATATCCATTACCATATCAGTGTAATGTCCTAATGTTCTAGTGCGATAACTATTTAAACAGGTAATCCAGCAAAATGATTAAATAAATCCACAACGACTGATAAAACTGAACGTGTTCATTGTGTTTATTTTGTGCTTTTTTGTTGAAAGTTACATTCTGAATGCTATGTGCTTCATTCAACAGTTTTTGAACACATGACTCAACATTTGACTTGAGCTGTTTCAGGTCAGGATCATCACACAGATACCATCACAAAATGTGTCAGCACCTCCACTCCCTGACTGTTACAGGCATTAAAGCTGATCAGCATAGCAACGTCACTACAGCAATATGCAGCAAGTTTGAAACTATCTACTCAGCATTATGTAAATTACATTGCCAAATTAGTCAGAATGACACAGTAATACACGCGGGGTACCTCCACAAATACCAATTAAACCTTTCAATATGTTACAATATGTATACAATGTTAAATGTGTTGGGTTCAAAATTAATTTGCCAGTCAGTACAGAACCAAACTATACTGGTTAACTTGTTAGAAACAGGATTGGACATTTACAGCCCACTTGCTAGTTAACTTGCATTAACTTGCTAACCGGTTATCTGTAGATTCAGGTTTACAAAAGCTCAACAACTATAATGATATAATGATATAACAAACTAGTTCCTTAACGTAAATCCTTGTAGTTAAAAATGCAATTCAGTTTTTACCACTGAAGTGTGAAAATGGCTTCTCCAACTCTGAAACTTGTATGATGTTGGTCCTTAAACCCGGTCATTTGCACTTTTCATGCTTGGGGTTCTTGCTTCCACAATGTGTAATTCAAAATACAAGTAACACACTGGTGAAAAATTGATACATTCTATTCTATCCTATTTCATGGACTTTTCTTGAAGTACAGAATCAGTGGATTGTGATGTTATCTACAGTCATATATGCAGGTGTTTGCATGCATTGTTTTACCTCTGTATTCAAGTCTAGCT
Organism: Bryconaethiops microstoma; assembly: GCA_037577275.1. Taxonomy (NCBI): domain Eukaryota; kingdom Metazoa; phylum Chordata; class Actinopteri; order Characiformes; family Alestidae; genus Bryconaethiops; species Bryconaethiops microstoma. The sequence goes on from JBBJLS010000006.1 coordinate 15,847,841, forward strand.
GTCCTTGACTTCGTGGAAATACACAACTGCTTGTTATTCATTTACACAGCTTTATTACAAAACTCCTGTCACCTCCCTTTTGTCAGCTACAAAAGTTGGTCACATAACTCATTTTTAGGGTTAGCTTATGCATGGAGAATTGAGGGGGAGTATTTTTCATAACTCTCACGATTTTCTTTTTTTGTGCAGTATGTTACATGCTGTGTATGTCATTGCAGAATGGACCTAAAAAGGTTTCCCAGAATAACTCCCGAATAAAATGTTCTTACATTTGCATGTATTACTAGAAAGAAATGACACTTTTTGCCCAGTGACTGTGTATTTCCTGTTAAGAGGGTGAACTAAACAGGGAAAAAAGCAAAATTGGTGCTCAATGTCATTGCCAGGCCATGAGGCAAATAAACACAGAATATATGGACTTTAACCCATTTGCATTTTAAAGCAGTCCTGTTGGCTTTATGTGGACTCAAGCATACATTGTAAGGTGTAGGTGCAGGTGCTGAGGGAGGAGAAGCAATCCATCTGGTTCTAGTTTGACTCAGTTCATGGCAAAGAAATTTATATGCTTGGTCATATTTTAAGCTGACATTTCACATATATAACAGGCAACATTTATCACAGATTTTCACATTAAAGAATCGTTTTGTCTTGAGGTATTGTATAGAATTCTCATCATTATTATTATTTTTTATTGGATACTGGTTCACTTGTTCAAGACTCAGTACAAAAACAGTTCTGTTTAAACTATTCAAATTAGTTCAGTTTTACAAAGATTCTTATTTTGCATGATGCAATAACAACAAGATATTCGATAAAAGTGTACTTATAATGAAGAAAAATGTTTTACTGTGTTAACTGAACACATTAAACAATATAAAAGAACATAAAACAGACATTAACAGACTAACAGAAGTTCAGTGGACTAACCATTTTGGCAACAGTGTTTTTACAGTGGGTTTAATTTGAGCACTATTTTAATTTGAGCACTATTTTAATTTATGGTCCCACTGTACAGTAAGTATTTCTAAGCACTGTGTAGTTGCAAGATAACCAATACTTACACTGTACTTGTAAGAACTGTTATGTATTCATGTTACAGATGGATCACACATCAGTTTTAAGCAATAACTTTTGTTATGTTACCATGTCACAACAATAGTGGAAAACGACAGCCAGCTAACAATACACTCATAATGTAGGTAACACACCTCTGTGATGTCCCAGTATGCGGCTGCTTGAGGAAGTGTTGGTAGGTTTTATTGTGTAGGACTAGTTGCAGCTGTGTTTAGTTTGAAGTAAGTGTTTGGGTTTTGTTATTGGTTGTGGGATTTGGGTAATATGTATTTAAGGGGTTTGTGTATCACTGTTTAGTTGTCGGTCAACCATCCAACTAGCTCTATTTGTATGTCTCCTATCTCCTTTTGTTTCAGAGCTTAGAGTTTTGTTTCTGGCCCTCGTGCCTGTGTTTCGATTTATAAATAAAAGCTATGGCAAACATGGAAGTCAGTGTTTGCATATGCTTTATGTGCCTGGAGAAGGAGGGGAAGCATGACAGATTGACTGTCACAGGTTGAGAGAGGCCAAGAATGTACCTGGCCAGTAGAGTTGCCCTTGTTGCGTGAAGGATGAACCCAAGCACGGATAGAAGCGAGAGGGTTGGATAATTCACGCAGTTTGCTCTGCAAACGCTCAAAGATAGACTTAGGATTCCCACCGGAACCCGCGTTCACAAACATGCAAAGAGAAGGGTAGTGAGTACTCACGTGAAGCAGATTTACCATGGGTCGATCGAGGGAAGAACTCAATGACTGAGCAAAGAGGATCTGTTCACATCTTGTTTATATACCCAGTGACACACTCATTTCTGGTGCCCCGTGCGCGTCACGTGACTCGTGCATGTGACAGTACCCCCCACTCCAAGGCCGTCTCCAGACGGACCAGGCTGGGAGGATACCCAACGACGGTAGTCCTGTATCAGGGAGGGATCCAGAATGAACCTACCGGGGCCCCACGATCGTTCTTCCGGGCCGTAGCCCTCCCAGTCAACCAGATACTGGGTGCCACGACCACGGCGTCGCCAGTCGAGGATCTGCCAGACAGTGTACGCAGGACCACCATCAATTATCCGGGGAGGAGGAGGAGGAGGATCCGGAGCAGCAGGAACCAGGGGTGAAGTGGTGAACAGTTTCAGTTGGGAGGAGTGAAAGACTGGATGGACGCGAAGGGAGGCAGGCAGCTGGAGTCAGAAGGTGACAGGTTTGAGCCGATGGGTGATGCGGTAAGGTCTGATGAACCGGGGAGAGAGTTTTTTCAATTCTGTGTGCAGGTGAAGAATCCGGGTGGCTAGTCAGACCCCGTCACCGACGTGGAACATTCGTCCCGGGAGGTGTCGGCGGCGGTGCTGGTCGATGTAACGCTGGTTAGCCTCCAGAACCTGGCTGTGAGCTGGGGCCCTCTGTCTGAGACGATGTCCTTGGGGAACCCATGCAAGTGGACTACTTGCTCTATAATAAGTTCAGCTGTGGTTTTGGCAGAGGGGAGCCCATTGAATGCCATCAGGTGCACGGCCTTGGAGAAACGATCAACGATGGTGAGGATGGTGTTCTTTCCTTTGGACTCCGGCAGACCAGTGACGAAGTCCGGTGCGATGTGCGACCAGGGACGATGAGGGACCGGGAGAGGCTGGAGATATCCGGTGCCGGGTTGATTCAAGGTCTTGGCTCTGGCACACACCGCACAGGCCTGGACATAACTCCGAACATCTTTGGCCATCTTAGGCCATCAGAAGGCTCGCTGGAGGTTTAGTAGGATGCGGTGCACTCCAGGGTAACCGGTGATGGCCAAAGCATGCACCCACTGGAGGGTGTCTGAACGCAGTGAGGACGGGACGAAGAGACGTCCAGGTGGTGTTTCTGCCGGATGGGGCTCCAAGGTCTGCTCCTGGCGGACTCGATCCTCCGGCTCTCACTGGAGGGGCGAAACAATGATCTCGGATGGAATCACAGACGCGGGGTCCGACCAGGAACTCTCCTTCTGGTACTGACGGAAGAGAGCATCCGCCTTGGTGTTCTTCAATCCTGGTTGGTAAGAGATAGTGAAATTAAACTGTTTGAAGAACAGTGCCCACCGGGCCTGGCAAGGGTTCAATTGTTTCGCCTGCTGGATGCCAATTAAGTTTTGATGGTCGGTCCAGACAATGAACGGGTCACTGCCGCCTTGGAGCCAGTGACGCCATTCCTCCAGAGCCCATTTGATGGCCAACAACTCACAGTCCCCTACCCCAGATCGTTGTTGAGTGGGAGTGAATTTTCTGGAGAAGAAACTACAGAGATGTTGTTTCTGATCTGGACCTCGTTGGGAGAGAACAGCTCCTACGTCCACATCGGAGGTGTCCACCTCCACAACGAACGGCTTGGCAGCGTCCGGATGGATGAGGATGGGTGCGGAAGTGAAGGCTTTGCAGAGTTGATGAAAGGCTCGGGTGGCATCCGACGTGAATAGAAAAGGAGAGTTGGAGGGTTTTGTAAGAGCAGTAAGAGGTGAACTGAAGCACCAGACTCTGGTCAGTAGAGTTGCCCTTGTTGCGTGAAGGATGAACCCAAGCGCGGATAGAAGCGAGAGGGTTGGATAATTCACGCAGTTTGCTCAAAGATAGACTTAGGATTCCCACCGGAACCCGCATTTACAAAAATGCAAAGAGAAGGGTAGTGAGTACTCACGTGAAGCAGATTCACCATGGTTCGATCGAGGGAAGAACTCAATGACTGAGCAAAGAGGATCTGTTCACATCCTGTTTATATACCCAGTGATGCGCTTATTTCTGTGACATCGACCAACCTGTCAAGGCGCAGCAGACCGGGTGACGAGCCCCTGGAGAAATGGGGGGTGACTGAGAGTGAGGTGAGCTGGACAAAGCTGAGGACTGGACCAACAGAGACGAGTTTGTTCTCCATCGCCGATTTACTGGGAGGCGGGAGTTCCGAGGACAAGGAGGAGGACCCGGGCTTCTGGAGTGGCTGGTGGGTAGATGGTTCCACCATTTTGGATCCAGAGCGTGTTGTGGACCCACTTGTCTTCGAAGAAGAGCTCCCGCTGTGGCTCACTGAATGACGATGCAAGAGATCCACGGGTCGGAGACGACGGAGGTGGGACAGTTCACGACGCACGTGTCCCCAACCTGCTCACCAGCTGACCTAGAAGTCCGTGACTTCCTCAGGCACTCTCCCTCCCAGACTCATGTCCAGCGAGCCCTAGGCGGGACTGGCAAGCCTCCCTTGCGGCCAAAGATCGCCGCCTAAGGAAGCTACGTGGCCTTGCCAGCCCGTAGCTAAGGACAGGGGCCTGTCCTTAGCTGCAGCAGCGGATGATGGCCGAACTAATGGGGTTGATCAAAGGCCTGAAAAGCACCCTGTGTCAGTGGTCCAACCAGGCAGCTGAAAGCCCAGGGGCCCTGCACACATTGGCAAGTCAGGAGCTGCCCTGGTTGCGTGCGAGCCAGAGCCCAGAACCTGCAGAGCCACGAAACTCCACACCCGAGCATCGAGGATGCACACCCGAGCTGAGCAACAGTGGCTACTTCAGGTAGCTGAGCAGCAGGGGCTACTCCAAGTGGCAGAGCAGCAGGGGCTACTCCAGTTAGCAGAGCGGCAGGGGCTTCTCCAGGTAGCAGAGCAGCAGGGGCTACTCCAGGTAGCAGAGCAGCAGGGGCTACTCCAGGTAGCAGAGCAGCAGGGGCTGCTCCAGGTAGCCGAGCAGCAGGGGCTACTCCAGGTAGCAGAGCAGCTTGCCCCATTAGCAGAGCAGCTTGCCCCAGTACCAGCAGAGGCCCCGGAAGGATTGGCCAGCTTAGCAGAGGCCCCAAGCCTGTTAGCAGAGCTGCTAAAGCTTGTAGCAGGAAAGCTAAAGCACATAGCAGGGTGGCTAAAGCCCATAGCAGGGCCTTTCAGCCCAGCAGCAGGGCCTTTCACCCCAGCAGCAGGGCATTTCTCCTCAGCAGCAGGCCCTTTAACTCCAGCAGCAGAGCCGCTGCACACTCTACCAACACCCTGGATGGGACCTGGTACTTGGAAGAGGTGTGCAGCTGGGGATCTTCCCCTGAATTTTTTTTAAGGGGGTACTGGGGTCTTGCAGGGCTCTGGAGGAGCTCCCCGGAGGGGGGTTGATCCCGGAGGGAGCAAGGTCCCAGAGGACAAGGAGAGGCTCCCCATAGGGGGCTCCATTCTAGAGGACATGGTGGGGCTCTTCCAGAATTGTTATTGGTTGTGAGATTTGGGTAATATGTATTTAAGGGGTTTGTGTATCATTGTTTAGTTGTTGGTCAACCATCCTAGTAGCTCTATTTGTATGTCTCCTATCTCCTTTTGTTTCAGAGCTTAGAGTTTTGTTGGCCCTCGTGTCTGTGTTTTGACTTATAAATGAAAGTTATGGCAAACATGGAAGTCTGCGTTTGCGCCTGCTTTATGTGCCTGGAGAAGGAACGGAAGCATGACAACCTCCTTTTACAATCATAAAAGTCTTGAGGGAAAAACTCTATTCACTTTAATACACTTGTGTAATTAGAGAATATATGCTGTTAATTGCTATGTGTGTGTGTACGAGACAGAAAAAGAGAGAGCGCGAGAGAGTGTATATTTGTATGTGTCTCCTTCAAATTTTTTAAGATGACATTCAAGATTTAATAAATCAGGCGTTTTTATTTTTAGAAAATGCAGTTAGACTCTTCCAAATCTTTTTTATTCTCAAAAAGAAAGATTAAAATGTCAAATGTTTGTTTTCGTATGTAGAAGGGATTGTTGCTCTTGTTACGGGATGCAACACAATATCTTGCCATTCAAAACATCATTACACATGCAGAAAGTTTCCTGGTTTTAAATTTCTTCATTGCTGCTGTAAATAGAATATACAAAATCTCTGTTTAAATGACTGCAGAGGTCGTGCAGCAGATGCTGTGGGATGACATGCGAGACCTTCCAGCAGCTGTCCACTAAACACTGATATTCCAGCACATTCTGTTTGCTGCACAGTCCTGCCCTGCCTATTACTGAGCTATTGTTAGAGTTGTGCTGTGGAGGAGGTTGCCCAGGAAGTATTTGCTTACATGGCACTGTACACATTGGCAGTCTCATACAACATTATGAAACTAGAAATAGACAATTATAAAGGTCTCCTTTGCTTCTCAGCGAAAACCTAATCTGTATTCTTCTCGGGTTCTCACTCCAGACATGGTGTAGGGGCCAATGTGAAAATATTATCCAATGCATTTTTCTTCAGCTCTCATCCCGTTCACTATGTCTGTTCCAAATAACCCAGTTAACACTTCCTTAAGTAAAAACAAACAGCAAAAAAGATACACACAATAAATAGGTTCAAGTGAATTGATTAATGGCACTTTTAGCAGTGTGCCTCCTATTCAACTCAAAGTTTACATTCCAGATCAGAACACACGCCCTTTCCAAAGGTCTTTGAGATGTTAAAATAAAAGCTAAAAACTCTGTGTGATTCTTAAATCAAATAAAATTCTGTGACTCTTAAATCACATGGAACGCTAATTATCATGTAATGTAATCACCAGGTGGCAGCAGCAGCGGCACTGTTAGTTGTGGAGACGCAGTGATGTCAGCTTGTTAAAATCTAAGGGATAAACAGAGGATGAGAAATGTCACGTAAAAATTAACTGCCACTGCTTGTTCTACATAGAGCAACACAAACATTAGGAGCGGTCCTAAAAAGAGTAATACAATAAAATACAATATAACGTAATAATGCAATAATATAAGGACCCCTTAAAGAGGTTAGTGTTCCATCTACAGTACACTATTTAAAACCATCTTCCTAGTGCTGGGATGCCGATGTGAATGTTGTCTTAATAACCATAAAGTGACACCTACAGTACCCAGACAGCATTACGTCTAGAGGTGAACAATATGACTAAAGTTAGTTTTGAACCGATACCATTAACCATTGACAATATCTATACTTTTACAGCTTCTCTTGCGCACATAAGCTCTTTATTGATTTCATTTTTAATGATTTCTAGAGTGAAAACCAACAAAAATGTAGATATAAAATATATGAAATCCACTGCATCAGTGTGCAATAAACTACCACATAAAATGATGTTGTCGTTTATATATTATTTGAGGTTATTTCACTAAACAAAGCATTCACTCTCTCATGCAGATGTCGGTATCTGTGTGTGTGTGTGTGTATATTTCTTTTTTCACATTTTCACCATCATAAGCACTGTCAGTTTGATATAAATGTATCCAGTTTGCTGCTTAACCCTCTGGCCTTCTTCGTTTTTACTATCAATTCACCTTGTTCGTGGCCACTTTTGTCCAATTGAAACCCAAGAAAACTACATTTTTGAATTCCTTGTTATTTACACCATTAAATAATACAATTTAGGTTAAAACACTTTCAGTCTAAACTCAACACTTAAGAAATTTACTTTTTAGTGGTTTCTACCATTTTTGGCCAAGTGAGCAATTTTATATAATATTTTATATAATGGCCATATATTTATATATAATTTTTATATATATTTTATATACTTTTTTGCTACTTTTGCTACATAAAGTTTTTAACTAACAATTTCTTGTCATACATATCAAATATTTATTGCTTAGTTTTTTATAATCCTTCAAATACCAGTTTGTTTATACAATGTACTTGTTAGTAAACAACCTCAAAAATGGCCATTTTCTATATTCTCAATGCTACCAAAAATGGATAAATGACATAATCTGGTAGAAACCACTACAAACTATTTCTCAAGTGTTGAGTTTAGACTGAAAGCGTTTTAACCTAAATTGTATGATTTAACAGTGTAAATCTTACAATTTAAACAATTTCCTCCGGGATAAATGTTTTCTGATTCTGATTCTAAAATAACAAGGAATTTAAAAAATTTGTTTTCAATGGGTTTCAATTGGCCAATAGTGGCCATGAGCAAGTCAAATGTTACAGTTGGATGTATGGAGTATATTATTGATATATTTAATGAGTTGAAGTTAAAAATTAAAAGATCTGAAAAATCTCCCGACCCTTGGCGAAATTTTATTCCATATGCATTAACACAGCTAAAATGGTCCAAAAAAGCAAGTGAAATGGACACAAAATGCCTGCAAGAAGGCCAGAGGGTTAAATAGATCAGTATTTTCACGTGAAGATCCAAAACAAGGAACGTGAGGATCAGTAGTATGGGTATTTCAGCAGCAATCCACCCAGGACTAATTACATCCTCTCTGTTAAATCATTCACTGGATTAGTGGTTTTTGGAAGCACGTGCCTAGTCCTACACAGACACTGGACAGATAAGGTAGGGACTGTAGGCCTACCAGCTCCACAGGGCCTGGTGAATCTTCAATTATTTCTTCATGCATAAATTCTTTTATAGGTCCGGGGGACAGTTTCCAAATCAGCAATTGCCAAAACAGCAGTAAAGCTGAATGAGGCTACAGACAGAGAGCATGGTGAGCACACAGTAGTTCATGCAGTTAAGACAGGTTGGCATGTTGCACTGGTGACTGTTTTTTAAATGATAAACAAACAGGATGATTTCTAAAGGTTACCTTATAGCACAGTTTATGTTGATTGTGTGTTATTGTCGTTGTTGTTGTTGTTATGAGCTTCCAATTGAGTTTAACAGAGTACACACTCCTGCATGGAGCTATCAGCCACTTCCCGTATGAGTGGATTACTGACTGTCCCCAAGTTTCAAGATTCAAGGGTTTTATTTGTCACATACATAGTTCTCCAAGACAACATGATCATCTGTTATGATAGACTGTGCAAGATAATAACGTAAGAATAAAATACGAATAAAATGTAAAAAATGAAGTAATAGTAATAGTTAAGTAACAGTATTAAATATCAAATAAGAATTGAGTATAGTATAGTGCAAATACTGTTCAATGAATGTATAAAGTGACATAGTGGTGCAACATAGTACTATGGGTAGGTAGTAGATGAACAAAAGATGAATTGAATACTGGTTATTGATCATGACTATAAAGTGAAATCGGCGCATCCATGTTTAGAAACCTTATTGCCTAGGGGAAGAAACTTCTTCGTTCTTTTCCTTTCTCTTTCACTTACAGAGCCTGTGGTTTTAGTAGATCTGGACTTATTTGAGGTGTCATTTTGAGACAACATGAACCCATCATCTAAACAATAAATCAATGAAACTTCCACCGGTTAAACAGTTTCCTCTGAGATCTGTGGTGTATTTGAGTGAGCATTCGGAGCTCGACTGTGAGTGTCTGAATGTTCAGTGTTCGATTGTGTATGCCTGTGGGCTGGGTTGCCTTGGTGTTCAGTAAAAGCTGTTGGACGCATCCTTTGGCTCCGTGTTATTCTTATATTTTACTTAGTCTGTAACCCACAAATACAAGAGCTACAAGAGCCAGTGTTACATAGAAACACAACAAGGTTTTCTGATTCTGAATATAAAAGTTCTTCTTATTGAGCATTTTGAATCAGTTCAAGAAATTATTTTCATTCCGCTTCAGAGGACACAATGGAGTTACACAATAACTTCAGGAGCATAACCTCACCCATATGACCTCCTCTCTGGTTAATATCCTACCAGATTTAGGGTCTTCAATGACGTTCATTCAACTGTAGCAACAATCTGTTTATTTAGATTTATTTAGATTTATTTAGATCTACTCATTACATTGTTGCCATTTCTTCCAATATAGCAACAATTTGCCATGCATATTTTTCATTTTCTCTGTAGATAATTATAAACATCAGCTAGATGTAGACATGCCACTGGATTTGTTCTGATTTATTTGTAGTGATGAGGGTGTGTACTTGTTATGCTTTGGGTAACCAAACACAATTGACCTTTTGGAATGCATGTACTTTTGTGCACATATGAATTTTTTCTGTTTTGTTAAAAATCAGTCATGTGTGGATAAAAGATTACATTTAATTCACTTTTAGCCATATGGTTTAATTAATTTGAGGAATTTTCTTTAAAATGAAAAAAACACGTAAATTGTAATTGGTCCTAATGAGTCAGTTTATCATATAAATGTGAGTCATCTATGAAATGAAAGTATGAAAATTGCACTCATATATAAAACATCTAATGTCTCTTAGGTAATGTTCAAATTTGTTATCATTAGACCATTTTTAATCATTTTAGATCATTTTGAAATTCAGAGACAGTTTATCATTTTTTCCACAAGAATTGGTTAACGAGAATTGTGCTGGAAAAAGTGATCCAGCACAAAATACTTTGAGAATGAACTAGGAGAAAGAGAATCTGTAGTTCTTATATTACTTTTTTCATATGTTACTTTTTTCATAAGCTTGACATTTCCAAGTAACTCACATTTTCACATGAAAGCAAGCAGTTACATACTTTCTAATGCATCACTGTCAACAGGGTCCACATAACCAAAAATAAGCACAAATTATTCCTAATTCAGTTTACAGAAAAGGGTTTCAAAGTAGAATCTTCGGGAGAAGAGTTTTGGAGATCCTACCCAAATTGTTATGTTTAGTTTATATGCTCTTACAGATGTGGTTCAGTGATTAAATTAATCCTCAATGTGTCAACACAGTTTTTGTAACTTTCATTCAGCTCTTAATTGTTACAGGAATTAGATTTGATTATGGAACAGATATGAGTGTACCAGAACTATGAGTCATTAGGTATTCACAGATGTTTTGCCTAATAATGTTCCGTTTCTGATGCCATCAAAATATAAAGAAACGAAATGTTGCGTTCACTCATAATGTTCCACTGGATGGCAGTGTTGCATTCAGTTACAAAAACTGCATTTCAAAAAAAGTCCTCTTTTCATGGGTCAGGGTTTTAGGGCTGACTGTCAGGTGAACATTCAGTCAGTGCTTCCCTCTACAGAGAATGGCATGAAAGTTATAAAGTTACAGTTATTTGTTTTTATTAATTTGTACTGACCATGAAAACATTCAAAATTGGTGCAGACTCTTTAAATCCTGCTTATTTAATTGCCATATAAATAACAAAAGCAAAAGTTTTTAATAGCCATTTATTTGAAATGTGAAATAGAATTAAAATAGAACGATGTTGTACACAAACCTGCATGTCCATATGTGTGTATTTAGCTAATTTTAAAATTTTTGAGTCCCAATACAGAGTAGCCAACTGAAACAGATTATTTACAAATATCAGTCTTTAAATGACAGCTATAAAAACAGAGAGAGCCAGGAAAATGGTCAAATAAAAAAATAATTTATACTGGTTTGTGTGTATAAAAACATACAAATGAGGGTGGTGGTGGGAGGGGTGTAAAGGCAAACAAGGGTAGGCTATGGGTCCTTAAAATAAAAAAAAGTTTATTACTCAAGTGATGCAGGAGCTTTTCTTGTAACGTCATATAAACAGCAGTGAAGGTGCTGGATTGAAAACAAAAGGAATATAGTGTAGTAAATATAGAGTATAACGAATAATGTGACATAGCACACCAGTGAAGTGCGCCTTCTGTTTTATTATTATGTGTAATTATTTGTTTGCATGATGCGGAGAAAATGAAACTAGCATCCAAAATTGTAAAGAAAAAAGTGCAAGGACAGACTGTCTGAAAAGATTTGTACAAAATGTTTCCCTCAAAGAGAAAATGTATTAATTCCATTAAATAACAACAACAACAATAATAACAACAATAATAATAAGGAAGAATCAGAATCAGAAAACTTTATTGATCACAGAAGAAACTGCTTGAAGAAGAAGAGGAAGAAGAAAAAGAAGAATTGAACATATGATTAAGTGCCTATTTACATGTTGTGATTAGGTGTATTATCTAAATCAACTGTAGTCAGTTTTAAAAAGCTGCTAAAACTGCCACATTTAATTGCACTTTTAAACTTCTTTAACTGATTTTCTATGTATTCTTTCTTTACTGCCCACTAGTATTGTGCTTAATATTTTCATTCTATTTCTATAAAGCACTTTGAATGACCTTTGTGTATCAAAATGCACTATATAAATAAACTTGACTAAAACATCAAGTTCTCATTTTCCGTCCAGATGGCGTCAACAATTGCTACACTTGTCTGTCACGCTCACTAAATGGCTTTGAATAACTATGATCATTTCCAGTCCAGTGTATGAAGTTCATGTGCACAAAAACGTTTTTCTGCAAAGACGTAATGGATGAGTCGTTGTTTTCCAGGTCAATTCCTATATAAATAAATGAGTTAGATTTACACAGAAAAAGTGATCCAGCACAAAATACTTTGAGAATGAACTAGGAGAAAGAGAATCTGTAGTTCTTATATTGCTTTTTTCATATGTTACTTTTTTCATAAGCTTGACATTTCCAAGTAACTCACATTTTCACATGAAAGCAAGCAGTTACATACTTTCTAATGCATCACTGTCAACAGGGTCCACATAACCAAAAATAAGCACAAATTATTCCTAATTCAGTTTACAGAAAAGGGTTTCAAAGTAGAATCTTCGGGAGAAGAGTTTTGGAGATCCTACCCAAATTGTTATGTTTAGTTTATATGCTCTTACAGATTTGGTTCAGTGATTAAATTAATTGATTAAATTAAAGTGATTAAATTGTTGGACGAGAAGGCCTGGGTCTGTTCCAGTTCATCCCAAAGGTGTTGGATGGGGTTGAGGTCAGGGCTTCTTCCACACCAACCTCATCTCTCCATGTCTTTATGGACATTGCTTTATGAACTGGGACATAGTCATGCTGGAATAGAAAAGGTTCTTCCCCAAACTGTGCCCACAAAGTTGGAAACACTGAAGCATTAAGACTGCCCTTCACTGGAAGTGTCCCAATACTTTTGTTCATATAGTGTGTTACTGAATCACTGTGCCATTAAAACAGTACATGTAACTAAAAATAATCACTTGAACTCTTGACAACTGTGCTAAAACTCCCCACTTAATGCACTAATATCTTATTCGTGTTCACTTGGGTATATGTTTCCCTGTAAAAGAGCACCCCGATGTGTGTTTTGTCTGTTTTGGAGATAAATAAAGTGAAAATCTCCGAACAGATTTTTAACACAGCGCGGGGGTTCGCTTCCTTCTAAGAGGCTTATGGGTATTCGAGTCAAAGGCATCCATTACTCCAATGGAACTGAACGATCCTTTTTCCGTAGTGGCACTACAACTACCAGGATGCAGGCGGTGTGAGTTCCGGCGCCGTACTGAAAAAAAAGAAAAAAGTTGTAATAGTGGGTGTTGAATGCTGGAGGAGGAGGAGAGAGAGTGTAAACTAGTGGGAGAAAGAAGAGAGCGGTGCTGGACACTCACAGCGTGCGGAGAGGTAAGAAACGACAAGAGTAAACAAGAAGAAAAACGGTCTGAGCCGTTTTTCTATAGAGGATTAAAAAGAGAGAAAAGAAAGAATGGAGAAGGTCCTGTGCAGCCTCATTGAAACTTGTGGAGCGTGATTTTGGAGAAGGGGAGAAAAAAAATGCTGCTTAAGGGTTCGTGGAGTGAGCCGAGTACAACTGTTTTCGTCGTGAAGTCGCCCACTTTGTCTCGTTGTTAGTTTTGTGGCAGCAAACTTACAAAAGGCTGTGTGCTCTGAATGGTACAGTGGAGCAGCATGGATGCTCATTTGCCTCTCGACGTGCATCCCACAGCATCGACGTTGTTTGAGACCAGCATACATTGCATCTATAAATCCCTGCATCCATCCATGCATTCATCCATGCATTCATCCATACATCCATCCATGCATTCACCCTTGCATTCATCCATTCGCACGTCCATGCATGCATGCATCCATCCATACATCCACCCATACGTCCATGCATCGATGGATTCATCCATACGTCCACGCATCGATGGATTCATCCGTACATCAGTGGATCCATCCAACCATGCATGCATACACAAAACTTTAAATTCGACCCTCTTTCCATCAGTGCAGAGCTGGACGCGAAAGTGCCATAGAACGGTAAAATTGTTTCTTAAAGGGAAGGTGGATGGCTCAGATCCGTTATGTTCAGAGCATCCACGCCAGGTAAATTCAGGTGTGTGCTGAGTACGTAATTGCCGGTTTCGCGTTAATCCAGCGATGGAGAGTAAACCCCCCTCCTCTCTGCTCCACACTGAGCACAGCTGCAGAAGTGAGGACTGGTGAGGGCTCTGGGAGAAGCTGCCTTTGCTTTGTCAAAGATGGCAGTTTCTGCCATTGGACAGATCGATAGTCTTTAGCTGATGAAGTACTAGACGTGCGTGCCTGATGGGTTTAATTAGCATTTGTTCATGTGCCGTTGCGACTCTGTCTCCTGGATGTGTAAGCGGACCCGAGCATCGTTTTCCCTGTGAGCTCTTCATCAGCTGTCCTGTTCATACTGAATGTGGGAGCTCTCCCTCAGCAGCCCATCTTTCAGCTCCTGTCAGTCCTGCCGGCGCTCTGCACGTGTGAGACCGACAGATTAACTTGCACTGCCGATTTCAAGGTAGGATGAAGGGCAGAAACTTGAAATGCTTGAAAATCTCACAGCAAATATGACATGATTAGCCCTCAGGTACTGTCAATGACTGTGGTTCTATCTGGATTTTGGTGTTTTTCTATTCTTTTCACAATTAAGTTTTTCCTTTAAAGGAATGGTTCGCTGAAATAGACGTGGTAGAACTATAAAGCCAATGTAAATGTCTGTGTGGCCCACAGTGAATCCAGGATACGGAATTCCTCTACTTTTATCTAGATTATTCTCCCAGTGCCCGTGCAAAATTAAGACGTGAACTTTAGACACCAGAGACAGGGCAGCAAGAAAAATGTGTAAAATGTATTTTTCAGTGACCCATTTTTTTAATAAGGGGCAAAAGTTTTTCACAAGTAGGCATTAATCAGTTGAGCATAAATGTGAATGCAAATGTAAACCATTTAGTAAAGAACCCAAGTATTTCACTGGTAAGTATCAGTCAAAAGGTCGAATGAGTAGAGATGTGTATGCCAAAATGTGTTTTTTGTGTGAAGCTATTTATTTTCCTAATGTGATACTTCTACGTTATGTCTGCATAACCGCGTACAGTAATATGGTTTGATATTAGTCATTTTTATGTTTAAATCTGATGACAAATGTGTTTACTTTGTAGCACATTTTTCTCTCAGTACTGAACTAATGATGTGATTATAATTATGTCTGCATTTGAAATGAAATGAAATTGCTTAAGGTAGCTGGTCGGTCATCTTGTCCACCTCCATCACTACCACATTAATTAATTATCTGCTATCTGAGGAAAAATCACCAGATTCTGGAAGAAATGCTCCTTAGGATGTTAAGCAGGGAATAGTTGTACTATAAAAAATACATTGTACATATGCATTGTATCAAATAAAACATATTCTCCATAAAGTCTTGCCTGTGCACCCTTTTTATTGACTGGACAGCAAATATCCAGTTCGAATCGATGGGTTACACAAGGCATGGAGTTGTTCAAACGTCATGAGAGAAACGTGCTAACCCCTGGCACTCTGTGGTTTTTTGTGATGTGGTCCAGTAGGGTAGAAGTGCACATTCTAACTGAAGATGGTGCAATATTCCTGTCTATTGCCTATTCGGTTCAGTTATTAATTTATAGACACTAGCTGCGTCATAGTAAACAAGTTTAATTGAGTTTGTTGGCATGTAGACCATCTCAAACACCTGGGTGCACTTGGACAGCTGTGCAACAAAGATACTGAGTGCAGTTCCACTTTAGAGGAAATGATGAGTAATGAATAGTGATGGCATATCGGTGGGTGTTGGCATTGCGTTGGTATCAGTTGAAATTTATGGAACAGAGGAATTTATCCTGTCCTGAAATACCACACACCCAAACTGTGTCATGTTGCTAGCTGTGTGTTTCCCTTTTGTGGATAAGAGAGCATTTTGAGCATCATGGCATTTTTCCCCAGTTTTTGTCATGTCCAATTCCCCAGTCACACAATGTTTCCAACACTGGGAGGGTGACTGCTTGCACGTACTTCTGTCACATGAAATGTTGCTAAAGCAGTGTCAATGGACAACTCAACAGCCTGTGCTGAGGGATGGAGGGAGAGGGAACGCCATCTTACCCACCCAGTGAGAGCAAGGCCAACTGTGCTGTCTACCACCCAGAGATGGCTGTAGTGTCGCAACCTCCCAATGATGGTGCCAATGTTTAGATGATTGCTCCACTTTGTTAGTTAACCACACTAGCTTATTTGACAATAGGAGAAGAATATTAATATCTGATTGATATTAAAGATCCAAAACTCAGGGTTTCAATATCATTATTGGAAAAAGTGACATCGGGCCATCTCTAATCATGGAGGTTAAGAATGTATCAGACTGTCCCATTTGATCGTGACTTCTAAATGGTGTCTGTGCTTACTGCATCATGCAGAGTTGTATGTTTTTTTTCAGCTTGACTATGGGGTTAGACCCTCCTTTTGGCCTGAGTGTCTCTAGTTTTGAAGTGTCAGGCTAGAGGACTGAAGTTTAGAGAGGACGGAGGAGAGCATCGTTTTGGGTTCCTTGTAAAGTGGGCCATGAGTCCCTGCGGTGAGCATAGCTTTTCTGGGACAGGCGTGGCTATGACGTACAGATGGCCCGGAATGGGAACGAACGCTGCCTTCCACTCATTGTATAAGGGGCCAAGGATGTGGAGGTGATCTGTGATCAGATCTGCGTGGAGGAAGCAGGCTGCAGGTTTTACTTCACAGCTCCCACACAGACGCACTTCCAACTGAATAGAAGTTCTACTGATAGATATAGGCCTGCATCTGGAGCAACTTCTGTAAGTATAAGTGCGTTGGGTCAGCTTCCTGAGTAGTGCTCTGCTCCACATATCTTCTCCCCCGTATTTGGCAGCAGAATGCAAAACTGGAGCTTGCTGTTGGCCTCTAGTGTGCATAGATTTTTCTCAGCATTGATGCTGGCTGATTCTGCCCAAATTCGAACTTGTGACCGAGGTGCAACATCACAAGGTGGGATGCTATTTAAAGATCACACAAGTGAGCCACATTCTCTTGTTTTAGTCTTGAAATATGATGACTACATTTGATGGAAGATACTGTAAATACAGAAGTTAGTTGCAAAAGTTTCATTTGTTGAAAAGGTGCTATAATCTTGCCATCTTTTGATCTTCTCCATCTCCTCTGTTACTGGTTGTGTTTGGAGAGAGAAGTTTTTGGTGTCGCATTCTGATGTGAGACACTAAGCCCACTTTGATGTGTGTTAAGCTATTCTTAGGCATTAAAGATCTAGTCCCTTTTTCCACAAGGCAGTGTCTTACACTTTTAACAGCAGGAAGATGTTACTGTCAAGTCTTCCACTGTTGTTTGATGCTGTACAATAGTACTAAAGATTTACCAATTCGCTACACTCATGCAGTATATGTGAGACTTTTCAGTTTTTCTTTTTTACCTCTTTACTTTTCTTCGTTACCCAATTCTCCTATTAGACATCATCAGATACTGCGGAGTGGATAAGCAAGCTGTTCAGAAATTTAGGTCATGCATTGACAGTCAGTAAAACCCAAAATGAGGAAAACAATGTTTCAGACTTAACATCTTTCATTTTGAAATATATGAACCAGTATCCAAGCACTGAGAGATCATATTACACTTTCTGCTAGCTGCCACACAAGTTCTCTGCTTAGTTTACAGTATTTCCGTTCTTTTTAACAGTCACATCTTAACTGGTGCATGCTGGTTTGTGAGGAGTTAACGCTCAAACAGGAACTAGGCCAGTTACATCCCATTTTCACACTTCCTATCCTGAGGGAGGGAGGGAGGGTGAGTGAGTGAGTGAGTGAGTGAGTGAGTGAGTGAGTGAGTGAGTGAGTGAGTGAGTGAGTGAGTGAGTGAGTGAG
>JBBJLS010000006.1:15884161-15899338 GCA_037577275.1 Bryconaethiops microstoma
TGATCATTATATCTATACCACAGTGTGAGTCTGTCTGACTTCACACTGAAAATATTGAAACGGTTACTTGATTGGTGTCTGCGGTTTAATAAAAACCGCATGCAAGTCTATCGCAAATCTAATATTACTCATAATCCAAAAGGTTGATGTGACTGAATAAACTCTCTGATCTTAAATCAGCATGAAAAAATGGTTTAGAAAAGTGTGTTGTGGTTTCTGATGATTACAAAAAAACAATTTTGGTTGTCCTGCGTTATCTTTATTATTGTGAGGTGATGGAGAGAGGAGTCGGTACATAGCCTTCTGCAGTCCCTGAAAAGAGGACACTATAGTGTGCACTATTTGAAGAGATCAGCTTCCCTGATGCTTTTTATTTTTTATTTTTTTACATGTTCACCAATAAAAGGCACTTAAGTGTGTATTGGCGGTTTTTGATCAAGTGATGTTTTTTTTTTTTTTGGCCAAAATAATAATTTCTGTAATAATTCAGTATAATAATACAAAGTAAAACAATAAGTCAGCCTTTAAGCTTGAAAAAAAAATACAAATTTGACAGTTATTGTGAAAATTATCCCTATTGGCTGATATGAACATTTGTATCATGATATAACTACTGGCCATATCATCCACCCTGTTAGAACCTACTGCCTTTAACTGTTAGAGTGTGGGTCTTTCTGTACACGGGGTCGAGGGTTATGAAGCTTGTAACTTTTTGCTATAATAACAAATATGTACATGATATGCTTGTGCTGCAGTGCACTGAACCAGGAACCAGGGTAAGCTGTTATTTGGCTGTGTGTTATCTTTACGCGTCTACTCCGACATGTTTTCCACACTGGCATGCTTGGTGGGTGGGGGTCCTCTCTGTCTACACCCCCTCCTCCCGCCACCTCGCTCAGGATCAGGGTGGAGTACCGTTTCCTCCCTCTGTTTCCCAGGCCTCACCGCCCCCCCATTCCCCCTCCTCCCACTACTGTGCCTGATCTGCTCAGAGTCCCTCTGCCATTCGAACAGCCCTAGCACAGGATGTGAAGTCTGCTCACACCTCGCTCAAATGGACATTTTTATCAGCACTCTGTGATGTCTGCAGCTGTCTGTTCCAGCTCTGTTTTCTCCTCTCCTCCCAGACCAGAGCTGTGAGCAGTGCTGTATCCATTTAGGTCCAGCATTCATGAACAGAAAAGCTTGGAGAGCTCAAACTCTGCCAGCTAGCCGGTTGAAATCCCAGGACTGCAGCGTTTGGTTTTCCGCTCTCCTGAGGCTGAAGGACTGGGACTCGTGCTGTCGCGTTGTCTGCGCCTGCTGATGGATGTCTGCTTGGTGGCTACTTTGTCTCAGCTCTGTCCCTGGCTCAGATTTGGATGGCTGCCTGTGTGGAGCTGGAGTGTACTGCTCTGCAGGATGAGTTCGGAGTGGGAGAGACTGTGCATGTGATGGGCTGTCAGTACAGTGGTTTTAATAAGATTTTGAGCGTTCGGTTTCACTGATGTTTTCGATAGGACTGTCTAAATTACTTACTCAAAAAATGTGTTACATATAAAAATGTATACCTTGACTACCTGGCATTGAATATTTGGTTAATTACATGATGATGATAATACATATTTAACATTTTCATACTGGTCTGTCTTTTTGCTCGGTAGAATTTTCTTTTCAAATGATTTTTTTAAATATAAAAGCCTCTTAGTGTTTTTTTTTAATCTGATTGATCAATGAATCATCAGAATAGTCGATAGATTATTCAGTGATCAGTATAATTGATTACAACAGCCCTTGTGTGGAGTATGAAATCCTCTCTATTTCTCACAAAGACAAGGACCTGCGGCTCCGGGTTTCAAAAAAAAAAAAAACAAGATGACTGCAAAGCCTGACTGCTCTTTTGGTGCGGGAAGATTATAGTTGGTCTCGCCACAAGGATCTGGTCGGCTCTTTGGGAGCTTTCTCACACCTCTGCAGTTTCCTTCAGGCTTTCCCAGACACTGAGTGTACAGCTGGGGGCAAGTTGAGGACAACCCTCAGCTCCCCCATGGCCTGCTGCCTCCACAGTCATCGGCATGGCAGCTGGAGTCCAGGTAGCAATGCTCTCCCACATACGATACTGTAATCTCTGTCAAGGCGGGGGCTGCCAGGCTGACTCAGACTGCTGTTAAACTAGGCAGCGTGTCGGAGCTCACACTCGTCCTGTCTGAGAGATTTCTTTTTTGATCTTCAGAAACAGGAAGTGCTGTGGGGGGGTAATTCTAATTTCCAGCAGTAGATCTCATTACAGGAAGTAGTGAGGGCAGCAGGTCTAATATCATTCATTAGGAGTGTGTGTATGTCTCTCTCTCTGTCTCTCACTCTCTCTCTCTGTCTCTCACTCTGTCTCTCTATCTCTATCTCTGTCTCTCTCTCTCTGTCTCTCTCTCTCACACACTCTCTGTCTCTCTCTCTCTCTCTCTGAGAGTGTCTGTAAGCGTTTGGTGATGGTATATTGTGACGTATGTAATTATTTTGATAATATACCAAGAAATAGTGACACAATATTGCTTGCCTCCCTTATCCCCCCTGAACTGTCTTTTGGGGTCAGATAAGGTGTTGCCTTGCTTGGTGAGAATTTGCTGTCTCAGTCAAGAGAGCAATAAACAGCTGGCTGCTAGACTGGAATGAGCCTGGCATGTTGTGGGAACTTCTTTGCTTAGCACTAGCGCTGTCGCCAGGACATCCTGTGTTTGCTGGACTGGGGTCTAAGCTACTGTCAAGGCTAATGCTAATTGATAAATATTTTGTTTTGTTGGGAAGAACCAAATCAGATAAAACTACAGTATTTCCAGGGACAAGATTAATGTCTGTTTTTCTTGACAGAAACCAGAGTGATGAATTGCACTATAAATGAGACTTTTGTCAATCAGTCTGAAGGGTTCTGACATAGCTGTGAGGCTTATAATTAGCCAAGGTGCATCTAAACACAATGACTTCTAATCTGATAAAGGCTATTTTTTACATCCATGAGTATAACAACCTGCTCTAGCGAGGTCAGGTCAACATTACTCTATGGTTTTTTAAATTATATTCTATGTTTTTTTTTCATTGGTGCATTTTTGTCCCTTTCATGGATTCTGTGTACTTCTCAGACTGATCATTAACTGGCCTTACTTTCTGTTGAATTATTTAATGAAAGGGATTGTAAGTGTAAAAAGAATTATGTTAAAAAGTCATTGCTACGTGTGTAGTCTTGTCTTGTAAAAGGAAATCCATCCTTTGCATTTATGCAGTTTGCTATTTTTGCCAATAAGTGTCCAAACGAGACCAGTGTAGACCAGTATGAGTTTTAAAGCACCATGAATTGAACATATTGCACACTGAATGGTAAAGCAGTACATCAGCTAGTGAGTGAACCCATTTTCAGTGTGTAGAGATATGCGATTTCATAAAGTCTGGCAGCGGCTTGCTGAGAGACCACTGAGGATCTATTCAGTGGTCTATTGACTTTCATCTTCATCTCTCAGGAAACGTGCTACTGAGGAGTTTAAAACAATAGCTGTTCTGATGAGTGTCAGCAACTCAGTGTGTGTGTTCTGTAGGTATATGTATGTAAAAGATTGTTTCTGTATGTTCTTTCATTTCTTTAATCCTACTATTTTTCTGCTTTATATTTCTGTTCCATTTCTGTAAAGCACATTGAATGGCCTTTGTGTACGATGAAGAGCTGTATAAATAAATTTGACTTGACCAAAGACAAGTCGGAGCTGTCGGTCTACAATACTTCACGATGCCATTTAACCTCTGCCAGATTGGTCATTCAGGCCTTAACTCCACCCGTCTTTCTGCTCCCCCTTCCTTCCAGATGATGAAGGCGACCACCAGCACAATACCACAGGGAGTGAAGGCAGCAATGCAGGGGAGGGCACACCTCCGCCCAAGCGCAAGGGCAAGTTTTCAACCTTGGGCAAGATTTTCAAGCCCTGGAAATGGAGGAAGAAGAAAAGCAGTGAAAAGTTTAAGGAAACTTCAGAAGGTGTGTATTTTTCTTGCACTATGAGCCCTTGTGGCCACCCTGCTCAGATTATTGGTTAAAAATCTCTGAAAAGAGAGCTGTAGGTCAGGGTTAGGGACAAGAACTCAATCAATATCCCCCACACCCTTCTCCTATATGCACTGAAAAACATGATCAAATGGTTTGTAGGTGGTATTTGCACATTTAATTGTTAATCGTTGATGATGTGGGGGCTGTGTCAGATGATTGTATGTTGTAGTTGATCTTGCAACCCTGTTGTTGTCTATGACACTGACTACTAAGGATGCAGCAGGATGGGAATTCTGGGCCAATTCCAGTGATTAAAATTCTGAATAAATTCACACATGTATTTTCTGAATCTATTGAGTTACAAAAAAACAAATAAAGTAGTTTATTGTCACATAAACATTCTTCTGTTCTAGTACAGCAAATGCTTTACTAAATATATTTGAATTATTAATCAAATTAAATTACCAATCTAATGCTGCTACATATTGTTTTTTAATAATTCTCTGTCATATATAAATTATCTTGGCAATACCATGTTTTTTTGTAGACATGGATATTATCAAGAGATATGTATTTGCATTTTTACAGAAATTCACATTTCCCAAACCATTCGTAAAGTTTCCATCACAACTATAATCTCAGTAAGTTGGCAGTTTGGAGCTTTAAGTGTTTGTGCTGTTTTTTTCCCAACAGTTCTGGAAAGAAAGATGTCGATGAGAAGACCAAGACAGGAGCTGATAGAACAGGGAGTGCTAAAAGAGCTTCCAGAGAACGGTATGAGATTTCCTGCTCGTTGTGTCTTTTGTGCATATATTTATATCTGTATTCTTTGTGCATTTAAATGACTGATTTAAATGAACAACATTATGTAAAGGTGGTCTTCCTGCAGAAACAGGCCCAAGTGACTGAAAAAAAACATTGTTTGTTGTTTTATTTATTTCATGCAAGCCAGAGCAAGATACTATCATTCCCCCATATAACTAAACTTTAAAAAATGTTGAATGATGTTATAGCCTTCATTAATACCACATTTGTCATACTTGACACAGATTAGGTTGTTCTAAAAACTCAGCTGTTGAGCTGTGCCGGTTGAATGCACTGTGGAGAAGGCTTTTGGGCGGAGATACTGTGTGGCTGTTGTGGCAAGCAGATTTCATGACTTTGTACAAAACGTTATCTGTGTAAGAGCTGGACATCCTCTGACCACAGTGAGATTTCAGACATTACTGAAACTGGCACTACAGTTTGACATAGTACAAAATGGCCTCCGGTAGGATGGAGCGTCATGTAGCAATACCGGCGATATATAGCTTTCAGTACTGTACCCAGCTATCATCAAAACAAAAACACTGAAGGCATGAACAACAACATTAAACAAAGCCAAAACACTTGAGCCACAATCCCCCACCCCAAACTAGAAACACCTAGAAAAATTAATAAATCCAAATACAGTATACCAAAATTAAATGTAATGTCGCTAAAATTGCTTTAACTTTTGAGATTTAGTTTTCATGTCCTAAGTAAGGGTGGCAATATACTTTAACTACAATTTTTACTGAACTGTGCTGTCATGTTTTATTTTTAGACAAGATTATGCTTCCACTTTTTCTGCCTTTGGGGGAAAACACATCATTCTCCAACTCCAAATCTCAGTTTAAGAGTTTACTGTGTTTTTTTCCTTTTCTTAAATAAGAGGATTTTGTTACAGTAACAGGCCTATGTGGTCCTTTATCTGAGAGTACCTGCTACGCCTGTCACTGCCTGTGCATCCATTTATCTCGGCTCTGCAGTAATCTCATTCAGACAGACTCTTCAGTAAGGTCATAACAGTGACAGCTCTTCCAATTCTGTTGCTATCCTAGAGGGTATGGGATACGTTCAGCAGATTTTGAGATGGATGAAGGAAGGAAATTCAATTTGATGCTCTCTTTTGACTATCCAACTTCATATTTTGTGAGGAAAATGACATGCCGTTTTTCTTGAGTTCGGAAAAGTGGAGCAAATTGTGCCCTGCAGCAAAAAGCTTTGAAAGTCATGCAGTGGGTGCTGTGGGGGCCTATTTATCTGAGAGGTATTCTGAAGCATGCAAACCTGCTCTTGTTCACAGCCTCTAGCAGGTTTCTAGCTTCAAAAGCCTGCACTGCCTTTCTCCAACCTGATTTAAAAGATTGATTGTGATATCCATCTAAAGTCTTTTAAGCACCCTCAGAGATGCAGATGATGTTACTCCAAGATACATTTGTTTATGAATGTGTGAGTGATCATTTGTTTACCTATTATGTACACATGTTAATATGTTCTTCATTTATTGTGACAGAAGTAGATGAGGCTCATGGCCCTAAGCAGCCTTATGTGAAGAATGGCCACACGCTGCCTGTAGGGAGCAACAGTGGAGGGGGTCAAGGGCTTGAGTCTGTCCGGTCTCCGGCTGAGTCAGACCTCAGAGTAAACCCAGCCTGGCTACCCCACCCTGATGACCGCAGAGGTCGTGCCCCGTGTGACGGTGAGCGTCGTGGAGGACTGGGCTTCCGATCCACCGGACAGGATGAAGGTAGGAGAGGCGGACGTTCTAGCGGGGAGGAGTGGAAACCCAACCTGGCCTGGCAGGTGGAGGAGGCTCGGCGGGGAGGCAGAGCAAATGAGAAAAGACCAGGCCTGACCAAAGCCCCATCTGAGGACTGCCGCAGGACACGCCCCGAGACAGAGTGGAAGCCCACCCTCCCCCGCCACGCTTCTGCTGAGGAGGGTAGAGGAAGGCGAGGTGAGTTGGGTCAGCTTTCTTCTCTCCTGATGAGGCATGCCAGACTCCAATTCTGTGCCTCAAGACTGCAAATTTAATGCAAAGTGTATACAGTCTATTATTTAACACACCTAATTCAGCTCACCAGGGAGTTCTTAGTGTGTTAAGCCATCAGTGAGAAGCACTGCAGTTTCACAGGTAGAGCAAAGCAAGGTATAGTATACAGGACGTGTCACAGTGAGAGAACTAACAGATGTTCTACACACCAGTTCACACCAACCCAGGATTTTTGTTCTATACTTCGGTCATAGAGATTGAATATAATAAAACTTTATTCTGTTTGATATGGCTAAATCTCAGCTAAAAATATGAAGTGAAATAAAGTGGATATTAAATAAATTATGTTTCATGATATAAATTTAAACCCAAATGCCACCTAATGTTAACTAGTGTCACAGCCAGTTTAATATCTGGAAAGTTTTGGACATCGTATGACGTGTCTGGTAAGCAATAACCTGTAGAGGAGGGACAGCACTCATCTCTGCAGGTAGTAATGCGCCTTGGCTTGAGGTTGTCTGCATTATTCTAGCACTTTGGTTTCCTCTCACCTGCTGTTACACACTTTTCCTCCAGTGCTTCCTCCTCCTCTTCAGGCCCTACTGGAGATGAGGGCGGCTGTGCTCCCCAGTGTCCTGCTCCAGCTAAGGTTCTTATTTAGGAACAGGGGAGGGACAGCTCAGCTTTATTCTCTTTCCTTCCTAATTAACACGCTGCTGTCAATTCAACTTAAACCTCTTTAGAACAAGCTCATTCCTTTTAGCCACAAACCTCCGTTGAGAATAAATTCATGGTTCCACCAGGACTAATGGTCTATAATAATCTGAGTTTAAATAGTTCAGCCAGTAGTCCAATATTAACCTTAGCTGTTGACAAAGAAATGCAAAGAGTGGATAAAGAGGAGTTTAATTTTTCCCCCCACTTCATCTGCTCTCTAAATTCTTCCTTCTGGCTGGCTCTTCCCTTTGCTTCCCTGACACACTCCCCTCTGCTGCTCGTGCCTTGGTGTGATAAAGCGGCTGTAAATAACCCTGAGCTTAAAACATCAGCTTTGAAGAATGGAGAGGGAATAACGGGGGAGGGGGTGAGGGAGGGAGACAGAGGGAGGTAATTACGGCAGCCTGTTTATCTCCCATGGCGACTGATGAGCTGATTAAGAAAAGCACACAGACAAACAGCATGGGAATGATAACACAATTTTGCAACACGGGATTCTTGCAGGATAGATGAGAAGAACTTTCTGTAGATTTTTGTGTTTGATGCTGATTACTATGACGCTGATATAATCACTTAAATTCTTTATTGGATAGCATGACGTACCGTTAACATGAGTAACAACTAAGGATGAAAAATGCATTGATGTATCTTGAAACACTAATATGAATGTGACTGTTCAATGTTGGAATATTGGAACGAAATATGATCTTTTAGAAAGTATGTGCTGAGCTGACGATGCCACACCCATTCATGACTGAGTGGGCCCTTTATCACCCAGACAGTACATGCATCTGTTAGCTGACTAATTGGCCTTCTCCCACAAACGTATTGAGCTGTCCTGTGGTATTGCGTTAGCAGCATTTCAGAAAGTTGCAGTGGTGGCTTAATCCTCCCAATGTTGGTACCGTTGTGATTGGCAAATCATAGCTACCATGTGGATTTGGGCATGACCGAAATTGTGGAGAAAAATGCTAAAGAAAACTATAAATAAATAAGTGTCAAATGTTAAACATAAAAATGTTTTTTTTTCTGTGTTGTTTTATATTTATTTCACTACATAATATTAGTATATATTAATTAAAACATTAAACATAAAAAGCACAAACATTAAACATAAAATTCTTTTGTGGGGAAATATGAAATTTCATAATGCACTAAATTGTTTCTGAAAGAATCACAGAAAAAATTATAGAAGTCATATAGAAAGTCATTATATGTCATAAATTTAACAGTGCTGTCATATTTTAGCATGGTGTTTCTTTCTGCTTACAGAGTCGGACAGTGGTCACTATATTCCAGACCAGGAGGCTCTGAGGGACACCTTGCGAGAGCCGCTGCCCCCCAAGCAATCCATAATGCCACCCAAGTGGTTGATGAGCTCCAGCCCAGAGCCTGGCATGGAGGGCTCCCCACGCACACCTGTCCACAGCCCTGGCACTTCCTTCTCTTCCTCTTCCATTTCCTCCAGCTCACCCCCGTCCTCAGCCGCCAGTTTAGCCGGAAAGACCCTACGGACTGTTTCATCCGCTGGGGCCAACACGCAGGCCTCCAGCGGAGCGTCTTTCACTCCTTCCTCTGCACAGTCCTCCTCCTCCGCGGGCATGGCCCCAACCCAGCCGGTCAAGCAGCCCCCACTGCCCCCGCCAAAGCCAGTCAACCGCACCACCAACCCCGCTATGCTGGGTGAGTGCTTGCTGCCTTTCCGAGGTGACCCTCTAAAGGCTCAAAGTAGATTTTGTCTATGCTGCCTCATGGCTTGTTTGCAGGTAGAACCATCAAAGGGAAAATTCTCAATAGAGGCCACAGACCTCAGTAGGCTCTATACTTATCCTCATCTTACCCTTCCAGGCTTTTCAAGTGTGGTAGAGCATCTTTAATGAGATGAGTCTCGAGCACATCTCTTCCCTGGCATCCCTCTGTTCTAGTGCAGTGTTATCGCTAATGACTCTGGGCTTGGCAGGGAGCTTTCTGCTGCAGTGCTGCGGCAGTTGTTGGTGGCATTTTGTTTGTTGTTGTTGTTGTTGTTTTGTTGTTTTCCTCCACTTTGGAGGTACTGAACATATTGGGCCTAAAGTCCAGTATGTAACTGATGGGCCAAGCACCACAAAATACTCAGAACTCCATGTTCAGTTTGTATTTAATGTGTAGTGTGTTTGTAACTGCCTAAATGATCATGCCACAATTTAGGCAGGGCTGCTTTGTTAGGGAATGCTTGCTTTTTTCTCATGTACCTCATATTCAGAGCCTAGACTCAGTCTAAAATATGTTTGTTTTCGGGCATGCACTCGTACAAGTAATGATATACAATGTGTACATCAATTGTATACAGTTGTCAAATATACTCACATGCTTGCCATGTTCATGTCTTTGATATATTTATGAACATATATTCTAAAAGATAAAACATGCAGCAGTCTGCAGAGAGGCTGCATAGATGGCCAAGGTTTGGAGGTTCAAAGCTACGTCTGAACAAGAGTTGCTAAGATTAATCATGCTCTTTGATCCAAAAATACAGTGAAAGAGTTGCTGTAATCGTTTTTAGGTTCGACACTTATTATCCCCAGGAAAGAGAAAGCTATGTTTGACCCAGTTAGAAACCTTATATAATTCAGTCTACTTTCTTTTTTTTATTTTTATGAAAATCACAGTAACTGGATAATTTACCTCTTCCAGGTGTCCTACTATGAAAAGATGGATTTAATTATCTTAAACCAATTATCTTAAACCATACTATGAAAAGATGGATTTAATTGTCTTAAACCAAGAGAGCACCCACTATCATTTTTGTACTCTTTCTTCTGGGTAATGCAGCATTTAAGTGCAGTGGCCATCACTTATCATGCATCTCTGTAGTTTCATGAGGGTTGTATGAATCTGATAAATTTTGATAAAGTAAAGAGATTGTGCCATCTGTTGGCTTAAAGATGACAAGAATCTGTGCAAAATTATATACAATAGATTCATGTCAACGAAAATGTCAATATGCATTGCTTTACTATTTTTGGGAGGCATACAAAACTGCACTGCACTTTAAAAGAAGCTTACATCAAAACAAATTAACAGTTTCCTACCTCACACCAAACAGCTGATTGGCCAAGACATGTTTGATGTGCTTCTTACTTTCGTCACTCAAGACTGATGAATTAAATGATTTAATTTCAGTGTATAGACATATGTGACTTTTCAGCTACTTTAGTTTTGCAGCTCAAGTGCAAAACAAATACTGGACACCAAAAACATATTGGCTGATCAGCTATATTTGAGGTGAGGGGAGACATTTGTAAACTTAATTCCTCAATGAATTTAGAAAGAGTATTTTTTTCAGTAACATTGATTTATGGAATATAAAATGGGAATAATCATGATGTGCTATTGGTTGCAAACAGAGTGAGGGATTTTAGCATTGATGCATGCTTCATTGTGTCTTGCAGATGATTGTAAACTTTGCTGAGTGTAGTTGGAACATGTCTCCACATTGCCTCCTGCAGGTCATTTGAAGCATCCGTTGTTCAAGTGTGTTTGGAATTCTGGGTTACAATGATCCTGTGTCTTTTGGATAGCTTGAAAGGTTTTTCAGTTCCATTTTCAAAGGAGACTTTTACAAGAGATGAGCTTAGTAATTACACTTGTGTAAACTGTTTCTTTGGCTTCTTCAATCCTTTAAACTAAATTATAGCACCTTTTTGGTCAGTTAACTAAAAGCGTTACATTTAACTGCTTACACTCAGCTTTAGTCTTTACACAGGGGCCATTTTCAGATGTATATTTATACAGATGTTGCTCATATACAAGTGGCTTAGTACGCAGTGGCTGGTGTTTGACCCCTACGGGATGGTTTCTTACTCCTGCCAGCCTCCACCCTACACGGGGGTGACCCCTTTCCCCTCTACTGGTCCTGTTGGAAGCGCGAGGGCGACTATGATGTGTACCTGTCCCTGCCTGTGTACCTGTGCCGGCGGGCAGGAGGCGTGCGCACAGGTAACACCAAGGCCACGCCTGTTGCTGCAGCAACACCACTTCATCTGTCATGTTGTCCGTCTGCTCAGTGTGTGCTGGTATCATCTTCCTCACCTTTGCCACCGCATGCTCTTAGCCTGGCTGAGATGCTGGACTAACATGCAGTGGCTAGAGTGCTCCGTTTTGGCCTATTTTTCTTCTTCCCTTGTCTCTCTCTCTCTCTGTCCCCCTCTCTCTGGAACTTTCTGCTATCTTGCTAAGCTGCATGTCTGTTAGATATTAGCTTTTAGCTATAAGCGAGCACTGCCATGCCGCAATGTTAAAAGTGTGCATTAAATGGCATGCGTCACTGCGAGAAGGCTCATAACCCCTGCCGGATTTGCCAGCGCAGCAGGATTGCCCCAATCACTCTGGAGCAATGGTGAAACACCAGCTGTAAAAGCTAATCCACATACATCTGCTCCAATAAGATTAGAGAACAGCAAATAAGCCCAATCTAATGCACTGCATGCTGAAAGACCATAGGTCACTTAGATGTGTCTGCACAGGATCTGAAATCTGATTTCAAATTTGTTTACTGTAATGCAGTACTCTGCTTGATTGCAGTTACTAAGTTCAGTAGTACAAATGTTTGAAAAGGAAGCATGATGTTGCTGTTTTAGGCATAGAATCTCTAGCTGTGGCTTTCCATGTGTTTGACGTCTGTACTGAGGTCATCAGTACATGGAGCATGTTTGGCCCCGGGCTGTATTTATGATAGCTGAATGTTCAGTGTGTCCAATCACATGGACTATGTGACGGTCACAGGATTGAATTCATGTTCCTGTTTCTGAGCATGTGAACTCAAGCTATTGTACCTTGTCAGTGCTTTAAATGTGTACCCTTCTAACAAATCTTTTAATAGCCTTAGACTGTGTATGTGGGGTTTGATGTTAAAAGACCTTGTCAATGAGATTAGCAATTTAAAGGTTCTGAAAAGACAGTATGCTGACATTTTATATTTCATAGGGATGGGATGGTGAACCATTTTAATGATTTACTGAAGAGGTGGAATATATTAATGTTTGCACCATGCATGCAGCACACATGCTTGCACAATCAGTTGGCTCCACAGTTCAGTTCTGACATCACAATTCAGTTGTATTTTAGTATTTTCATAAAGTGTTCAAAATGATTGCACAGAGCTCTAATTCTATACTACACAGATTGGTTTGATTTTGATACCCATAGGTTCTCAACAAACCACTTTGATGGTTTTGTTTTATTTGATTTATAAATGCATAGTGTGGGTTTCTTTATAAAAAAGACCCTCTCCGTACTCTGGTATGCTGGACCTAAATGCCTAGTTTTGCACAAATAGCCTCCATGAGAAATGGTAAATGACAGATGTAAAAAAAAAAAAAATTTTAAAGCAGAGGTGCGTTGATAAATTTTCATTTTTCACTGTTTTGAATTTTTTTTTCAATACATATTGAAATTGTTATACCCCTGATATAATCCATCATCCTGAATATCATCCTGCTTCAGTTTTTCATAGTTCTGATAACTGTGACTACAAGTTTTATGAAAAGTGAGAATGCTGAAGTAAATAGCCAACTGAAAAGTGGCGCAAGAACATGTTCTTAACAGTGGGAGAGTTCACATTTATTTAATCTTGGTAGATAATTTTGGTATTTAAAGGATGTAGCTCTACAAGAGAGTTCAGTTAAAATCTGTATACAGTAGTAATAGTGAAATGTGTATTTGTTTTTCCTTCAAATTTTCAGTATATACATAAAACTGCAATATTAATAACCATTATATTTTTTTGGCACAGATGTCATAATATTTTTCTTACTGTCCCATCCCTAATGACAACCTAGACATGAGTGGGGGAGGGGAATTCATTAAAAAACTCCTTAATTGTGACTCATAACCCTCTATCGTTCTCCAGCTGAACTTGCCCAGGTGACAGGAGGCACCAACTTAGTGCCCGCCAAGCCTTCCCCTCCCATGCCTCCGAAGAGAACCACTCCCGTCACCAAACGCAACACTGAGGATTCCACCCTCGCTATCTCTTCTCTGTCCTCCATGCTGTCTCTTGAGGACAGGGCCAACATCCCAGGGGGCTTCCCCCTGCCCCCACCTCCACCGTCCCCACCTCTACCCACACACATACCACCCTCACCGCCCCGAGGCCACACCCACCACCTCCTGCACCAACACTCTTACCCCCATCCTCTGCCTCAGCCATTGCCGGTCCATTTTGATCCACCAAGCCCAACGGAGGAACCACCTACCCGTCAAGCCCCAGTGCCCCTGCATATCATGATCCAGCGGGCGCTGACCAGCCCTGGACCAGCGCTCCCTCACCCAGATGGCTCCCAACGTGCCCACTCGCTGCTGTTTGAAACACCTCCAGAATACCAGGGTACCCGCCCACTGCCCGTGACCATTCAGCCCCTCAAAGTGTGAGTATCCAGCACCATTGCTATGTGCTTCAGACAAAACAGACAGAGGTAAGAGTATATCGTTAAGGCGATGCTGGGCTGTTGTGCTGAAATGTTTGCCTTTTATTTATTTCATAGGGTTATTTCTCACCCTGTAAAAATAAATGTTATAATTGTTCGCAATGAAAAAAATTGAATTGTTTTAAATATTTTTATACATTGTAAGTATATCCACACTAACATCAACTGATGTGAAACCTGCATGAAAAATAGTGGATACTGACATCTATTCACTATTATATGATTAAACAGCTAACCATATTAAATTGTCCTCTCCCATTTCCTCTTATTAACACCTGTGAGTGCAACAAGCAATTTCATCTTGTGTGAAATCACAAAATAGACGCCATACTGCCCCCAACACTTCCGTTGAAGAAACGCAGGCTGTTGAAATTACCATGTGCATCATTTTTAAAGGCACATCATTTATTCTTACAAGCTTATTCGTTTTCCACTTTGCAGAGGCGAGGACGACTACTCAGATGAGGAGGAAGAGGAAGAGGAGGAGGAGGAGGAAGAAGAAGAAGAGGAGGAGGAGGAGGAGGAGGAAGAAGAAGAGGATGAAGATGTGCCTTCTCCGGACCACCTGCCCCCCCCTCCGTGTCAGCTAGAGCTGGAGCCCCGCAGCCGCAGGTGCCTGGTGGGAGAACTGAATGTCAGTATGATACAAGAGGGACCCGACAGCAGTGAGGAAGAGGATGGAGAGGATGACCAGCACGCTGAGGAGAGTGACTCGGATGGACCTGTGCTCTACAAAGACGATGAATCGGATGAGGATGAAGAGGATGAATGTCCACCCAGTATGTTAACTGTAGGGATGTACATTTCTGACCCCACAATTATACTATTAAATTATGATGAATTAGGAAACACACTTATGCACACACTTGTGCCCATAGAATAGTGAAATCTATTAATTGTGTGTTTGCCTGTTTCTGACTCTGTGTGTGCTGTGTGCAGGTGCTCTGGCCAGCAGGGTGAAGAGGAAGGACACTTTGGCTCTGAAGCTGAGCAGTCGGCCCTCGGCCCCAGACAGGCAGGCTCCTGAGAGGCAGGCCAGAGTGGAGCACACAGGCCTGTCCTGGCAAAGCAAGGAGCAGTGGGAGGCCATCCGCACACAGATTGGCACAGCACTCACTCGGTATTCACACACACACACACACACACACACACACACACACACACACACACACACGCCGGAGTATGCTCGC
>JBBJLS010000006.1:15902133-15921667 GCA_037577275.1 Bryconaethiops microstoma
TGTTTGTTTTTTTTTGGGGGGGGGGGGGGGGGGTTAATAAATTCAACAGTGTAATCCATCAAAAGTTCTGTATCCTTGCCTCCTAACCTTATGGATTTTGCTATAGGCTGCAATCCGAAAGGAACTCAACGAATTCAAGAGCTCGGAGATGGAGGTCCATGAAGAGAGTAGGATTTATACAAGGTAAACCCACCATTCAATAACACCATGTTTAGTTACTTGGTTAAAATCCAAAATTTAAAAGTCCTTCTATGTCTTACTTTTCTTTTTTTTTCCATAAAGATTTCATCGCCCTTAAAATTCACCATCATCAACAAAGACAGTGAAGCACTTCAGCGCTGGTGGCAGGGAGAGAAACAGTTGTGTGCTCAGTGAGAAGCCTCAGGGTGTTCATGCTCCCTGACAGACTGCCTTTCAGTGAATGTACTGTACAGATACCTGAGATCAAATAGAGAACTTTTTCTTCAGTCGTCCGCCCTTGTGTAAATATGATGAAGGTGAGGGCTGGGCGCTGGAGAATAAATGCAGTATTTCTCCCTGAAACTAAAGGGAGACAGACATGTGCCAAGTCGGAGAGCTGATGAAGGACTCTGAGGCGGGTATGCAAAGTGTGCACCATCAGAAGACATCATGCAAGGGACTCCTCAGGAACTGATCCCCTCTTCTGACGGCTGACATCAGTCTGCCCTCTCTACGCTTGGTGGGGAAAGGACGGTGTAGAGTGGCCTTTTTTCTGCTTTTACTTGGTATTACACACATTATTTCCTTTTAGGGAAATGTAATAACCTTAACAAATTATAGTGGTAAGATTGATGGTCACAATAATAAATACAGTAATAATAAATGTTCGTTACCAGGGATGGCCAAGCAGAGTGAGCAGGTGGACTCAGCATGGACAGACATGGGGATATTTTGTGTATTTGTGTATGTGTGTATAGATTGTTGTAATTATCTCATAGACTGATTCTTTGGAAAGTAATAATTAGGAACTGTAATGCTCAAGGTTTTATGATGTAATGTTGAATGTGTGTGAAGTGGCCACCTTTTTATGCCTCTCTTACAGAGACTTGAGACTTGCCCTTCTTTCGGAGCTCACTGTTACAAAAAGGGGAAGGAGGAAAAGATGGCCTTTCTCTTGCTCTAGGTTTTTTTTTGTCTGCACACAAGAATTTTAGACTGTAAACATTTCATGTCATGATTTTAATCTACACATTACCACAAATCATGTTTTAAGCCCTTTTAATACACAGGGTTCAACCATTTAAATTAAACAGTATCTAATCCATGTTTCTGAAAGATTTGGCTGCATACATGTCTGAATTAGAGTAAATTATAAAAATGTAGACTTTAAGCGAGTAATTGTGGCTGAGGAAAGTATTGATAAAGTACTATAAATAAAATTGTTTTTACAGAGTACTGGTTCACAGGGAATTGATTTTAGCAGGAGTGTTTTCTTTCCTCTTTTTTTTTTTGTAATGTCTATGGCCAGTAGAATGGATGTGTTCTGCTGTACAGATCTATTCTCTAGATTAAACTGACTGTTGTGTATATCTTGTCTTCCTTTCATTTGGAAACATTTGAAATATATTAAGATTGAATAGGTTGCTATTTTTTTAAGCACAAAATATAAGCACATTATTTAACACTACAAGAATTCATCATAATATACCTGTTCCGTGTTAATGTAGCACTGCAGCTCATTTTATGTATTGGTTTCTGGCTATATGTGAACTTTTAGTTGTCATCTAAAAATCTAAATTAAAATGCATACACATTGTTTATTTCTGGTCTAATTGTACTTTTTTACAGGTTAATATAGAATAGAAGGCATAACCCAGTCCTGTTCGACCATTTTAATAAAAGTACAGTCATCCATGTTTCTGAAAGTTACGACTGCATACCTGCCAAAATCTGACTTGGGGGGGGTGGTAATTGATGCAGAAATTATTCTGACCTTTTTGCCCCTCTTTACATTCAAATATACATGTAATTTTAAAGCAGAGTTCGTTCTGGGGGAAAAAACGGTGCACATCAATTTTTTTCTCTCGAGTACACTGACTAGTGTTTAATGTGGCAGTTCACTCAAAATGGACCGATTATGCAGCCTTTTCAAAGCTAAATTTTCATCTGAACCACGCTAGACTGATACACTGACAGTGATGGTAAATTACATTGTCCATTATATCGTTGTTCGTTGAGAACTTGATTGTGGTTGTCTTGATGTTAAATACAACTGAGCTAAAAAGGTGGGAGTTTAGTGCTTTTGTCAGCCAAATATGTTTGGGATCATGTTTTTGTGCAACTGGAGCCGGAGTGAGAAGACTGCAGCCTCACTTTACTCCCATTTAAGTGCCAAAATTCAAATAACAACTTTCAGCTGAAAGTTTTTTCATTCTTACTAATCCTCATTTGTTAATAAAGTGGCCATTACCACTAGACCTAGTAGTAGGCAATCAGCTTGGGAAGTATACAATATGGACAAAAGTTTTGGGATGCCATTACACCAACAGGGACTTTAATTTACAGCATTTAGCAGACGCTTTTATCCAAAGCGAATTCCATTACTACAGGGGACAGTCTCCCTGGAGCAACTTGGGGTTAAGGGTCTTACTCAGGAACCCAGTGGTGGTGTGCTGGAGGTAGGATTCGAACCCATGACCTTTTGGTCCAGAGGCAAGTATTCTACCACTAGTCCACAGCTTCCACTCTTGAAGGCTTTCCACACGTTTCTGTGGGAATTTGTGCCCAATCATTCTGTAGAGCATTTATGAGGACAAGCACTGATGCTAAATGAGAAGGTCTGGCTCACAATTTCCATTCCAGGTCATCCCAAAGATGTTGGATGGGGTTGAGGTCAGGGCTCTGTCAAGTTCTTCCACACCAAACTTATCCCACCATGTCTTTATGGACATTGGTTTATGCACTGGGCACAGTCATGCTGGAATAAAAAAGGACCTTCTCCAAAACTGGAAGTGTGGCGTTGTCCAAAACGTCTTGGTGAGCTGGAGTATTAGAATTGCCCTTCACTGGAAGCAAGAGACCTAGCCAAAATCATGAAAAACAGGTGTGTCCCAATACTTTTGGGATATAGTGTATCCATATAGTGTAGCTGCAAGAGAAATTGTAACCTGTTCACACACATTACACTGCATTCATTTGGCAGACACATTTATCCAAACGACTTACAATACAATTTAGCATCCAGCAAGACACTGCCACAGCACTTTCATATGGCTGAACATCTGACAATACTTGTTCATTTTTTAATTCTGCAGTTAAAAAACAGTATTCCCATATGAACATAGTTAGAACTGAATATGATAAAGTGCTAAATAAAACACGTTTTAACACTGTAGTTTGCTAGTATTCCCAGATCTTTCTTCAGATTTCTATTCAAACAGGCTGAGAGAGTTTCAGTTCAGGGAGCGAGTGTTCTCCAGAGCAGCAGGGGCGCAGTGGTGTGTGGCTGGTTTTGAATCTTTCAGTGAAATAAGAGCAGGGTGAAGGCGCTGAACTCGTGTTCACTCAGAGGACAGGGGCTCATATCGGAGCAGAGTGTGTGTGTTTCTGTGTTTTTCTGTGTTAGTGGGTGTGTGAGCACTTTCACACCGGAGCTACAAACAAAAGCAACATTTTTGCGTGTAATTTTCAAGGTAAGGCACTCTATAATTAGTACGAATCGTATAAAGAAGGATATTGACTTTTTTTTTTTGCTCCACTTTGTTTAGAAATCATGCCGGCTAGCATGTTAGCTAGCAGCTTGTCCTCCAGTCAAGCCACTTAACTGAAACTTTTAAACCGTTGCGTTGAGTTTCAAGAATAAATGCTGCTTTAGTAGTTTTCCTGATGTGTTTGGATGTGACATGCATGCATTTCTAACAGTTTAGAGTCTCTCTTTGCTGTGAGGTAGCACACAGAGCTCTGATAGGAAGTCTGGCTCTGTTTAAAACTGTTACTGGGATCAGTTGGAGTTGGAAGTGGGAACCAGCTGTCTGTGAGATCCCAAAGAAACGTGTGCCTCAGGAGAAAGTGCCCTGTGTTCATATGACCGGCATTTGTGTTAAACACCAGTGCCTGTCAGTCA
Source organism: Bryconaethiops microstoma (assembly GCA_037577275.1). Classification (NCBI taxonomy): domain Eukaryota; kingdom Metazoa; phylum Chordata; class Actinopteri; order Characiformes; family Alestidae; genus Bryconaethiops; species Bryconaethiops microstoma. Next base: position 15,906,218 of record JBBJLS010000006.1, read on the forward strand.
TATGTACAGGAAGTCTGTGCCAAACCAGCATGAATAGAACACTGATCTACAGTCTGCTGCTCATCTTCCATCCACGTCTATATAGACTTTGCTTTGGGATCACAGTCATGCTGGAATAGAAAAAAGCCTTCCCTAAACTGTGTCCACACAGTTGGAAGCATGGTGTTTTCCAAAATGTCAAGATTGCCCTTCGCTGGAAGTAAGGGGGCCTAGCCCAAACCCTGGAGGAAAAAAAAAGTGTCCCAATACTTTTGTCCATTATAATGTAGCTGCGAGAGAGATGATCACCTATTCAACTCGTTTAGTGTCCAACAAACAGTGCTACAGCCCGTTCAGATGGTTATCTTGGATGAACATCTAACAGTATGTCTGCAGCAGCTGTGTCTGTCTCAACAGCACATTGAGCTACAGTCTGTTCGTCCATTGCTTGCCTGGAACTTCAGGTTTTTTAATGTACACAGAATCTTCTTTACTAAACATCTCTGACAGAAAAACACAAGCAATTGATGAAAATGTTTTCGGTTTTATTTATAGAGTGGTTTTACAACCAGTGTTGTCACAAAGCTGCTTTACAGAATTCAGAGGTGAGGAAAAACTCCCTAAAGTTGGAGGAAGAAACCTCAGGAGGAACCCAGACTTAAAAAGGGGGACCCATCCTTCTCTGCTTGACCTGAAGAGAACGAGAGAGAAAGTGAAAAAATTAACAATAGAAGGCCTTGGTGTTCAGCTTAATCACTGTTGGTCAGATTGGCCATCTACGGCTAATGTAGTTGGTACAGTTAAGTCAGTAAAGGTAGTTTTTATTGGAAGAGCAGTTTCAGAGTCTCTTCTACAACAACAGGAACAGCAGTCTTCACTGTCTCCTCAAAAGCAGCAACAAAAAGGCAAAACTTAATTCATTCATTTGCTCAGCAAGAAAGTAATACTTGAGGCAATAAGATGTAGACACTAAATCAGAGTGGTTTGATGAGAAATACCCCGCTCTCAAGGACCTTTGAGTTAGACTACTGACATTCACAGCATTTGGTAGACAATCTTATCCAGAATTCAGCTTTGTAGTCCACAAGAAGACTTGTCCCTCACACTAGTGAGCATAGATTTAAAATTAAGAGCTGCTACCAGGGATGAAGTCTGTACTCCACCAGAGACCTATCAGATCATACATGCAGAAGACTGTTTTGTGCGTGTGTGCGTGCGTGTGTGCGTGCGTGTGTGCGTGCGTGTGTGCGTGCGTGTGTGCGTGCGTGTGTGTGCGTATGTGTGTGGGGTGATGAGAACAAGACGTCCAAAGTGGTCATTGCCTCTAAAAGTTTCCTTATTTAAGTTGTTTTTTTAGTTATGAGCAAGATATTGTCCGCACACACTGCTCCCCGGGGGCTGTGTTCCTGACTGCCCGCTGCTTCACTTGGTGAATGGGTTAAATACAGAGAAAGAATTTCATGTTGTTCACACTGTGTGCTGTGGTGTGTTCACATATGACGGAATGGTCACTTTCACTTATGGTTATGATTAGGTTTCCTAATGCCAGTCGTTATGTTTTGTGATAAAGCTTTGTTCTGAAATGTTTGTTTTTTTTAATCGTGATAGAGGCAATATTGTAGAATATTTTTTACTGTGAAGTGGTGTTTCTTACAGATGTTTGTTTCAGATTTCATGTTTGTACATTTGAAACTCTTTATAGGATTTGATCTGCCATGCCTGCCAAAAAAGCTGCAAAGAGGCAAAAACAAAGTGAGACGGAAGACTCTGCATCTCTGAAAAAAGTGAAAGGTAATTTTATTGAACGAGAATTCAATGCGTTGTTTCAGAGCAATTATAGAGTATAATTTTAAAATACTGAAATTAGAAATGTTTGTCTTTGTAGTGTCTCACAGAAGTCATGGACAGGAGAAGGGACTGGTCCTGGTCCTTGGACAGGGAGATGTGGGTCAGCTTGGCCTGGGAGAAAATGTGCTTGAGAGGAAGAAACCAGCGCTGGTGAACCTACCAGAGGGCGTCATGCAGGCTGTGGCAGGGGGCATGCACACGGTTTGCCTCAGTGACACAGGACATGTAAGTGTGGGTTTGGGGGTTTCCAGTTCATGTGTTGTAGAAATGACCTTTTAGTACAGTGTGTTACCAATCAGATTCCGTTTTTTGACGAGATGTTGTGTCAGACATTTTTATGTAATGCTGCCATGGATTGCTTTCTCCCTGACGCAGGTTTACACTTTTGGCTGTAATGATGAAGGTGCTCTGGGAAGGGAAACCTCAGAAGAGGGCTCGGAGATGGTTCCAGGGAAAGTGGAGCTGGCGGAGAAAGTAGTGCAGGTGTCTGCAGGGGACAGCCACACTGCTGCTCTCACTGAAGAAGGAGTGGTTTTCATCTGGGGTTCTTTTAGGGTGAGTGATCTATAATGTGAATTGTTTTCACTGACAAAATGTGTTGGTTTTTAGTTGGTAGTATATTCACAAACCTTCATTAGGACTGTGATTCATGTATGGTAAGCTTGAAATCCAAATGAATGTTTTAAGTTTTTGTGGTTTGTGTGGATGAAATTGGACAAGTAGTCTACCAGGGATGCCCAGGGTCCAGCATTTAATCATTACCGATTGTCTACAGCAATCTTACTAACTGAGTGTTTTATCATACAACAAAAGTCATTATAGGCACGTGGTGCCCAGTCCTAGTCTTGGAGATCTACCACCGTGTAGAATTGACATCTAGGCTGCGTTAGGATACCTTAGGATGGCTGCAGGATAGAAGATGTCCTGGGCCAAAATAGGCCGCCCTTATAATAGGCCATTCTAATTAAAATGGTTAAATGACATAATTGCTTTTTTTTTTTTTTTTAAACTCTATTTGATTCTTGAGTAACTTGCAAATATTTTCCTTCTCTTTTACAGGATAACAATGGGGTCATTGGTCTAATTGAGCCTATGAAAAAATGTACCTTACCTGTCAAAGTCCCCCTAGACAAACCTGTGGTTAAAATAGCTTCAGGTAAATTTTCAGCTTGTTTGTGTCATATTCTAAATATATATCATAACTATATATCATGACTACTTTCTAACTTATGAAACACTAATGGTTCTGCATTAAAGGGAACGACCACCTGGTGATGTTGACCCTGAATGGAGAAATCTACACTTCTGGCTGTGGAGAGCAGGGCCAGCTGGGCAGAGTACCAGAGCGCTTCGCCAACCGAGGGGGCAGGAAGGGTTTAAGTATGTGTTGACTTGTGATTGTGTGAGGTATAAAATAGATGTGCTGGGCTGTTCCTGTTTGAGATGCTTGAATTTTGTTTTCTGTCCCTATGTGCAGTGAGATTACTGGCACCGCAGGTGGTCATTGTCAAGCCCAGAGGGAAGGTCCATTTCACTGATGTCTTTTGTGGGGCATACTTTACTTTTGCTATCTCTAAAGATGGCCATGTCTATGGCTTTGGGCTTTCCAATTATCACCAGCTGGGTAGGTGGTAAAATTGGGTGTTTCTGTAAGCAGTATTTGACCAGTCTCGTTCTGTTCTTTGTTTATAATGTATTTTTGTGTTTTGTATTGAAGGTACCCAAAGCACAAACACACATTTTGGACCAGTAAAGCTCACCTGCTTCAAGAATTCCACTACATCCTGGGTGGATTTCTCTGGAGGTCAACACCACACTATCTGCTTGGACTCTGAAGGTGACTACACGTTTTGAACTGCACAGAAATGCAAAAAATAGTGTACAGACCTGTGCTCAAGTGTGTTATTTAATCGAAACAGTATTTTGATTAATAAAGTAAGTTCTTTACCTCCAGGGCAAGTGTACAGTCTTGGTCGGGCTGAGTACGGGCGTCTAGGCCTTGGAGAAGGTGCTGAGGAAAAGAGTGAACCCACCCCAGTTACAGGGATCAGTGGAGCCTGTGCGATTGCTTGCGGTGCATCTGTGAGCTACGCTGTCACTAAGCAAGGTTGGAAAGCATGAGTGATTTTTCTGTTGTAGTGTAGTTTACCCTGGATAGATCTATAGACCTTCTGTCATTTTATGCCTAGAGATGCTCGATTTAATTCAAGCCCACTTGGTGAGCTCCATAATTATTGATTCTCAATCACACAGTGTGAGAAGAATATATTTGGCTATTATTGCAACCTTTACTTGATTTTTATGAAGGTCAATACTTTTTTTCATTACATTTCACATGTGTATTCTCCCTTGTACATGTTGAAATTTGGCTTTACATCATTACATATTTATACTTCAGAGAAACAGAAGTCATGAATGACAACAGTGGATTAAAAAAAAAGTGAAGCATTTTGACATTCATGTTTTGTCCAAAATGTCTATGGATGTCAATAATTATGAATTAAAATTTAGCTTGTATTTTCAGTGAGATTGAAGTAATAAGCGGCAAATACCTTTTTTCCATAACCTTTAACTAAAATTGTAAATAATCATAGAACTGACTGTGTGATGGCTAGATTTTAGAAATTGTATTCCAAGTTTTCTCTGTGACTAATTTATTCATCCATTTGTATCTGAATATACTGGAATTGCTGCTGTAGTGCTGTAATAATGACATAATGTAACCCTACTACATTAAGAACAGCTCTTTAGTTTTCAGAGCAGTAATGTGCAACTAGTAACTCAGTGAGAGGAATGGAACTGTATTGTTTCTTTGGGTGTTTTTCAGGCTCTGTATTTGCTTGGGGCATGGGCACCAACTTGCAGCTGGGCACAGGGGAAGAGGAGGATGTATGGAGCCCGCTGGAGATGGCAGGAAAGCAGCTGGAGAACCGAGTAGTTCTCTCCGCCTCCAGTGGAGGGCAGCACACCGTCTTGCTAGTCAAAGACAAGCAGGAGAGCTGATATTAAACCCAGATGTTGAGGAGCTAGAATGAACTACTGTGTCAGTGGTAACTGTTAAACCATAGCTTGAACTGGGGTGAGGATTCTGGGGTTGATGGGATGTCCTGTACTGTACCAAGCCAGTCAATTGGGTGAGATGGAGGTATGTGATGAGGGAAAGTTGGGTGGGTCTCATCTGATTTAAAAAAGAAAAACAAAATCCACTTTGTGGAGAGCTCAAAGCTTCTCTTAAATGATGTTCTGGTAGATCATGATCAAAGAGACTATTTTTTTAAAACTAATTTTTGCTTCTTTTTCTTAATTTTTTAAAAAATGAGTCTCTAGTGTGGGGATTGCCAGCTGTGAGTGAACGATCGTATGCATGTGTGTAATGAGAAATTATTTCATAGTTAAACATGTCTTTTAGAAAGTTCCCTGCAGTGCAGTTTTAATTATTTTTTTGGTCTCAGCAATAAGTCTATGCCGCTGCAATTTGTTCTTTACATTTTTACTGGAACAGAGGTTCATTGTTAAAGTTGTGCTGTTTTCCTTAAAATGCAAAAACAAATTGTTGATTGCATCCCTGATATGCTGGCACTATGGGGAGTGTAATAAAAATGTAAATCTTTCCAGAGTTCTTTATTGATTTTTCATTTATAATTGGCTAAGTGGTATTTTAAATAGTGGTCATTGCAGTTAAACAGAAACAAGTTTGAGCTGGTATTATTGAGATACTGCACATGAATATGGCTTTTATTCTTGTTCAGACTATTTCAATACCTAATTGAATGTGATATGATCCATGCTCAAGTTATGCTTTTGCCACGTCTAGAAAATCTCATCATACAGAGATGACATGACCTTGTGCAAATCCTAAACTTCCAGACCACAATAGGTCGGGGGTTTCTGGGCAATGTAATGATTACTCAGTCATTTAGTCTTCATGACTCTGCTAAAAGTTGGCATTTTTTCTGGTGTTGAAGTAATTGAGTGGGACCCTAAACAGAAAAGTATCCAGTCCAGTCTGACAGCATAGGAGATATAGTTACAGTTTAAAGATTTCTCAGAAATCTAGAAGTGAAGTACCTGAAGATGTCCGCTGTCTCACCTCCGGTAGGAGAGTGAAATATAGGAGACAATAGTAGTAAGTGCTGACAATTATATAGAAGTTTCCTCATAAGGATAGGAAAATTTTATACAATTCTCAGATTCATGAAGTCTGTCTAATCTGCATGTTGCGTTGTTTGTGGTTCTTTTTTCTGTTTGCACAGTGAGTCATGCAGTGGCTGTAGGGTCTTTCAGTGGAAAGCTCTTCTAGGCTTTTTTCCCCCCTGAAAGCTTTGAAATGCTAACAACCTCTTATGCAAGAACGTAATTGGACACCGTTGTTTCATCCTTTTGTTTTTCTCAATGGTCTTTTTTTCCTTCAAAGTCCTTTTTCTCTTGCCAACAAAATCATATGTTCTTGTGAATGTCTTACCAAAGTTGAACTGCATTGGTTATTTATGGAAAAAACAGGAACCCATGTATCTTTTTGGACTCCGTTTGAGAGTCACTGGTTTTGGAAATGTTCGATCTTGTATGTTGTGCCTGCTTATGTGTTTTGCTTTGACTTATAAATCTGACGATTACTGTAGTTACATATATTTCCTGATTTTCTCCATTTTTAAATGATTTAAATCTATGTACAGTTCAAATAGTTGGTAAACATCAATGGGTATTGGAATTCTGATCCCATCGGACTGCCTCATATGTAGGTGTTCAATTTTAGTCTGTGAATTCAAGAGTGTTAAGTGTTTGTCCCCCACTTTCTGCTGTAACGGTCTCTACTGGGGAGGTTTTATTTTAGATGCTGAAACATTACTGCAAGAATGTTTCTGTTTGCATTTAGCCATGAGAACATTGGTGAGGTCAGGTACAGGTGTTGGATGCTTAGTTCAGGTTCCAGCTCATCCCAGAGGTAATGGATGGACCTCCATCACTCCAGAGAATGCAAACCCTCTGGTACAGACTTGTGTGCTGCACCTTAGCATTGCATTCTGTTAGCAATAAAGATTATACAAGCTGCGTGCGCACAACTGACATCTGTAATCGACAATGGGTGCATCTGAGAGTAGCTGAATTAAATAATTACAAGGGGGATTTTTTTTTTTTTAGATATATGAAGCTGGCTGTCTCGACAGTTGATGATCTTTGATTCACACTGATGCATTTCTACATTCATGGGCCATTGTGCTAAATCCACTTTTCCAGAGCTCTGCCTGGTTGCCGGAGATTTGGCTTACTTGTTCTGTAGAAAATAACATTCAGACTTTGCATTTATGTGGTACATTTTTAATTTAAAACATTGAAACTGAAACTAGGATATTCTTGCCTGAAAAGAAAAAGACCTCAGTTTCAGCAACAGGCATTCAGGCTCATATTCTTATGAATAGATGCGTTTGTGGGGAAGACATTGGAAATAATGGAAACGGCGGGCGCTATAGAGATATCGACAAAAAAGGTTTAGGCTGCCTCTTTTCTTCAAACAGCTTCAATCTTTTCCTGAATGCTCTTACGCATGAAAGAAATATATCAGGGAAATTCTTTAAGAAGACTCAGACTATTGTGCTGAACAGCTGGTAGCAGGTGGGATTATAGGCTTCATTTGGCATTCAGAAAGGAGAAACCTCACTGATGAGGACTCGGGCTGTATCTTCCTTGTGTTCTTAAGGTCTTTGGGTATTTTGTGGTCATTACACATTATTTGCTGCTGTTAGACAATTATGTTACAAGTGGCTTTCCTTTCCAGTTTTGGAAGGCCAGTGCCTGCCTTCTTTCTTTACTAAAACATTTGTGGGATTCTGTAAGCATTTTCATTTTTAATACTTTACTATTTCTGTGACTTTTCTCTTCCTCCGGTAGCCTTTCATTTCTCTCAAATGTCTCATGATGCAATAGAAACCCAAACTGTTCAAAAGGAAATTTGAAACGAGTAACAAGGTTGGGATTGAAATTACGATTAAATCTTGCTTGTTGAATTTTATTTATTTAGTAATGTGCAAATACTTATTCATTAAATATGGTGCTTTGTTGTTTAGTTTGTTTACCTCATGTCTGTTTTTAGACATAAGTGCATTTTCCTCTAATAAACTAGTGATGCCCCCTCTTCACTCCCACCCCCGGCGTTTTCACTGATGTTACTCCCTCTGGCATGACTAATATGGGGCTGTAAGGTGGTGTAAAGGTTTTGATCTTTCTGATGAAAGTACTTGCTGTCAGGGCTCCCTCGCTGTTATAGTGGCTCTTGCTGCTGCTTTTCACCCACTCTCTGCCTCTTAGTGTCTGGAGGGGGGAAGTTCTGCTCTCTGACACCCTCCCTATTATGTAATGGCACTCAAATCCTTGAGGAAAATAGAAAAAAAGTGATTTAGACGAATGCATGATATTTGGACACTTACCTTATTGTGTATTTATTGTTCTACAACTAAGGACCCAACCATTAAAAGCACAACTTCGCACTGCCAGGATTGAGTTTCAGCTGTGTCCTGTGTTTTTACGTGACTGGAGGTTCGTGAGAACCCGTCACGTTTTGGTAGCATTGTGGACTTATGTACCATGTTGAATCTAAAAACACAAAAGGCCTACAGTATATAAACTGATGTTTATATTAAGTTATACATGCAGTCATTATAAAGATTTATTGAGATTTCTAACTTTTATGTGTGTGTGTGTGTGTGTGTGTATGTGTGTATGGTGTGTGGGCATTTAATACCAGCATTTAAAAGATGCCCAGAAGCTTAAGTTTGTTGTCAAATGTCAAAAGCATAACAGGAATAAATACTTTAAAAAGCTACATAGCAAGAGCAGTGCTTGAAAACACACTGACATTGAAGGTCAGGCAGTTAATTGGATATCTGCAAAAATCCTGTCTTATTTTTAACTGAAACAGTGCACCACATGTATTTTTATGTCATTTGAAAACCCAGTGCATAGAAACAAACGGAATTAACATGTACTACGTGGTGGAATTTATCACATCAGTGATTTCCAGTGCCTCACTGGTAACACATACCAGTGATGCACCAAATTGGTCTCTTTTGTTCACGTGTCCCACAAGTGCTGCATGATCCAATCCCAAATCATAATTACAGGTCTTTGTGTCTGATGCTGTTTTCAGATGTTTCCTGAAGTTTGGTAAATACTTAATACCATACTTAACAATGTGGATGAGGTTCTTTTCTGTATAACAGATCGTGTCTTCATGCCAAACCCACCTTAAATAATTATTGCCTAAAAGCCATATTTGTACGTGCATGTCAAACTATTTTTTCAGCCATTGCCTCTTATTTAATATTTAATTAGTGTGTTATGTCTAAGGTGACTGCCCTCTGTGTCACCACTGGGAAGTGGCAACTGGAAATAATGACTGAAGATTAAAGAGAGAAATATAAATGAGAACATGCTCCAGTCCTCTAAGAAGTTAACGTTCTTAATTAATCTATACTGTAAAGTGTGTATGTACAGATTGTAGCTTTATATTTTTTTTTTCTTCCTATAAGGCAATTAGATGACTTTGGTCGGTCCAGTTTTTTTTAATTTCCCATACAGAAACCATCTCCAGTTCATTGATTACCCTTAGGTTTATTTTCACAATGTGAAGACATTTTATCTTTGAGTTAGTATACATACAGTAAAACAACTTACTTCTTTTAATAATAGTCCAATATTTTTATAGCAAATTTTAATATACATAGTCAATATAACATTAATACACAAAGAGGTCACAAAAAGTTAATACACAAAAAGTTTATATACATTTCCGGTCAACGTTTCGATTCGTTTAGTTCCACTTAGTTCCACAAATGCAGAAAGAATATGACGATATACTGATGTTCATGTTTGCAAGAGGAAGTGTACTGAGCATAAATTGTTACACTGAAGAATATGACAACAGGCAAAATAATATCACCCAGAAGCAGCACATCAAAATACATCTTAAAGGCCCTACTGCTCTCTTTTAAAGATGAAAACACCCAAGATCACTTTTTATTTCTTCTAGTGACACCAGATCCATGTAAAATCAATGGATTTTACCACAAGGAAATCTCCATCAAATACATACTATAATAGGAGAATATTTGCTTAGCAATCACACATTTTATTAATAAATAGTGCTCCACTGACTAAAAGGAATCAGGTTCTCAAAATGTGCTTTTTACATAATCTGATAAACAAGTGCTGTTAAAATGATGCATGCAGTGCATCATTTTACTGTTGGAAAATCACAACCTATTTAACAGCAACTTTGGAAACGGACCCTAGGTTTAATTAAAACTGACCAATGACCTGTAAAGTGTTATTTACATATCCAAATGGATGTATAATTCATATATGTATACTAGGTATTTCCAACAAAGATAAACTGAGAAAAACATGAGTAAGAAAAGCCAAACACACAGGTAAACTGCCCTGCAAGTCCAAAGAGAAAGTATGAACTGCCATGCAAGTCCATTCTATAATGTATAGCTAAGAATACACTTTTAGATTTTTACTGTGATATAGGTTTTTTAATTTCAGATTGAGAAAGAATCTTTCAATTATTAATTTCGGTAAATGAGATCTGTGAATGTGGGAAAACATTTAAAGTCTAAAGAACTGCTGCATAATGTAAAGGTCCTATAACTGAAACCTATCAGAGCAGCAAACTTTCTTTTTCCATTGTTAATTTGTTTGCTAAAATAAATTCACTTAACAAAACCTAAAATATAGGTTTTGTTAAGTCAACTTTTTTTAAGCTATAAAACCATATGATTGCATTTAAGTTGCCTGTTCAAATTCCTTTGTCATTTTTGAAAGCAAAGTGTGCCTTCATAGAATTCCTCATGATTTTACTGGAATAAAACAATGATTCAGGCTTCTTGTGTGGCTGGGAGTTTGTATTAAAATATATAAGACTGACTCCAATAAGTCCTGCTGTCTCTGCTGTTACTGATGCTGGTCTACCTTTCTCAAGGCACTGTACGGTACATACAGCAATGCTGCCAGCAGGAGCAACTTGCTTACTTTGGCAATTAGCAATCTTTTGCAAATGGACCTTCATTGCTGGTTCCTATCTGTGGTAGCGACTGGCTACTGGAGATCACAGAGCTAGCAAACAGGAAATGAACCGTAATGCATGTGTTGTATAAAAACTACTTGGATAACTAGAAAACATAATTGTCTTGTTGGGAACAGGCTGTCTTAAATACAGAATCTCTGAAGGAGTATTAATTGTTTCATATGAAAAAAAAGAGCTTCAAAAACAGAATCATCTGTTCCATAGTTAAAAATAGCATGTGGCCAAGTGTGGAAAGGGACATTTGATTAAATGCCAAAATGAATTCAATTAAATCCAGTCACGTTTTTAGACCATCAAATGACATTTCTGTGTATTTCTGTGTTGCAGTGTATTCAGTTCCAGATATACATAGGAACATTAGTTGAGAACTATGTTGTCACCATGACAATTTTCCTCTGACTACTTCAGTTCATAACAAATACGCCATTCCGTTCCAAGATCATCCCTTGAAAAACTTTATAGTGTATCTTTTCAGTGTATTTGTCAATTGTTTTTTTTCTTTCGGTAAGCTGGTCAGGCAACAGTCAACACAACATTAAATTCTTACAGATAAAATGTGTTGTAAGAGGTTAAAAGAATAGCAAAGATCCATGTAAATTCTCTGCTAGTGGTAACAGGGACTTTAAGTAAATCAAATTCTCATGGAAAGACTCAGAACTCTGTAGTGGAGATTTGAGTGCCATCAGACTGAAGGTCCTGCTGGGTCCTCCTCGGTCCTCTAAGCGGCACCTGGTCCAGGTCTAGTCATCTGGGCTTCTTCACTGATTGCGATGGGTCACACACTGAGATGGGTTCTTGAGTGGTGTTGCGGGCTCGGGAAAAGTTATTCTGCTCTGTGCAGGAGCGAAAGGGCAGGCAAAAATCTCTGAAACACCTCTTGAAGTTTTCATCCAGAAAAGCGTATAACACTGGGTTGAGGCTGCTGTTCATGTAGCCCAGAGCAATACAGAAATGCCAGCTGATGATCACAAGTGGGTTCTTCTGATCGATCTCCACCAAGGTCTTGATAATGATAAAGATATGGATGGGTGTCCAGCAGACGATGAAGGCTGCTACCACCACTAGTACCATGCGGGTGATGCGCCGCAGGTTCCTGTCCTTCTCTTTAGATCCTGAGAGCAGACGCACACTTTTCAGACGCAGGATCATCAGCCCATAGCAGACTGTGATGACCAAGACAGGCACCACAAAGGCAAAGACAAATACACAAATTTTTGTCATGGTGTCAAAATACCAGTCCGGATCTGGAAATTTCAGCATGCAGACAGTTTTACCTAGGGAGAAAGATGGAAAGGTCTGTAGATTATATAGAAATGAGCCATAGTAACTTTCACAACCCTAAGGTCAGCAAAAAGTAAAAGCAGTTGTGAAAGAGTTGATTTACTCCAAGGGGAAAGACTGACTATTAGACCTCAGACAAAGCATTCTACTAGACAGGCCAGACATTCTTGCTTTTAGGGTCTGGGGAGTGAAACTTTCCTTCGTGTTTCACCATTATCAGTTTATAAAAGTCAGTAAACAATTCCCCCCAGCTTCAAAAAGTAAAGTACGGAGGACCACAAGACTGTGTTTCAGGACACCTTTCTTATTTCAGTTGCCACTAGGTAAATATTCATAAGCATGGCTATGCTGAAGGCACACAACTATACATATCAGTTAAATGAAAATAAAAGACAATCAGGAACGTAACTTAATTCATAGACTTAATTCAGGCCAAACAGAGGAACTACAAATACTTGGTCCAAAGACCTTTCTGAAGAAAGTTGTCTCAAGTTTTTTTTCCCCCATATATCATCTCAGACAACATTTCTTTAGGTGAACTTCACTTATTTTTGCTGTTGCCCTCAGCTTGCCTGTTAAGGGTCCAAACATTTCTGTCATAAAGCTCCTCGTGAATATCTACTCCTAAAAGTACCATAGTAATAATCTAATCCTCAACAGGTTTGTGTTAACGTTTAACTGTTAGTGTCCATTCTTGCTGTTGTATTAAAAAAATACCCCATCACGTGCTTCACTAAACATCACCTGTATTGCAGATTTTATAACAATGGATCTCATGCTCCTTTTTAAAGCTTGTTTCAGCATTTTTTTTTCAGTGCTAGAAAAAACAACACAGGTAATAGCTTTAAAGTGCATTACCAAAGAACATTATGAAAGCACTTACCTTTGTCAGTTACTCTGGTCACTGCCATAACCATGATGGGAATGCCAATGGCAGATGACACAATCCAGATACACACATTGATGATCTTTGCTTTGACAGGCGTCCGGAACTCAAGGGCCCTCACTGGGTGGCACACAGCAATGTAACGGTCTACACTCATCATTGTCAGAGTGAAGATGCTGGTGAACATGTTGTAGTAGTCAATAGCAATGACCACTTTACATAAAAGCTTCCCAAAAGGCCAGGTGCTCATCAGATACTTGACACTTTGGAATGGCAACGTGCTGGTGGCCAAAGCATCTGCCAGTGCCAAATTAAAGATGTAAATGTTGGTTGCAGTCTTCATCTTTGTGTACCTGTTGAAACACATTCAAATATTTTGTAAGAGTGCGACAATATAGGATTCTTCCAACTTATTTACAGTTACTTACAACCTTATAATGTGGTAATAACTTTCTGATACTAATTACTTGAAGAAAGTGAAGAAAATTTAAGAATTCATTTTAGTATAGTAACGAATTCTTTCTATTTACTACCACTGGGTTTTTCAGTTCTCACAGTGAGTCAAAAATGACATTTCTGTTCAAACAAATGGAAATTAACAATGTTTGACAACAGTAATGAGATGTAATCATATTTCAGAATCTTGATGAATCTCTGATGATCAGAAGATTTTCCAGTTTTAAATTAGCTGGCAGCTTCATACTAATTGTGAACCATAGCCCAGTATTTAGTGCTTGTCACAGTTCTACATAATGACACGTTTCTGTTGGACTGATTAGACACTTGTTATCGCCTGTGTGTCATTGTGTAATGATCATTATCCAGCAGAAATCTTTCGCAAGCTTTCGCATCTCCAACAGTTAATAAGACAAAGGTAGAGGTTTAAAGCAACATGATCTGAATATTTTAATTGTTTAAATGTTTGACATTGATACAAAAAGCAAGAAAAGTGAAGAAATGTACCCCAAATATTTAATATTTGAGTACTCCCCATTTAGTTAATCCCAATAAATTATTTAAAAGCATTAAATAATTGTGTGTTGTGGTGCTAGCGCATTAGTATTCCATCCATTAGCAATGTTCATTGCTAATTGTTCTCCATGAATCTGCATGAAGCCTCTTTTACAAGATAGCTCAAATCTATCTGCAAACTAGCTGAAGATGTTTGATCATATTATGGCTGATTCTTGATTTGCACATGTGTAAGTTTAGATGTATAGAATTAGATGACGTCAGGTGAGTGAATCAGGGAAAACACTAGTTTAGGGCACTGGGCGCAAACTGCTGATTTTACCTATAGGAAAAGACAAAGTACTGTATGCTTACTTTAGATTCAAGTTTCCTTAGTTTCATTAGAAACAAGTTAAAGTTTTTCTCTGATTTTGAAGTAGTTATTTAATACTGTATAGTCTTCAATAACTTTGTTAATGGTAACTGCAATGTGAATGGAATTAAATGCAATAAGTAGGTCAAAAAGCGTCTTAATCTCTCTTCTCTGAACTCCTCAGAAACTTGTGCTCATTTTTATGATTAGCTCATACAAAGCACGATCTGACAAATCAGTGTATCAGACCTCACCCCTCATTTTTCTCTTTCTGAAAACTCTCGAATTTTTTTTTGATGTGTCTGAAATGAATTTGAGTTTGAAAGCCATATCTCACAGCTTGAGATAATTGTGTCAGGTCTCAAGTGCCCTTGCAGATGCAAATGGGAACGTGCTCATCATGTTAGCGGAAACAAGTGGGCTGAGGGGATGGTGCATCACTATGCATGAAGCAACTCATGTAGTGCAAGTGCTTCGGTCACCTGACCTTCATCAGGGTTACATTTGGACAGCATAAGCACCTGGTGCACATCAAGAAGACTTTTCTATTACAATTGTTTTTATTAAACGTGGGATTTTATGTCATTATCAGAAGGGTTGTTGAGTTAAAACTGTTTTTGTTTCTTAATAGTGAGGATTTTTGACATAGTGTAATGATTGTTATGGATTATTAAAATGCTGGGCTGCATTTTTTCATGAGCACTGAGCATGAGATATTTTAAAATATAATGATAGATGGTGTGCTGTCATCACTACCTTGAAGAAATCCTCTCTCTCTTAAATAAATTTAAAATATTTATTTTGCTCGTTCTCTCTCTCTCTCTCTCTCTCTCTCTCTCTTTCCTTTCTCTCTCTCTCTTTCTCTTTCCCTCTCTCTCTCTCTCTCTCTCTCTCTTTCTCTTTCCCCCCTCCTCTCTCTCTCTCTCTCTCTTTCCTCTCTCTTTCCTCTCTCTCTCTCTCTCTCTCTCGCTTTCCTTTCTCTCTCTCTCTTTCTCTTCCCCCCCTCTCTCTCTCGCTTTCCTTTCTCTCTCTCTCTCTCTCTTTCGTTTC
>JBBJLS010000006.1:15921767-15949174 GCA_037577275.1 Bryconaethiops microstoma
ATAGTATATAAACCGTTAGACATTAATAGTCATATAGCCCGTCATTCATTCTTGTTTCTTCACTTTGATTTCAATGTCGTAAATACATACACATATGAAAACTGAATTGCCTGATGTTATTACAATCATGTCCAACGTATACATATAAAAATGTAATACAATACATTGGACATTAATGGGTTAACAGTCATTTATTCTTGTTTTCTTTTCTTCTCTCAGGTTTCAGTGGCCTGAACTCCTGCATGACTTCGCCTCCGCGACCTTGTTGTGCCGTTTAGCTGCTATCAGGAAACATGTGCAAACTTTTTCAGCAGGGGAAAGGGAAAACTCATGCAAGCTTCTTCACACTCGCTGTAAAGTATCTGGTTCTGCAGTTGCTCGTTTGTTTACGGAGACCTAGTAAAGAGTGGGCGACCCTCCCGGGGCAGACACCTGTTGAGCTTTTGCGTCTTTCTCAGCTGCGTGTCGAAGTGTTTGCCGCTCATTTAGCGTCAAAACACAGAAAAGGAGCGCGCACTGCAGACCACCGCCGTGCAAGAAAGAATCAGAGCAGCAGAAACTAAAGAGCTAAAGCAACACGTGGAAAACTCGAGAGAGAGAGACAGAGGTAAACAAACAAAGTCGAAGCGAAATCTCTCACCATGTTATTTCTAGACACCATCTTGTCTAGCTTTTTAGCAATCCGGATCAGCTCCTCCTCTCGGGTCATCGTGTGAGCATGGAGTCACGCGTTCAGCAGAAGGTAGAAGTAGATCGATGGTTTTTGTGGCATGTACGAAAAATGTACAAGTACGAGAAATGTTAGAAGTTTTGTTCCCAACTCGCTTGTGGCTGTCCGTCAGGGCCGAGGGGGCGTGGCCCGAACACCTGTCAGTCAAAATGGCCTGGCCTGGGGCCAGAGGCTAAGAATAGAGACAGTGTCAGAGACTGCTCCAGTTCAGACCACATTGAATGGAGTGTGGAGCAAAAAAAATCCACTACTAACACTGCTAGTTTCGTGAAATTTCCTCCGGGATGAATAAAGTTTTCTGATTCCGATTCTGAAGTGTGGTTTTCCCACCTCTGTAAATACTCTGTAATTACTCCTATGTTTATTACACTGCACATTCTCTGTCCTGCTGCTGATATATTTGCGCAATTATTTATTACTGTCTGCCTCTGTTCTGTATTTTTGAACATGTAACTCTTTGTCCTGCATTTTTGCACCCTCAACTTTAAGCTGCTAGAATACATGATATGTATTTGAACACAGGGGCAGTTGGTGGCCTTGTGGTTAGGGAGTTGCCCCTGTGATCGGAAGGTTGTGGGTTCGAATCTCAGGACTGTGTGTTTCACCACTGTGGTGCCCTTGAGCAAGGTACTGTCCCCACACACTGCTGTGTGTTCCTGGCTGCCTGCTGCTTTACTTGGTTAAATGCAGAGAAAGAATTTCGTGCTGTTCACACTATGTGCTGTGGTGTGTTCACATATGAAAAATAGACACTTTACACATAATATTGTATTCATTCAGACTTGTACTGTAGCTATTGTTGATTGTACTACATGTTGTCTTGTCCAGTTGTTTTGTTGCTCTAGTGTTTCTCTTGCACTCTCCTTAGTCCTGTCTGCACTTGTGCTCTTGTACTGTTCTGTTCTTGTGTTGCACCATGGTCCTGGAGGAACGTTGTTTCGTTTCACTGTGTTGTGTGTGTGTGCTTGAAATGACAATAAAACCTCCTTGATTTGACTTGTGTGTCTCTTGAGCACATGTTAATGCAATGTGTGACCCCCTGACCACTCCTCCTGAAGGAGAAATAAGTGGCACCCGATACTGAAATGACTTGGTTCAGTGATAGGAAAGTCTTTGCCTGTGAGCTAAAAAAAAAGACAGTACTACAGCTAAACAGGTGTTTCATAAAGTGCTCAGCAGAAGGCAGCGTGGGGTCAAATATCAGCTCAGTATGTTAGAAGACTTCACTGGAGGCTGCCGGACCTTTTCTGACTTATTTCATTTGCTAATACTTAAGGTTAGTTATTTATTTACTTTGATACTACCTAAGGCTACTTATTTATTTGACTTTTTTGAAAGATACTTTTATATCTGCTTAAATCATTATTTCACAACAGTAACGTGTGTGGATTTACCCACCACTGAACTAGCCTTAAGTAGTATCAAATAAAATAAGTCAAATAAGTAGTCTTAAGAAGTAGCAAATTAAAAAAGTAGTCTTAAGTAGTATCAAGTAAAAAAAAAAGTTCTGAGTAAGTGCACTTGCTACCTGTTAGCTACAATCTCACAGGGGCAACTCCCTAACCACTAGGTCACCAGCTGCCTCAAATATACAAATATAAATATATAAGAGTATAAATATAAATATACAAGAGTAGAAATAAATGTACTCTGATATGAAAATGCTCAGAGAAGTACAAATCCCTCAAAATATTTCAAGATGAAAGTAAATGTGATGCAGGCCAGCACATGAAAATGACAGATGTATCACAGCTGAAACAGTAGGTGGCAGCGTGAGGTCACAAATCTGCCTGATCTTTGACCACTCTGTCCTCCACTTCACTGTACCTCAACACAGTATTTAAGTGGCTTTGTGGGATTTAAAATTTTGCACTTCTAAAGCTTGTGCTGCAGTACAGGTCTGAAGTTATGCTCTCCTAACATCAATTTGCCACACTTATCTGCCATCTTGTTCCTTGTTCACATATTTGAGAGCTGCAAGAGATCACACCAAAGATTATCTCTTTGCTTGAACCTTCCCCTGAAAATTGTATAATATTCTGGCTTCTTTTGATTTTGCAGAAAGATTAGTGTAGGGCACGTCTGGACTTCACACAACTAGAGAAACAAGTGTACAATTGAAGATACGCATTCACCACAACACTTAACTCTGCTTAAAAACTCTGCTTTTTTACATTGCAGAATGGTTCCAACTAAATGAATAAAAATACATTATAGCGGTTACACACTCATCTTAAAGGGTAACATGGACCCGCTGACACAGATGGGTCTGGACGATGATGATATAGCTGGGTTTATAATGTCAAACGTAATGTTTAGTTTCTAACTTAAGACACACTAAATTATGCAATTTAAAAATACTTTGTTCCTGAAACTACTTTGCTGTATCTGAACTGTCTATGTAAAAAAAAAAAAAGGATGTTACATTTGATCTCTTTGACTTGAAGACTTGGCACTAAAGTTGGAAAAAGCTTGTTTGCAATATAAAGAGTTTTATTTAAATCTGTGTAAGACTACTTCTAGGTATCATTAGTTGTCTGGAAAACTATGAGCCTTTGGCATTATTTGTGTGGGTTTAAGCTGGAAGATTAACATTTCTGTTTCACTTTTGGAATAGATTTCCACATCAAAGCCAAAGAAACCACAAAGGAAAATAAATTCTCTATCATGACTTCTTATTACCTTTAATGTTTCTTTATTCAGCACAAAAAGGCCAAGACAAGTTGTAAACCTTTCAGCCAAAAAAACAAACAAACTAAAGTCAAGCATATAGATAATCAGGTTACCTTGCCAACTTGAACTTTTAGCTTGTGTCCTTCTCCTCTGATGAGTCATTTCTGTTATTAGAGTAATCTGATCCCTCCATGTAATAATTATTTTAAGACAGTTTTACAGCTGCATTAAGACACTTGGCTTCAAAGTAGTTACATTAGCTCTCTGCCTTCTTTCTACAATCAAAATCTAATAAATAAAACCCCAAAGTGATTCCTCCCACCTTTAAGATATATCACCAGAGGGAATGTTCCTAGTCTTAAAAAACAACTCAATTTCAAGAATACTGCTTCACTGCTGTAAAAATTTTACAACTGATGTAGTGATGGTTATTGTTTTTCATTTTGACCTGAGTCCATTTAAGGTGCCAAGATCAGTGCCATCAAAGAAACTACGCCATGTCCAAGTGCTTCTGAACACTTGTACAGATACACTTGCCTCGGGCAAATGAGTGACGTGTCAGCCATTATGTCTGTTCTAGTAGACATCACTCATGATATTTGGTGAAAATGATAAGGATATAAAGAAGCAAAGGAATAATGAAAACAAATGACTTGGCTTGTTTCTTTGACTGGTGTTCGTCCAGGGGTATATGTTTCGTTTCCATAACCCTAACTTTTGGTGGGTACGCAAACTTCACACCGTGTGACCCACCTTATGATAAGTGTTTTATACTAACAACTTTCATGTTACATCAGTAATGTGTCTTTAAAATGTTACTCACTATGGAAAACATGCTTACCTTCAGCTCTTCATTTCACTATAATTATAATTAAACAAACATGCTGAAGTATCAGTCTCCCTCTCACCACAACCACTCATACTTATAATGCAGCATTTTAACACTGTTGTAACTGACACTTTTATTAACTTAATAAACATTGGTTTGAACTTTGACATTAGAAAAGTGGAGCTGGCTGTGTCTGCTATAGTAGAGGAACATTTCAGATGTTCCCCATATAAGTGTAAAGAAATATGGATGGAAACCAGAGGTCCACTCTGCTGGTTTTTAATATACATTCTTTGGTCACATTTAACATCTAAAATTAGTCACAATAGGTGTTGAGGGCACATTAGTGACAAAAGTACAATTCGTCCCTCCCCAGACATTGAAGGGAACACTTTAGCCCCATCCCAGTCAAATCTATGCCTATGAAAGCTTCGGTACGTTCTTTTGAGATGCCTTTGAAACCCTATGGATGACAGTGTCCAAAAAGCTGTGAATCTGGCACATGCACAGGCCAGGGTAGATCCACCTCCACCTCTCTCTGCTGACCCTAAAAGGTAGCAGAGCGGTAAAGAGGATTCGACCACCCCCGAACACTGAAGAGTGAAAGTGGAGGTCAAGGTTTGTTTGTTTCTGCTATCCATGCAGACAGGAGAGGATCGACTGATGTGTTGACAGACTCATGCATAAGCACTACCTCCCTTTGCCAAGGTTACTGGGAGGCGTTTGTGCATCTTGGCAAGCATGCCATGAGAGGCATTGTCCAGTGCCAGCGAGCACCTCGTCTCCACTGGTAGACCACAAAATTAAAGAGGGCACAGTAAATAAGCTCACATTTTTACATTTCAGTCTCACTGGCCCGGCACAATCTATCAGTGACAAACATACAGCTAGAGCTGCTTTTTGATTTGTTTACATGCATTTTATTTAAGATCAACAGCCACACTTTTGATTTAATTACATATCCTTGGCCTGGTTCTGTTTGCATCCTCATGTCACGTGTTTGCATATGGTGACCGTTTCGATGTTAAAGCTCATAGAGCCGAGTGTAAAGAATACATACTACAGATAAAGTTGATTTGATTATTTATGGCATTTAAAAGTGACCTTCAAAGACAGTGACAACCTAAACAGGACCTAAGACACGTTCACACTTTCACATGAAAATATTGTTATAATTTGAAAACCAATTTAAAGAATGAACTCTTAACCAGCCACTTTTACTCAGCACCATCTTCCACATCAAATCACTTTCTTTACAGAGTATCACTGTGAGCACTGCGGACCCTACTTTCACCTACTACTTCTTTTCCTCCTCCAGTGCCATCTTCACCCGACATGCCCTCTCTTCAGAGTTTCTCTGCGTGCATAACTGCAGCAATATAAATGCATCAACATACATTTAAAAAGTGCCGAACTACAGCAGGTTTCGGGCTGTGGGAAAGAGATCTATCATTACTCACGCCACATCAGTCAGCAGCTCCAACCAGTTCTTGAGAACAGAAGACAGGCAACAAGCAAAATTCGCCTTCAAGGCCTAGTTGTCTAGGCCACATAAAGCCACAGCTTGGTTTTATTCTCGATGACCTCCCACTGCAGTTTTTATGGCAAGATAATGCTTCTACCAGTTGCAAGCACTAAGCTACTGCATCTTTTCAGGAGCCTGCGCCATTTCCACCAATTACAGACCAAAGACGCCATGCTGAGGCAGTTATGGAGGCTTTCAGATGACATCAGACCAGAAAATGAATGATTTCACTGTACTGCTGTTTTTTAGGCACTGTGTGTCTCTCTAATAAAACCCTGCAAAATGGCTAGGCTGAGTCTCCATGGCATGCACAGCCGCCATTGGTTTATGGAGTATTTACAGTATCTGAGTTAAGAATGGTTTTTGGTTAGTTTGTCACCGCACACATTTAAGTAGAATCTGCAGGAAGTGATATTTGCTGGGGATTTGGGCCACCCAAGCACCATGACATAGCTCTGCATGCCACCTGCTCTGGCAGTGCTCTTTTAGAACCTCCAGTCAAAACTACCGTGACTCTTAATTATAGGTATAACTGAACACATGCAGGAATTAAGCACACATTCTGCTAGTCTCAAAATACTCCGACAGCAGACAGGGAGGAATAAGGAAAATGGTAGCTGAATAAATTCCTTGACTTTGCAAAGCTAGAAAGCTTCATTTTTTTTTCATTATTTTGCATTGTACTACAGCATTATGTACCAAGTGACAATCTAGAATTAGTCTCCATCTAAGTGCTTCCAATTGGTCTAGGTTCCCATGCTTTTATAGTAGTTCAACTGGTGTCCTCCTTGACAAGATGCCTAACGACGACAAAAGTGTGTTAGTGTGCAAATCTCTGCTTGCTCTCATTTCCTTGTCTATCTGCCACTAATCCTTTGTGAGCACATCCCAATCCCATTACACAGACTACACTTTTCCAGGTGTCTACTTTAAAGTGTTTACTTACCTACAAGCTTAGTTTCACTCATTCCTCAATTAGTCTGTTTGTGAGAAACAAAACAGCAAAATAATAGCATTAAATCTGGCATTGACTGACACTTCTCCAGATCCAAACACAACATAACATGTTCAGGATGCTGCCTGGGGTAATCTCTGCATGAGTTCTTTTCTGAGCCATAGAAACTGACAAGAATATTTTAACTAAATCGTTTCCTTCCTAATTATCCTTTAAATTAATTGTCGCTAAAGATGTTTTGTCACTTTTAAAAATGTGTGACAGAGTGAATTTTGAAGCAATGAAGACGAAAGACAAAGAAGTGGAAAAGCTATATGTTTTGAGGTATAACATTTTCAATGCAGTACTGTGCAAATGTCTAAGCCACCTGCAAACATAAAACTGTTTAAATGAGCGGTGAGTGTTTTTTTCACACCAAAATGACCAAATATACTACATAAAACTTAAAATAACGAATTCAAATAACATTATACAATAAATAGTTATTTGTGTACAGTATATGAATGTGTTCCTTGTAGAAGCACAGTATTGCTTATAGTTTCCATCAGAAACCTGGTGCGACTCAATCAGTACTTCTTTAA
Organism: Bryconaethiops microstoma; assembly: GCA_037577275.1. NCBI lineage: Eukaryota > Metazoa > Chordata > Actinopteri > Characiformes > Alestidae > Bryconaethiops > Bryconaethiops microstoma. Next base: position 15,929,061 of record JBBJLS010000006.1, read on the forward strand.
ATTAAACCAGGAGCTCCTGATGGAATTTCCAAGCAATGTCTGCAGGCATGGAGGAGAAACCTGGAACCCAACCTGGGTTTTCCTTACCAGCTCACAAAATATCAGCTACTTTTACAAACAAAACAAATCTTGATACTTTTTACAGCTTTCTTGTTTGTTTGTATTTATTGTAATGTTAATGTTCCTAGCCAAAGACACATATTATCACACATTGAGAAAAATGACATAAAAAAATTGCATAGGTGCCTAAGACCTTTGCAGAATATTGTAAAAGCAGAAATGCAGGCAGACATGTACTCCTGACCATCACAAATCTGCCCCAACACTAATCTTTGGAAAAACGATTTTCATTATATCATAGTACTAGTGTAGGGGGAAAAAGTAATCCATTACAAATTACTCATTACTTCTTTCAAACTGTCATGGGATTACTTTACTTGTAACTTCCTGGAAAATGTAATCTTACCACTCATTACTTTATTTCTACATTACTTCTATATAACCCAAACAAATCTGTACCATCCAGAAGGTACAAAGGGAAAAATCATTTCAGTACTTCAGTCAGTCACATTAAATGTTATTTACTATTTTTAAGGGATATCAATTTTCATGCCTCTGCTTTGAACAAGACTGTTTAAATTGAAGAACTGATGCAGTTGAGGCTTTTGTCCCCATAAGTTTCATATTAGCTGAATTAGATGATTTCTCAGATTGCTCACAGAGTTTACAGCAGTGGAAAGTTTTTTTTTTCATTTGTGCCGCAGTGGTTACATTTGCAATGGTTGCAAGAAGCACATTCGCATGTGAATGATTTCCATTGACAGACAACCATGAAATATACGAAGCGTTTTTTAAATGCAACTCACATAATTAATAGTACAGATAAGTTGTGCACATCTTTCATTACACTGCACAGCAATGTGATTAAAAGGATTTACTGTGATGTGTTGCTGCACTTTGTTGCAGGATCAAGTAATTCAGTCACAGAGTTCCTTTGTACCATTTTTTGTAAATTAAGCTCCTAACATCATTGGCACAATCACTTATACAGGGATGCCATTTGTTCCTTGGCATCCAGGTCTATAGCTGTGGATGTCAAAAAACAATCAAAATAAAAAATAGCCCCACATTTAAAAACATATCATTCTGACCCTGCTGCTTTTAGGGAGACATGGTGGTACACACCCACCCCACCTGAACAAATAAAAATTGCCCTGTTGACAAATCAACACACACACCCTTGTTGAGAGAAAACTATAGCCCTGAATGATTTAAGGTCCTTATGACACCTCTCCACTCAGGAACGTGTTTGTGTAGCATAGGAACTGCAACAGGCCAGAAACAGAGAGTGTCTTCAATTACTCATCCGAAACTGGACTGAATGTCTACAGAGGGCTTGCCTCACTTTTATAATCAGATTAGCTCAACTCAGCTGTCCCTCTCTTTAGTGTTTATAGTTCTATACAAACAAACTTTCATATCACCATGAAACTTGTTCATACCCTTGACCATATCAACATTTTCGAGAGAATGATTTCCCTGTAACGTCACACAGCATCTTTAAGAGTTAGGTGGATAACCATGGTTATTGGTAAAGTTTTGCTTTAAGCTAACTGGAGCAGGTCTAGAAGCGTACACAACTATCTGGAAATGTTTCAGCTATGCCAAAATAAGAGCCTTTTAACGACGAAACTTTGCTGTACTCTAGTCTCATTCATTGGCTTAAACAATGTTCCAATTTTAAGTGCATAGTTGAAATGTTCACATTTATTTCCTCTTTCTGAGTCCTTACCCACTGACCTGGCTTTGGTTTGTGCTAGACAGTGAGGAAACGAAAAACAGCACAAGCTGAAACTGTAGTGGTACCAATAAAAGTGGAAGCATTAGGGGCTTCCAGGTTTTTTTGAGCTGCTCTTTCAAGTTCTCATGAGATTTATAGATGGTGCAAGAGGTTCCAGCAGCTTGGAGGAAACTGGGAAACCTTATCCAAACTCTCTGATGGAAAAACCCCTTCAGAGGGCTCTAAGGTCATTGTCAGGTCAGAAGGAAATGGCCAGTAAAGTGAAGGTATAGAGGTGATGTCATCAGAGAGGCCCACAGAAGGTGATTGGGCCTGTTGGCTGGGTCACTTGCTAAACACAGACGTGCTCAGCCCACAAGAACAGAAGCAGCCCACAGGGGCTCAGAAGTAATCCTGGGGTTTCCACCATTCATGAAAGATCTTTTTGTCCACCCCACAGCCCCTTTCAGGAGCCAAGGGGGTCGAGGTTTGAGAGAGAGGAGGGCGTGTGACTCACATTCATGGTCAATTTGTTGAAACTGTTTTCCAAATCAGCCTAAAAGAATCTAGATGAAGCAGCTAAGCAGAGAAGCAGAAAACACTTTGTCAGCCGTAACTCCAGCTAGTCTTCATAGTCAGGTTTAATCAAATGCAGGAAGCGTTACATTAATACAGAAAACAATCAGAACTGTTCATTGTACTTAGGGATGTTTAATGTTTATAAATGTTTATCACAAATGGCTATAGTTAATTTTATCCGCATTGTTGTATTGGTGGGGCAACCAGTGGAACAGGGATAAACTTGGCACTCATCATAATATCTTCTTTATAGTAACTGTAGGGAGTATATTTTTATTCTCACCCTTCTGATTTCTGGGTCACCTTTTCTGTATATTAAAATAAGATCAAGCAAGATCTTAATTCCTCTCTGTAAGTGCATGCTCATGATCTTCTTCCGAGACACATCCTCAAGTTTTTTTAGAGCTGATTTGGTTGTTTGTGATTAAACCTTTCAGACTTTTTTTACCAGCAAGTGATTTGACTTTTTTGCTTTTTCATGAAACCATGAATGATTGTTGTATTTTGAATGATTGTTGTACCTTTACAGGCATGCATTAGGCAGATACTCTCATCTAGAGCAACAAGTTTCGGTAACAGATGCAATCAAATGCATCACTAGGAGTCTTGGTGTAGCATAGGCCACTATGCAACACCAACCACTACATTGTGGAGCACCACCAAATGAATCCGGAGGCATCTTCTACTAAGTATGTAATAGTGTATGTTTTCCCATCTAACAAAAAAATGTCTACGAATTAAATAAAGATACAGCTTCTAAAACCTCCTCTAGCCTCAGACTTAACAGATACTTTAATCGCAGTCCTTTCATCGTTGTGGAAGTCTAAATGTGTGAGACTATGTGAAGTACTTTGAACAGTAGATTGTAACATATGTGGTTGTCAGTAAATGTAGTGACATCTGTTTCAAGTCTTTTTTTTTCAAAAGTTGGTTTGTTCCATTTATTCTGTGTTTAAGATACATTCAGTTCCTCCTCCTTTCAAACTATTTGAATGATTTGAAGTGTGACAATGTTTCACGTTCAGATTATGCCTCCACTCGTCATCATCTGAATGTCTTGACACAACATAGATAAACACAGTCTTGTCACTGTATGGGAGGTAAACTGTTTCCCAAAGCACAAAAAAGCACTAAACATGTACTAAAAGTGTTATTAAACATATTTATGTCTAACTTTATGAAGCTGAAGCTGTTTTGTGAAAAAAAAAAAAACAACTTCCAGGAGCAACAAATTTACAGAGTATTCATTCTGCTATTCCCATTTGGTTCAGCACTTTAGCTCAGGGCTCTGGAAAATCCACCTAAATGCCAAAGAAAATATTCCAGTTGACGGCCCCAAATCTCCTTCCCAGTCTAAACTTAAGCCGGCAACTGGAAGGGGGGAAAGGCTCACATCTCAACCGAAAAAAAAATAATAATCACATCCATCCAGGGGAATGTAATGTTTATTATAAATTCAAATTAAGACTTAATTTTGTCAGAGACTGGGCTCTCTGAGCAATGATGCAGTACATCTGTTTTAAATGATCTGACTTTAAAGAGGACAATGCTGCTTTGGCTAAAGTAATGATAAAATGATAAAACAGAAGCCCAGAAATTCCTAATAAAAGATCATTCTTTGCCTGTGAGTGAGTGTGTGTGTGTGTGTGTGTGTGTGTTTGTGTGTGTGTTAGAGAGAGAGCAACATAGAGAAGAGGGATAAGTCATCATAGAAGTCACATCAAAGTTATTTTTTCTGAATTGATTATTTTTTCTGAATATATGAATTTGCTGAATATGCACGATGACTTTCCACTAAGTTGCATATCCTCTCCTCTTACTACGTAACATAAATAATGGAAAACTGGAACGATGGACTTCGAGAAAAACACTAAAACGTAGGATTGGTTGTTTGAGTAGTTTAACAAACAATACAACATTGGACATTCAGTTGATTATCCATTTGTGCAATTTGTCAAAATTAAAACAAATGATACTTTATTTCCTTGGTCAAACCATGGACCACCCCAAAAGGGTACTGACTCACAGAAGGCCTTTTGTTCCAGCATTAACTTTCCATCACTAGAGTAAAGTGATACTTTCAGCAGACCTGTTTCTCTCATCAAGGACAGAGCAGGGTTGAACCGATCATCCTCATCTTTGGCTTTGAGGCAGGGGACCAAAATTGCTTGTTTTCATTTCCATTGCTGAACTAATAGTACCTAAAGTATGCCACGGTCTATCCATCACAATTATTTGTTAAGGGATTTCACCAGCTTTGACATTGACCGAAGAGGTGTAATAATACGGGATCTTTACAATAACATAAAATCGTAGGAATATAATATAAAGCCAAATAAGAAGACACTGAGTTTAGGCTACAGAATAAATTAGTCCAATGAGTTCAGTTCTGTCGCTGATATTCACCTCTTTATAGCTCTCGAGTTCAGTATCGGGCAGATCCATATTTAAGATGGAAGAACAATAGTTATGACTGATTGTAAAATCTAATTCTAGTCGTCCTCATATGTGACCTGACTCTGCCTAAGCCTCTGAGTCCAGAGTGGAATTTGAATTGTTAGAAGTGTTAAGTTGAATTCAAGAAACATCCTCTCATAATGTATTCAATAAGTCAAAATGCAAATGTGACTCTAAAAACAAATAAAATTAATGAGGAATATCATGTGAGTAGATACAGAAGGATAAATGTCACACATGTTTGATATGAACTGCTGTTGAGTCGAATGTTCCCATAAAAATGTTTTAATTGCAAAATGGGGCGGATGTTGTTGAATCACTTTGTGCTTTGAAACAATTTTATGTGGCTTACAGGGCAGTTATTTATAGAGGCAGAGCTTTGTGAGTGTGTTCCTGGGGTTGTGTTTATTTTGTTTCTCAGCGAGGAAAAAACCTTCGCCTCCACAGGACCCATAAAGTCTTTGGCCTTAGAGACAGTGAGGAGTAAAATCCAGACAATGGCACACTCTTCAAGCAGACAGTGGGTTGCTCTGTGAGCTGGACCATGATATCCGCTCCCTTTTCTGGGAAAAGCCAATGTCGGCGCTCACAGTGTTGCAGATAAGACTGCAAACCCCCCCATAGACCACTGGTCTCAGCTTGGGAAACAAGCTGTGATAACATCATTCGCTAATCTCCCCCACAGACTTCACACAAGAAGTGCATGTGTGGGGTGAGACGACAACCAGCAGAGCATCTCTGTAGCCAAAAGCTCCACCTGAACATCTGGCCTTGGGCAGAACAGCCCACAGCTTTCATCTGGCCTTGGGCAGGATGGGGGATAAGGGATGGGTGGATCCTCAGATACTGTAAATACAGACAGACTGAGAGAGCGCTCTGTTTTCTCTCTGCTTCATCAGCATAAACGTATGCCACGTCTGCAGCGGAAGAGCCGTCTTGGCCACCACTACCAGTGTTTTAGAATGATATTCTACCTAAGTTACTATTTCCTCCTTAACCAGATTCAGACTGAGCTTCCCTGCCCAAATCTTAACCTAAATTATAATTAAAACGACAAATTTAATCTTAAAGCTAAGCCGTCTAAATGTACTGAAATAGTTCAAATATTTTATGGGAGAGGAGAAAAAGACAAGAAGTGCCCTTTCACATTATTTAGGTATAGATTTTATTTAGATGACTTTATTACACAGCACGGTTCTAGGAAACCCTAACCCTAATTAACAAAACTTTTGTGTTTTGTGATGGTTCTACAAAAGAGGATATTAATGTCTCATTCACAAAAAAATGGATTCTTAAAGAAGCATCAAGCTTCTTCTTTGATTTTGCTTCAAAAGAACATACTATGTAGTTCCAGAATTTACTATATGATCAATCCCAGCTTTCATTAGATGCTTCTTCTCTGTTCCTCATTCGCTTCATTTCACTGGATGTTTGCCCTTGGCCCCTGACGGCCCATCTGCAACCAGAGTGCTCTCTGTGCAGTTCAGGCCTACTGGGCCACCTAACACAGGCGTGTGTTTGGTTTGGGAGTGCGGAAGCTGAATAGGGTACTCGGGCTTGGGCGTGCAGGCAGTTGCCCCCCCCGCCACTGGGTAAACTCCAGCCTGCAACCCAGACACTGCCCCCATTCAGCTGGTCCACGTGCTGGGGATAAAGTTGGGATTGTTTGTCAGCGGGCTAAAATGCATGGAATGCAGTGCTCCGGTTCCCCTCTGGGAAAGGAGTATGAGGCGGGGGAGAGATTCTGCCGACTTTGCCCATCCCTCCTACTCTCACACTTAGTTTCTCATTGTGTCTTCCTCTACCAGGTCTTGTTCTTATTTTGGCCTGGCCCTTCAAGAAAATCCACAGACCAGGTCAGAAAAGTGAAATCTTAAAAGTCTAGAATTTCTTACTGTCATGGTGGTAGTGGCCTAGTAGGCAGGATACTTGCTTCTGGACCAAGAGGTCATGGGTTCAAATCCTACCTTCAGCATGTAAATGTAAAGAATCATATTTATATTCTATATCAGCAGGTTCAAGTCTGCACCCCCAAATTTGTTTTTAAAAAATGGGAAAAAAAAATCTCCAAATATAATTGTCGTGACAGTTGTCATATACTGTCATTAGGTTTCATGACAGTTTATGCCCATCACTATAAATATGTTTATTTGAATATTGTCACAAGAGATGCTACAATATTTTATGTCATAACAGTTTGTCAAGACAACAAATAGTTTAGAATCTGTCAGGACAATTACCAGTAATGGTGATGTGCTGCTGTTGCCTTAAAGGACACGACAATTTGCAGTAGCATGTTTGATTAAAAGTTTGGACATTTAAATGGGCAGTTACAGAACAATTTAAAGAACAATTTGTAATTAGCATGCATGAGCTTGAACAACCTCTTTTTCAACCCCTACATAATATGGAGGTTATCTAGCAGTCAATGTTTTTTCCTAGAACCGTATGTCCAAGTGAGTAACCCTTTAAGAACCTTTATTTTAAAAACCGACTGTTCTGAAAGATGAGCTCTTTCATCTGCACCAGCCCAAAAGGCTGCACCAGCCCAAAAGGCTTAGCACCATCACATGAGAATTCCCTGTCCACCACATGGCCTGCCATACTGGCACTCCCAATGCACTCTATCAACTGCTGTGACATCATCCTCTACTCACACACACAATCACATGGTCTTGCACAGCTAGCACATGCGTGCCATGTCCGTCTTTGTGTAGATCCTATAGCTTATAGCAGCAGAACTCACCACTCAGCTCTCCATCATAACAGCTGGAAAGACCATGGAGACACTAAGCAAAATCTCTAATGATTACGCTGATGAACTACACTTACCCAGTGGGATCCCACTGCTGACAAAATGAAAGAGTCCCTCTGGAGCTTCTGACCCCACAAGCATACTTCATTGTGAGCTGAGAACAAAGAATGGAGAAAAACCACACTAGGTCTAGTGTGTGTTTAGAGACCACACAGCCCACGTAGATGGATTATGTACTCTGTGTACTTTTCATTCAGCCCACCAGGTCAGTCCAATTCAGCGCAGTGGAGGCATGTGTTTCCCCTTAACTCCTACAGAATGATGTCACCTCATAAAAATCATATGATCACCAAAACAAACTTTAATTAAAAACACCTACTGCTGTTAGGCTCCATCTGTTTCTCCAACCTGCACCTCCCTCTCACATGGACCTGGAAAACCAATGTGACACTTTCTGAGTTCTGGCATGAGGTGCTGCCCAGGACTGTCATAGCACAAGTCTGCCAAGGCCCTACTATGATTGGCAGTTACAGTCGATTTTTACCTCAGAATTTTCTTGGTCGGTCAAATACACTGTTTTCTACTGTATTTGGTCTGAAAAAAAACGAAAGATTCTTGGCTCCAATGTTCAGTTAAACTGGCGAAGAAACTTTACATAATATTCTTTAAACTTCATTAAAAAGTTCTTTATAGTCATGTATGCCATTTACAAAAACAGTTGTTAAACCTCTTAAATTCTCAGGCTTATTAGGGCTTATTGTTTGTTCTTGCATCGAAAACAGTTTAGGAACGAAAAATAGAAGGCTGGACTCACACAGTGTCTTACTATATATATATATATATATATATATAGGATTGGATGTAGGTTTTACCCAAGTATGACATGCTTGTGCGTGTGGAGAACCCCAGGCTGCTGTGTGGATTGCTGCAGTGTTACAAACTATGCTACACCATGTGACATTTCTTGTATTGGTAAAGACTTTTCCAACGACAAACAAAAAGAAAGTAAAAATAAAAATACATGAAAGTAGCATTTAGTGCACTTTGAAACCCTTTTTGAAATGCCTGTTTAAAATCTCTGTCAGGAAAAACAGCATATATAGCACTGATTTTTGGACAGTTATCAACCCACATATTATCAACCAGTTTAAAGAGTTTTTTCTGTTATCTATGGAGTGTGGAGGGGGGGGGGGGGGGGGGGGGGGGGGGGGGGGTGGGGGGGGGAAACCCCCCCCCCCCCCCCCCCAACACACACACACACACACACACACACACACACACACATGTGACACAAGTAATTACTTACTGGTTAATATCATGTCGGCTGTATCTCTACTGAACAAACTAGAAATAGTGGATGAACAGGTTAATGTTTCTGTGCAAAAGAATGCACCTATACCTTTTTTGCTAAGATAATTTTGTGAATAGGTTATCGCAGATAGATTATTTATATATATGTCTCATTTCGCTTTCTCCTACTAATAAAAAAAAAAAAAAAAACTTTGACAGGTGTTGTTTAGGTATCGTTTGTCGGGAGTCTAGGTTTAGTGAGCACGTTGTAGCTTGGTTGAACAATGGATGTGGACTTGAGTTATATTTATTAAGGAGATTAAACTAATCAAATGGAAATACATGTTTTATTGTGACAGGTTGCATATTGCCCAAATATACAAGGTGCCTAGATAAATAGTAATAATAGAAATAGAAATAGAAATCTTTATTGTCATTGTGATTTAAGAACAACAAAATTGTGTGTAAACCCGTTCAGTGCAAGTAAAAGAGAGCAGAAAGTTTAAGATGATTTTTAAGAGAAATAAAATAAAATAAAAATTGAAATAAATGTAGTATATAGTATAATTTGTGAATTACAAAACAAGAAAACTACTGTATATAAGAATAAACAAGAAAAGTACGGTTAGCAGCATTCACAGTTGACCATGAAAGTTAAAAGTTTTTTGTATTTCACAGTGATTAATCCCCAGAAGTATTGCAACCACTACCACTCAGCATTCAGCACCACCAGTATACTGATCACCGCCTCATTATCAATGGCACCTGTTTTTTCACTGGTTCAGGCCTTAAGGTAGATGCTTTATTATGCTTGAATGATTCATACATAACTCACCGTGCAAAAGACATTCCTCTGAAACTGGTCAGGTACAGGTACTGGACTGAAAGTGAAAGCTTTTAAAAGTCCCTTAGAGTCCTGTAGAACTGTTTCTCAGGATTACATAAAAAATACAAGAAAGTCTAACTCTTTGGAAACAGTTCCTTTATATATATATATATATGTGGCATGATTATAGATTGGTACATAGAATTGTTGTTTTCTTTTCCAAATATTTATATGCCTTACATGTATCAGTGTGTCTGATAACAACAGAGACTACTAAGTACAATTAAGGTTATATTTTAATTCATTTTTCTGCGTGTGCCAATGTGTCAGTGGTCATCAGATGGAGGAAGAGAAAATCCACTGTTGTTAATGGCACAAATGACAGAAACATTGTATGCAGCAGCAAGTATTATTATTTTAAGAACTTTGTGTCCCCAGTCTGACTCCTAACTGGGTGAGTATTTTTAGAGCTTATCTAATAATGTAAGGCCTCACACCATGGAATAAGCGGCCAAGTGCACTGTAGACTCCTCCACCGCAGCTGCTGCCCTCTCACCCCTCAAATAGGCTGCCCCAACCTATGGGCTAAAAATAAAACACGGTTTCTTTATGGATATGACATTCATTCTCCTCCAACACATCCACCATGAAATACTACCATTCTTCATGACCTAAATGGAAGTCGCTCAAGTCCCGCAAGGCACTTGTCTCAAAAGACCTACAAAGCACTCCTAATGATAAAGAAGAGTCCAAAGTCAACATCTCATCAATAAGGCTATTAATTGCTATCACTGTTTCATAACATTTGCTGCTTTGAAGTGACAACACCCTGTTGCGTTTAAATCGATGTAAAGACCTACATAAAAAAATTAAATTAAGAATGCAGACAACTTTAGGGCTGATGTTCAACTCACAGAAGGTTTTACTGTTGTTGTTAAAGGTGTTTTATTTTCCAGAATTTATTTGAATAATGCTGATTAAAAAATAAATAATATAGCTTTAAGGAGATTTGATGCTATTTTCCCTTTGAGCTATTTTTGGAATTATATTTCTTTTACTTCCTTTATCGTACACAGGATTGCACGTGACACGTGTTGAATCTGTGTTCTACTCAGGACACCACAGGCCTCAGGAACCAGTCGGCTGGGTTGCTAATGAAGCACAATAGTCATGTCCATGTTGTCAGGAGACTTTGTTTAAAGAGGACCCACGCACTAGGGGAGCTATAAAAGAGAGCATCTTTTAAACTTCGTCCAGATCACTGAATCTATTCGTATTATGTCGACAGTAATTTAAACAAACCCAAACTTAAATGATCATGTAGACAGACGGTATACTTTTACTTTTCTGCAGCACTCTGCACTGCCAAACATTCTCATAATAGTTCAGCTGGTACACAAAACCCATCATTATGGGGTCGTTTCACTGAATTCTGCGACTTTATGTTTGGCATTTTGTTGCTGCATGTTCCAATTTACTTTCTATTGTCTGGGTCTATATTAACCCTGCAGCCAGCATTCATTTCAATGCAAAACAAATTACCAGGGTCTGTAGAGTGTTATTCAAGCCTGAATGTCTGGAGAGGCTCCAGTTCTATTCCTAATGTACTCAGTCCTTATTTGTCTAAGATTTCACCTTTTGTCCAAACACCACATAATTTAAGCTTTATATGGTTGTCCACAGCTACCAAACATGTGGATATTCAAGTTTGGCTACTTTTAAACTTGATTCAAATTTACACTTAGCAAAATAAAATGTAACTTGTATGCAAATTAGGTCATGTATAAAATCCATTAGAATTATTTTTTTTAAAAAACAGACATGGAGTGAGCAGTCTGCACTCACACTGAGTTCATGGAATAGACATGGGCATGATGGCAAATACCAAAGCTGACATCATTCTAAGATGACACAGATTAGTGAATAGCGCTGCCCTTTACGGGAAAGAACCAATTCACACAATGTACAGAGGTGTGTCTTAAAATACATGCCAAACATCTTTTCTCAGTGTAATAAGACCTGGACATATAATCACTGGCTGATGCTTCCCTGTACACAAAAAAAAATCTTTTTCTTTCCATTCTTGAGAGACTATAAAAAGAAGCATATAGTACAGGTCTAAATTGTGCCTTAATTTAATGTTGGATTCACTAAAAATATAGCTTCTATAGCTTCTAATGCAAACTGCGCCTGCCCAAAAACTACATGCCTCTGAGGTGCAGGGTTCAAGAGGCGATGAAAGAATTAAGTGGTAAACAAGTTCGAGACAAAACAGAAAATGAAAGTTTAGTGATGAAGAGAGCATTGTTATTTAAGTCTGTTCCTGCAAAAACATTCTATAAAGGACCTATACTACTATTGTGAAACAATAACACGGATCACTCCACCTGGTAAAAGAAGTTCCTTAACAACACACCTTTTGGCATTTACACCTGGTTTAAAAGGGCAGGATTAAATTTAGGCAAAACCGGCGGTTGTGAGTTGCTGAATCTTTAGTAAATTAAGCAGAACACATTCCCTACCACTCAAATGCTAATGCACACAGAAGTGCATCTACCTTGGACATGGCCCGTACACTGTGGGGTTTGTTTTTGTGCTTAGAAGTCCAGTTTGCACTTTAACCTTGCTTAGTACTTTGGGCCCCTCAGTCTCACTTCCCCTTCTAATGTTCATCAGTACTACTTTAAATATGGTACCTACATTAAACAGACTTTTCAAACATCACAAGCCCTAAACATGGATTCAGTCAAGTATAAGTATAACTGTTGTTGAATCGGCCACCTTGCCAATGACTTACATGATGTTAAACAAGTATGTTATTAATCTGAAGGAAACAAGATTCTGACTCCAGTGCTAACATGGGCGGGTGAACAAAAAGGCTTTTGTTGGTGGCTTTCGTGTCACACTAGAAAGAGAAGCTATTGTGCTTCAGAAAAGATCCTTATGGGATATGTCCTGGTCCTGTAATGGATCCAATGCCTCAGCTAAAGAGTGTGCACATCCAGTGCTTAACTGTGTTACAGCTTTCCAAGCATATTTGTTACTGAAAGGTTTCATATACATTCATATCATAATGAAGGGCGTTAAAGGTGCTTTTGTTGAGAGACATTAAAACGTATTAGCAACATTTTCTTTGAATAATAAGACATTTTACTACAGGATGGATTTGAGTCTTTTTTTTTTAATTATGTGAAAATACATGCCTTTGTCCCTGAAAAATAAAAGATTTAAGCTGAATGTAGGAGACAGGAAATCAAGAGAACACAAAGTTTTCACTTTTTGTACATCGGCTTGTGTCAGGCACTTGGAATTACAATCAAGATTCCCTTCTTAACAAAAATAAAACTTTTTGGTCCATTAACAAAGAGAGGAAAGTATAGGTTGATTGAAACCACAATCAGGCATAAAGAAAAAATGTATAGCTAAGTTGGTGCCTCAAAAATGCAGCCTTTTCTTTAAACTCCCATAGTCTTTTTAAGTTTAAAGCCTGGTATACATGGTATATAGACAGAACAATATGCTGCAAATCCAAGCCATAATAACTGCTACATTTAAAGACCAAATGTCCCATATCCAGTCAGCAAAACACATCTGAGAATGCACTAGAATATGCATTAGAATTGGCTCATTTCAGACACACAGCAGTAAATGATTAGTCCATCTCAGAGTCATTTGTTTTCCATTTGTTTCTTCATTGTTTATAATCTCGTTTTCATTGTGGAGACCGAAACAACTGGGGTTTTCACTGTGCTTGTATATCACCCCTCAGGATGGTGGGAGGGATTGACGAAAAAGGTTATCTCTTTTGGGTGCAAGTTCTCTTGGTCAGTTGCATGGCAGCCAAGTCTGGTAGGAGTTACTACAGGCATGCATCAGTGGCTGCACATGAGCTATGTAGTAGTTATTGAAGTTAATATCCCGTACGTAAGGGGCTGGCTGGTAGTAGCATGTGACGTTTGTAACGGTGGGGATGGCGTTCTGCTCAGCCAGCACCCGCAGCGCCAGCATTGAGATGAGATTTAATGTCTGCCGCCTCTCGTGTCCCATCAGACACACTGTACTCTCGTTGACCACATGGTACAGCGTTACAAGACAGTCATAGCGCTTGTTCTCCATGCCTGCAAAATGGTTCTGGAGGTAGGCCTCCAGCTTCCTTTGCTGCTCGCCGATGTCAGGGAAGTCTATGAAAAACCGTGAGCACATGTACCGCTGAAGCGATTTCATCTCGGTCTCTGACCTGGGCTGGAAATCTCGAACCAGAAGGTGACAGTACTTCAAGAGGCCGCCTCCCCGGATCTCCTCAGGGCTGCGTGTGGCAATAATTTTATCGCGCAGATGGCTGAGAGCCTCCTCAAAGTCCCCATACACACTTTCCCCCACCACAGTAGGATGGAAGCTTTCGGACATCGGCGTCTCTGAACAGCGGTCGAAGAGCAGCAGCGAGTCCAAGCCTATCTGAAAAGAGTCTACGCTGAACTCAAACTGCCGCCTTAGAGAGTCCACAAACTTAAGTTCCACATTTTTGCCTGTGTTGTTGGAGAGGGAGATGAGGCTCCAGCGGTCTGTGTCATTGCAAACCTTCACCAACTTCTGTACATAAGCCTCTTTCATTGTAAGAGCTGTGATTCGCTCTTTACTGACCCCTTCAGGGAGGAAGTCCAGAAGACTGTCCAGTACCACATCCTTAACCAGACGAAAGGTCTGGTCATCGGACAGCGAAACTCCAAAGATCAGATCCAAGTCTTTGTAGCCAAGTCCCGTGTCTTGGTGCAGGGCATGACTGGCAGCAGAGCCATTCAACCTCACGTCCCGTACAGTGACTCCACGCTCCTCCAGGCGTGCTCGCACAACCTACAAAGAAAAATAACATTTCAGTATTCAACAATAAAAAAAGAAAATCGATAAATAATCAATAAATAAAACTCAATAAAAAACAAGAGCTTTGCAGTTTGAACAGAAACACAGGTCAATACTGGACCTAACTAAGCAATGTGACCTATTTCGTAACACTGACAGTTGTTGATACAGACTATCCCATTAAATTAACATGACCTCAGTGTTCATATATTAATGACTCCATTAATTTACTGGAGTCACGTTTATGGAGTCTCAACTCATATATACTCATATATACCATTTATACCCTAATCGAGCAAATTTCATTATGCTCCCAGATTAGCCTACATATGTGAAAGAGGTAATTAACAGGTAAATCTTTCCTCCGATAAACAAGTTCAGTTACAAACATTCCTAAGCAAGTAAGCAAGCATACATTACTCAAAATGCCTTCGGCAAGCAACCTGAGATTATCAGGAAAAAGTCAGGCCACTGTTTGTTGACACCAATATCGCATGCTCGCCTTAAATGAGGAACTCAACACAAAAAGAGCACACTGAATGTAATCTTTAATCAGAAGAGGATGGAATGCTGCAAGCTATTGGGTTAGATGGTCATGGCTTGAGCTAAACCGATCAATGATCAAAAGGAATTAGGATCATCGCAGGCAGCCTGAATTTGCTTTATTATACTGAGAGGCACTCTGAGCCCACAGGAAGAAAATTAGAGGGCAGCAGCACATTGCTGTGGTCCTACTGCCTTGGCTGGTGCTATGTCAAAACATCTGAAGACATAGCAGGAAAAAGAACAGAACTTTCTGTACACAAAATGTGCAAGTACAGACAGACGTAGTGTACAGAGCAAAATTGACCATAATTTTATTACACTCGCAATCTAATGGTATTACAGTTGATCCCTAAGAACAGTTAAAAACATGTATGTGTCTCTAACATCAGTGTGTATTTATCAGGCCACATTTAGTCCTGCTTCTCTCATTCAGAGGACAGAATATAAATATAATGAAATTAAACTCAAATGTAATAACATAATTCTAATTAAAAGTTCACACAAAGTGAGAGAGTATACAGTGTTTTCTTCATTGTATAGAGCAATGTGCCTTGAAAGCTGCTTCAATGAATCTCATTAATGGTGTATGAGCCTACATAACACGTCAGATTAGCGTCAGCCAGATGAAAAACAAACATTATCTCCTTTCAGTCAGATCATTAGCCTTCTATATTTATTTATTAGGTCAGGCTGTGGCTGTGGGATAAAATGCATCTCAGATTGATGCACAAACCTATAAACACTTTTTTTAATATTCTAACTTTCAAATTCACTTTTAAACATTAGAACAGGGTTTTCCAACCCTGGCTCTGGAGGCCCCCTGGTCAGTATTTTATCGTTTTTCCTGCTCCCAATTCTCTCGAGCCAACTAAGAAGCCCATTAATGACTGCTTTCTGAGTTGAAGTGGCCGTGTTAAAGCAGGGATAGTCATATGTGTTCAAAGTTTATTGAAGTATATTTTAAACACATTGTAGCTCCTCTGTTATACTTTGTGAAAGTTATTTCAAACCTAGGGCAAAACAATGGTATGCTATACATCTTTCAGAACAGTACAGTTGTGTATTCAGTCTGCACTGCTGAAGCAATCCTTCTTGAAATTACTGGCACAGGATCTGTTAAAGACCCTGCTGTCTTATTACTTGCTGTCTGTCAAAAGGTGAGAAATTTATTCACACAGAAAACTGCTGACACTGTCTATACTCACCTGGACACCTCCATAATCAGAAAGTCATACAGTCTCAGAGTTCTGAAGTCACTGACAGCAAATCTATTCAGATTTAATGATTTCTTGACTGTACAGAAACCTGACAGCAGCAGCGCATCAGCATTCAATTTTTTAAACAGGTGTGCAAATAAAGGTTTTGTTTATTGATTTTTTTTTTAAAGACAAGTCATTCTTTGCTCCAAACACTGTTCATTGTCTGAAACCTGTGCTGGCAGGTGGGGTGTTATGAAACAGACTGACAGAAAATGAAACGCATGGTTGTCTCCTGCAGGGCCTGATTTGCTAAGCACAATTAGAGCGTGAAAAAGTGGGGTTTAAAAAAAAAAAAACTTTCTACCAAAATTAGTCAGAAGCTACTAGAATGGTACTGTCTAAAATATCAGACAATGCTTCAGATCAAGGAAGGCAAAGACATATGATGAGCAAAAAGACCACAGAATATCATCACACAGTACCAGTAGTGGTAATACACAAACTAAGGAAGCATTTTCAAATGTACTCTGATGAACTTTACAGACAGTGTGTTTGAGAGAGAGAGAGAGAAAGAGAAATACATATTTGAGTTTCATGTTTCGCTTTCTAGACTGAGGAGGAGCTAAAAGGAGAAGCTGGTAATCAAATGATCTTAAGTGCATCTTTAGCAACAACTATTTAAGCATACAGATGATCTGCCTGTACAAACATGGGGGTCTACACCAGATTCATGGGGGAAACAAAAGTCTTGCTCTATGATAAAGTTACTAAGGGTCTTATGATGCTGTTGAAGGGAATCGTGCCAGAGCTAATGGCCCAGAGGCCAAGAACAGTGTAGCAGTGGCAAGAATGCCTGAGCCATTAACATAGCACTTAAATTAGCTAAGCATGGCACATTCTCTGTCCACTGACTCAAGGGGGCAAAGGCTAAAAATGTTTTGCTTATCCTAGACTTTCTCCAAGAAACATGAACAGTCACATTGGCAGTCTCCTTTTTTACTGAGTGAGTGCACAGGTTGAACACTGGTGATCAGACATTTTTTATAATTTGCATCACTGCCCCCTCAACAGAGATACTAAAAAAACAGTCCGCTCAGGTGGGGCATTTACAATTATGACAGCTTTAGACAATGAAATAACTTTTTGAAAAGTAGTTTTTAAAAGATATATAACAGAAAAGCCACATCTAACACAGTTAAAAATAGGAATGATGAGGAACTGCCAGAGGCACCTGAATTCAGCCAAATAGCAGTATAATAATACATGTCTATAAATTCAGTTTATTCATTCTATATTTTTTTAATTTATTTATGTATTATTTATTTATAATTTTGTCACAAAGCAGCTTTACAGAATCCAGGTCTGAGCCCCTAGTGAGCAAGCCAAGGGAGACAGAGGGAAGGAAAAACTGAACAAAAGGTGAAGAAAGGAACCTAAGGCCGAACCAAGACTCAAAAGGGGGACCGATCCTCCTCTGAAGAGTCTTTGGTTCTCAGGTCTCACCTGCACGATTTGCCGAGGCTGGATAGAAAGAGTTGGGAAGTTTCCTCGGCCGTGAATGGGGACCGTCTCCCCAAGAATGGAGTCCAGACGCTGCACCTGCTCCCAGGACAAGACACAAAACCTCCGACTCTGCTCCGAGGCATCACCCGGGGACATAGCGATGGAAGAGCTGCGGCCAGAAGTGATGAAACCAAGAAAACCGCTTCTCAACTCTCTCTCTACTTCTTTATTCCAACAACTCCACTGTATAACAGCTTCACTGAAGTTTCACTACTGACCAAAAGATTAAGTCCTACTGGCTTCACTTTCTTTCTTTTATCTTTTGAACTATTCTGTTCGAGTGTAGAAAATAGTCCACAGCTACTGTCGTCCACTCAAGCTGAAGTCTGGTCTAAAGTCTGTGAGCCGTCTCTCCCATTCACAACTTTTCTAGAACGGCAGGCGTCCCCAGCAAAACCGTTTTATGCCCTTCATTTGCATATTCCAGTTGATTGGTCGAGACGCTTATGAATTATTCATGATGGGCTCGTCTCCTCTGGGGGAAAAAAAAAAAAAGGCTCCATAGGGAGGAGCTACTGGGCCTCACAAATTCACATTACTGAAGGTTCTGCATCGCTTCAAACAGTTCAGAAAAATCCACAGTGCACATGAAAGATCAGTTGGTAACTTTTTTCGTTTGACAGTACAGTGACACATATTTCTCTTGAGGGTGTTGTCTGGGGCAGCTCGTGGCCTAATGGTTAGGGATCTGCATGGGTTAAATAGAGAAAACAGTTTTGCGCTGTTCACAGTATGTGGTGTGTTCACGTATGACAAAAGGACGTCTTACACTTAATTTCTGCCTCCAGGCTTTGACACTGATGTGAGAAAATTTCAATATAAAACATAACTGGGGTTTTATAGTTTGAGGTATAGCCTGCATTGCTTAGTCAGGTAGTATTTTACCAGTTTGTAAATTTTGCCTCTTGTGAAAGCTGTCTGCAGTGATTTTATTTAGTTTAGCCACATTTTCTTACATATAGGATTTTGTTCCGGTCAAACATCCAACTGATATTGTTGATTGTGAACTCTCGAGTATGCTGCCTTTTCCTTTAATCGATTTAAGTTTAATACACCGTGATAAGCCTTGAATGACTTATCACTCAAGACACATTAGCTGTCGCTTTTTCCACACAAGATACATTATCATATGTGTGTGTGTGTGTGTGTGTGTGTTTCCACCAGGAATCTGTTATGTGCTTATGTGATTAACCTTTATATTGCAGAGCAACTGGCCAACCCAAACAGCTACAGACTGAGATGGAAAATAACAGAAACAAATAGATTACAAAGACAGAAGACAGAGGCAATACCTCTGCACCACACATTTATGTGAGAGCATCTTTATAAGAGGTCATGTTTGTAATTGAAATTCTAACATCAAAAGCCTGTTATATAAGAGCATTTTTATATACTGTATATGAAAAAAAATACACTTATATAACAGTTTTTACTGAAGGGATGTTAATTTAACTAAGCTTTCATTTAAAGCTTCAGACCGAGATTGTAAATCACTCTGTCCTAACTGACTATGACTGCGTAATAAAATGAGCGGCCTTGTTGCAATATGCCGCTTTATGGCAGTGGGCGTACATTTGCTAGTGACGAGACAGGCCTTGGGCAGACAGCTGAGAATCTGACGTCTCAAATGAAAAACAAAGCAGGTTAAAAATGATGGCCCTTGGCCAACGTTACTGAAGTGCAGAGGAATCCAGCTGAGCACAGCTGTGCGCATTAAATACACTGAAGTTCTCAGTATATTTAAATAATGAAGAAGCCCCTGGACTAAATAATTCTAAAATTTGTGCAGATTCTGTATCACACTAAAACCGTCACTAGATGGTGAACTCAATGGCTTCTACAGCTCTCAAATGAAGAACTGTATGAAGTATTTGAACTTCTTCATTTGGATTATGAAGAACAGTAGGAATGTCTAAATGGAGAATAATGGCATGCGATGTGGCAAGCAGGAGTAAACCAGGCGTTGGCGTGGTGTGGGCACAGTCTGTAATGCGTCTGACTTGTGTATGTGTATGTCTGCAGAGGAAGGTAGAGAAGCCTAAGTCCATACTCAGACACTTGTCTGAAATAGTGACTAGAGGTAGTAAAAGTACCTTTCCAAAGTAGTGCATAATGAGAAGCCAAAACACTACTTATGGTGAAAGAATACAGAAAAAAAGGGTATTTAAAAAAAAAACAGATAACACAACAACGAATGAATCTTTGGGAGTCAGTCATTGGTAATAAAGAATATATTCCCTTACAAATCTAAAATTACCACTT
>JBBJLS010000006.1:15957977-15994628 GCA_037577275.1 Bryconaethiops microstoma
ATTTTATATATATATTTTTTATATATATTTTTTATATATATTTTTTATATATATATATATATATATATATATATATACATATATATATATATTTATAAAGCTGAGAGACATCGTTTTACAGCCTGTCCAGTGAACATCATAATGTCAAAGAGAATGCTGTTCTAAAATTCAGCGCACATATGAAAGTTAAGATCATGATTAGGGAAATTGAACAGAGAAGACACAGTTTTGCTGTATTACAAAGCTGTTCAGAAGAGGTTCAGGGAAAAAACTGCTGAGCTTCATCACCAGAGCAATTATTTGTCTTAAAACATGACTGAAACCTTCACCTTTGAACAGCAGTATGTGTGGGTAGTTTTCGCTTTGCTGACCTGAGCAAAAAGTAATTCGAAATCTGCCTTTATGGCCTTATCAGAATGTCAACAACATACTTATATTGACTTGACATACTTAGAATGACAAAAAGACAACTGCTTGACTGAAAATTACAGCATATAAACTGTGGGGCCCAAAGGTCTGAGACTATATTGAACATATTGAATTTTTCATATAAACCTGGAACAAAACAACAAAATGGTTTAGAATTTGATTTGTTTTGGAACGGATACATTTAAAACAAAGAAAAAGTTGTGAAAGTTTGGAGGGAATTTAATTCTTCACTGTTTAAGCATCACATGTGCCATTGATCTTTAATGGCCTTAGCAGAAAAAGGTCAGATTAAAAACAAAATCCCTTCTACTGAAGTCCCTTTTTCTACTTATCAGACGCTTTTCCACAAACTTACAGAGTTTGTGTTACCTTGAGTGCACAGTGTCTTTAAAGTAAAAGGGGAATACACCAAATACAAAGAATTTTTAGGTTAAAATGTAAAAATTCTACTTTTCAATTAAATTGTTTTGCAAAATAATACAAATTGTAATGACGAACTTTGTTGCGAATTAAAAAGAAATGCCAAACATTTCCACTAGTGACCTTGGACATGTGCTATTTTTCACCATATAACAATTTTGGGTTTTGTTGTAACGACATTACAGTTACAATTTGCAACTATCTTTACTAATGTCCATCAAGTCTAGTGTCTTATATTGGCTCTAATAGCAAAGGACATTAACATACCTGCAATGATTGTTAAAGGGATCCTTTCACTGCCTTTGGCAGCAATCTTACACCTGCAGTCTACAAAAGCCATCTGTCCGTTTTAGGACTCAGGGATTTGTTAGATATGTTTTCCAGTGGATTTTACTGGGTTATTCTGTGGCCACCACTACATGTCTTTCTTTTGTAATGCATATAGAGGCCTATGCAGGGAGAGAACGCAACTCAGCAGATAACTATTACCCTCAGCTTTGTCTAATCCCATATCTACCGGACTTCACATCCAATTACAAATGAAGGGCGATTTAGGAGAGTCAAGACTGTTACATGTAAAGCCCTCTCCACTGTGGCTTTGTCCCACATCCTGCCTCATTCATTGGCTGTGGCCAACTGACTGAAAGACTAGGAGAGTACCAACACCTCTATAATCATTGTCACACTATCTAACCTGCATGCTAGTGTCACACCTGGACACCAGACACCTGCATGTTGCTGCAGCCATTTACGCATGTTAGTAGAATATCAAATTTTAGCTTTTGTATCATGAACCATATTTCCGTCTTAGGAAACAATGCTTGTTTAAGTGATCAATTATCAATACAGTGGCAAAATAATATGTTCCTCTAGGCGTCTTGCATTTGGAAGAGGAATGCCCTGCCGTAGATTCTGCAAGTCTCTAAAACCGTTCTGGACTCAAGTCTCATCGTACTGCTCACAGTGGCACTCGGAAAAATACTTTTTGGAGAAGTTTAAAAGACCATACTTTAAGCAAATAAAGGTGTCAGAAAGGTGTCATAGAAGAATGCACTATATGTACAAAAGTATTGGGACACACCTGTTTTTCAGGGTTTTGGGGTCCTTCCAGTGAAGGACAATAAACGTTTCAAACATTTAATCTTTATGCTTCAAGACAGTTTGGACAATGCCATGCTTCCAACTTTGAGGACACAGTTTGGTAAAGAACCTTTTCTATTCCAGCATGACTGTGTCCCAGTGTACAAAGCAAGGTCCATAAACACGTGGTTGGATGAGTTCTATGTGGAAGAGTCCTGACCTCAACCTCAGCCAACACCTTTGGGATGAACTGAATGGAGATTGCGAGCCAGGCCATCTCGTCCAAGATTAATGGGCACAAATTCCAGCAGAAACTCTCCAAAATCTTGTGAAAAACCTTCCAAGAAGAGTGGAAACTGTTATGGCCACAAAGTTAAAGTTCATGTGTTTGAATGTTATGTCATTAAAGTCACTGTTTGTGTAGTCGTCAGGTGTCCCCATTCCTTTGTCTATATATTGTAGCTTTTGAAAGGAGTGTGAGTGCAACAAACCTTTGTAACGTTAAAGAACCTCATATATGATCAATAGGTTCTATGGATTGGTTTCCTGGAAACAGATTTAAGCCTGATCCTGGACTGCACAGCTTTCTCAGTGGAGGTTACCTATTGAAAAGAAAATTTAGTCTATGACTAGGCTTAATCCTCCCCAAGAAATGTAATCTATTGTCTCCACTCAAACCATCACGGTGGGAAACTTGACACTGATGAGCACTGCCTTTTGGATGTTTGTATGCAATTTTGTAATGACCATGTTATTTTTTATGTCAGACAACATAATAAAAGTAAACACAACCAGGGTTTCTGCTAACATTCAGACAAACTCTATGTAAATCCTGTGGATTTCACCCAGACTGAACCTCTCAAAAATGTTCGCTCTTCAGGTGGTTATGTTGCTGTGTGAGTTTCTCTCACAATATCTGATCTCTAAGGGAGTGGAGCAGGGTTTATTTGTTTTTAAAGAAATGCTCAGTATTTTACTTGGTAGTGCCTCATTGTAGTGGGGTCACCCAAAAAAGGTGCTGACCCTGTGATATTATAGTGCTATGAATCAGTATTGACTACCTAAAATTCAGTGTAATTCAGCATCTTTACCAAATCTGAAAGCTGATGAGATTTTCATCTTCATGCATTTTTTGACATCAACAGAAGAAATGCATGACTGATTGCAAGATATATGCAGGTATGACTCGTCCAACCACACACACACCTATTTAGTTTTTTCCTTACGAATTAGCTCTGTGTTTAGATCTATGCTTTGGTTGTGCCAATGCATTATTAATGTAAAAATGTAATATTGAGATGGAAATGGTTTGAATACTAGAAAACTGGACAACAAAAGTGACTCATGAACTAAGTAAAACAAATTAACTTAGCAAAATAGCTAACTGGGCAGATTACGCAATTTTCTTTGGTTGGGACAGGTCAGAGCTGTTTTGGCGGTACCTGCACAATATTGGGTGCACGGATTTAATGTTTTGCTGATAAAATTGTGTATATGTTTCAGACTACATCCCTTCAGTAGTAGTATATAATCTATGAGCTGTAGCTATAGAGAGCACATAGCCGCTAAAAATATTAGCATTAGAAAACCTAAAATAGCTACTGGCACTAGTAACTGCATAATGTAGTTTAGATTAGTCCAAGTTTACTTCCCACTGGTTCATTGTGGGATGTTAATGTAAATTCATCTGACAATTAGGCACACATTTTTTTTCATCCAGTGTCACAATAGCTTGCCAATAAACTGTACCACTGGGGAACTGCCCAAAGTCCAACCGTTTGAATATAAGGGGACATTTTGAAATTGTCACTATAAAACCCCCAGATACTGAAATGGTGGTGTCTTTCACTGCATGGATTGTACCTTGCCTTGTGTTCAAGTGTCTCCACAGTGGTAGGAGGAAAATGTTCTCCATTTTTAAGCTAGCCCATTAAAAAAAAAAAAAAAAGGTCTTTGCATGAGATTGAAGAGTGCTGAACCCTGTAGCATGCAAAAAATTGTCTAACCTTGGTTGTGGCACTCACAATCTGCCTTTAGCACAAGAACTGCGGAACAGTGGAAACACATTATCTGGAGTGAATAAACACTTCACCATCTGGGGGGTTTGAGTAATGAATCTGAGTTTGGCAGACATCAGCAGAACACTACCCACAGAATGCTTAGGAAGAATAAAGATCTGAGGTGAACGTAGTGAAATGCTTGATAACTGTATCCTTTTAACTTTGTGGTAGAAGTTTAGGTAAGGCGCGTTTCCCTTTTCTTGACTGTGCCCCCATGCACAAAATGAGCTCCATAAAAAATTGTTTGCCAGGTTTAGTGCGGAAGAACTTGACCTTACTGCAGAGAGCACTGACCTCAACACTTTCCAACATTTTTTGCCCAGCATTAGTGCATGGCCTTACTAGTGCTCTTGTGGCCGACTGGAAGTGAACATTTTAAATTATTGTGGAATAACTTCTCAGAAAAACAGAGGCAACATGAGAAAGCACTGACTAGATGCATGAAACATCCCAGCTATTTTTTGATCCATAGCTAATCATTCAACATCAGCACCTGACTTCACCTGACTAATTCTCCTGTTGCTGAATGCAATCAAAACTTCATAGAAATGTTCCAACAAGTGCTAAGCCTTCCCAGGACAGAAGAGTATAGGCTGTTACTGCAGTAAGGAGAGGTCCTTGATGGAAAATAGCTGTAAATATTATCTAAAATTTTAAAGACCCAAACTGCTTTATAGAGATCTAAAACACCAATCTCACAAAAACAGAATGTTCCTGTTCTTTTTAAAATTAAAACAATGTTGTTTAATGTAACATACTATAAACAGTATGTAAATACTGTTCACTCCCTATTCCATAGTCCATATACTGAAAAAAGAAAAAAAAAACGCTCATTTTGAATTTGTCCTGAAAACTGGTGTGCCTTTTTAAGCCAACAGCAGCTTTTCACATTCACGTTGAGTTATGTATGATGAATAACTTGGTGCACCACGGGGAAGATACTCTCGAAAATAGTTCCCACACTTCTGTCCCATTCCTGCACCGAATCTCAGAACAAAGGTTCTTTGTACAAAGACACAAGTTTCAACTCATCTGCTCATCAGGCTCAATGAGCTTAATCAGGCATTTCGTAATACTCTTGTGCTAGACAGATATTTTGAAGTAATCTGATTACTTGATAGATGCAAAGGATAAATGTGCCATCTAGTGTTCGAGACAGCGATTTGCAGTCAAGGCTCTGGGTGGCTGGTGGTACAAATGACTGACGATGGATATTAGGACTATGTTCATGTTAAGACTGCTTGCTGCAGCCCACAGTCTACATATGAGTTTTTTGAGAATTTGTTAATATTTTCATTACAGCACTACTCTTGCTCAGAGATGCGGCCATTAAATATCAAATAAATATGGATTTATCGAACATTGTATCCACTGAAAGAAAACAGAATTACCTCTATGAAAACATTACTTTCTGCAAACATTATACTGAACTCAGACAGCATAGGCTTGTCTATAGCTCACAAATTCACCATGACAGCCTTTTTCAATCTATATTACAAAGAAGAGCTTCTACTTACCCTTTCAAATAAAAAGAAAAAACATCACACATCAAGTGCAGTTTACCCTCACCAATGTCCAAAAGTTGGCAGTGTTGAATTTACTTTCAATTGAAGGTGTAGATCAAAGTACAATACTTTGCTGTGTCCTTGTGTAGGCTTATGCTTAAAAAAATAAATAAATGCAAAACAGAACCTGAATCACATAGCACTGTCTCTCCTATACAGTCAGCCACACAAAGTCACAAAATAATAGAAATATCACATGAAACAGGTCATATGATCCCCTACAATGAAAATGTAAAAGCTATAACATTGCATTTCTTACGGACAAAAAAAATTCAAAGTAAGCACCAGACTCATATAGCTTCCTGCTTCATGTTCACCATCTGAACCTGTTTTAAAGACAAAAGTTAGCTCAGCTCACTACTGAGATCCATATATTACATAGCATTCCAATGACTAAGTCACCAGCTTATCATAACTTCCTCAAAAATGTTCAACAATTACTTTAACATACCAGCTTAACATTTGAAAGATATACTTCTTGTTCACTTACTCGAACATTATCAACAACTCTATCAGAAAGGCATACAAAAAATAGGAGTCTTTCCAGTCCTAAAAGTTCTGGCAGTGGCTCTCAAACAGGCTTATATGCAATTAAATATAAGTATTCAATAGTGTTTTGATCTGTAAAATGTAAAAAACGGCTTACTTCAGTGAAAATAGTCTCAAAGCATTAAAAGGTTCTCAATTACTTCTTTGTCTTTGCCATCAGTTGAGTGGGGTGAGGGGTTCCCATGTTTGTTTACTCATTTAAATGCAGAGATAAGAGTTTGCGGACCACTGCCCAAGAAATTACATCCTGAAGGAGGTCCGGTGACTATATTCCTGGCCAACAGTGACATAACCATCATGTCCTATACACTCACGAATGTAAAAACAAAATAGTCGATTTATCCCCTTTTCCATTTCATACTTCCCTATCCGCCCCATGGTTACATGGTAGATGTCTGGTTAGTTGTACATATGAAGCAAGACTTCCTTATGGCCTTTAAAACTTTAGCGTTAAAATAAAGTTATTGCTATGATTTGAAACTAATACACAAAAGGCTTAAAATGGCTCAAGGCTTAGTGGAACACAAAATTTCAGTTGTGAACACTGTGAGGAAAGCAGAATGCAATATTTCTCATGAACATGAAAAATGTATTGTGCTTCTCATTATTCAGTTTATGCAGGTGAAAAAGACTTGATCCCAAGATCAGTCTACTGCTCACAAAATTGTTCATTAAACGACTTAAGTCAGGTGGATGTTCTCTGTTATTCCAAAATGGTGTGTCTCCTGAGAAAATCCTGAGTTAAAAAAAAACATCTCAGCTATCTTTTAACAGTACATGGGTATTCACAGAACAGAAAGTAAATGACAGGAACTGTTTAATGTCCTCCAGGGATGGTTGAGCTATATTTAGGTCAGTGGGATAAAGCCCACATCAGGAGCATCACTGAGTATGAGAGGGCTATGGCTGAGGGTATACGGTGGACTGGGCAGACGGAAGCTGGCCTTATGCGTGTGGAGGGTGGCCTGTTTGCTCCCTCTCGGTGGGAAGGCCTTGTCCATTGGACGACGAGCCTGTCGTCCTGAGCAGCCAGTAGGTGGAGGCCTACTAGATGCTGACAGGGTGCTGGAGACAGTACTGAGGAGACTCTCCTGGGAGACTGGGGCAGTCTTGGGTGTCGCTTGGGTGCAGGCAGTCTGGACCAGTGAAGAGTGGGCAACTGACTCCAGAAGCTCCTTAGTGCCCTGTGTGCACTGTGCACAACAAGGACACAGAGGGCAGGAAGGATGAGGAGGAGAGAGAATAAAATTCAGTTGAAGAAGAACTGTAAAACCAGTTATTTCTGCCAGGTAAAGGACAAAGAATGTGCAACGATTTATGGTGCACGATTCAAAAAGCACAGCAAAATATACATGGAACACTGAAGAAGATAATATGGTAAGAATGAGGCAGCACATTTTAAGATTATAGAAGGTTAGCTTAACACATACAATAGCACAAGCAGTCTCTTTAAGAACCGGTCAGTAAGAGACACTACTGTGCATAGTAAATGGTTTCCTCAGAGCCACCAGGGCTGTTTTGGGTTACGAAAAGCATATAAACACATGGTAATGGATACTGCACAAAACTGAGCTTCAAGCTGTAAAACCCAAGATTGGATACAGATGGAACCCTCTAGAACTGCTGAAAATAAAGAGGAAACTGGATGAGTGACTTAAGAATGCCTTAACTGGTAAAAGACAGGGCATGCCTGTAAGTATAATGGAAATATGCACACACATACACACAACAGGAAAAAATGAGAAACCAGTCCTGTCACCTCTGCACAAGTCTGCTTGAAATTAATGAACATAATGAAATGTAAACATTTTAGTTCATCCGCTATGGCAACAAGGAAAATACACACAGGTTACAATTAAGCTGGAGATTTAATGTGTTAGTAAAAGTCACAGAGTTAAGAGAGCAAAAAAACAGCTGCAACAGAGAAGAGAGAAAATAAAGAGACACTGAGCTGAATCTCCAGTAAGTGGTGGTTAAGTCATGAGAGGAGCAAAGGTGGCGGAATTGCATGCAAAACGCCCAGTAATACATTCTTACCATCGATACTCCAACATCTGCCAGAGTCTTCAAGCAGTGCAAGAGACAGCAAAGTCCTGACAGTTTTCGTCCTGTTAAAATTAGCTCATTATGTCATGTTACACACTGCAGTGCTTAAACCTCTAATTAGGATTTCCTGCAATGTTGGTAACATATTTTTAACTGTATCAAATACAACTATTCTTGTCCAGAGATACATTTAATTTGTTGCGATGAAGTTCGGGGAATGTGAGAAACAATAGACTAAGTTCATAAACTTTTGCTTAGGGGCGTAATGTCATTCATTTTGGACATGAGTACAGACATAACAATGGATCTTACAGAACTGTATCTAACTGTATTATCAAAGTGCATTGTATTGTAGTGTACTGATCTACTGTAACCGGTGACAGGTGTGTTAGCCTAGGGCTGGTCTCAGACTCACCCATACATTGAGAGAGAGTCTTATATCTACAGTATGTTACAGAGCCACAACTGTCCAGACAATAGTATTCTGACTGGTGCACTGATTTAGGCAATTTTGTTTTCACAGCAAAAGTCAGCCCTGCACTGGACATTGTAAGGTATCATGAGCCATTTAGAGCAACATATATTTGCGGAACTGAAAAAAAAGCCATAGTTCATAGAATCTCACCATTAATAGTAATTCAAGAGTTTGCTTAAAGCAAT
This sequence comes from Bryconaethiops microstoma, assembly GCA_037577275.1. Taxonomy (NCBI): domain Eukaryota; kingdom Metazoa; phylum Chordata; class Actinopteri; order Characiformes; family Alestidae; genus Bryconaethiops; species Bryconaethiops microstoma. Next base: position 15,966,787 of record JBBJLS010000006.1, read on the forward strand.
TAGTGTTATGTGAGCATGCTTGCTGGCGTGCTTCCCGAAGAACTGTTTATGTGGCAGTTTCATTCTGAAGATGGTGGTCATTTTGCGTCAACTGAACTTCGTTTCGCTGCAATAGTAGGCTGTTCTTGGCCCAATTAAGGGACAAAATGCACCAGATTCTCGGTGACCAAGCGATACGCTTGGGGGCAAGAGCATTAGTTGAGGACACTGTAAGGCACAATTTTTGTTTCAACAGGTCCACCAATGTACTTGGAAAAAACAAATATTCAGCAACACTGATGTTTTCATAAAGGTATGAGTGAAATATGAGTAAAAGAAAGTTTTCAAAGATTATGAACACACATATATATGACTGTGGACCAGTTTTCTAACAGCATTCATAAGTGCTGCATATGGCCTCAAATCCTCCAAGCTAAATGATCAACTCCCGCTGCTCCTCTAATTTTTATTATTACAAGCAAGACAATAGCTGACTCTGAATTAAGATTATCATTTTGATAAGCTTGGTACACAGAAGAAATTTTAACTATTATAATTCCATACTTTCTTTTATCTACATTTATTTGCTTCAACGGCTAAAACGCATCCAATTTATATTAAGTTTGATGCTAGATAAGGATTGCGAAAGCTATACCACAAATAACTGTGGTCATCTTCAATAAGTGAGGCAAGGAATTTTATCATCATTATGACAAAGAACAAAAGAATGACTCTCACCATGTTAGTGTCATCCTTGGCCATGAATGGATGGACATCAGTCTCTGAGTTGACAGTTTGAGGGATCACGTCTGGAGGTAAAAAGCCTCTTCTGTCAATCAAACTGAAACATAACAGAAATCGTTTTGAGTCATTACATGAGCAAGTGACCCATATTGCATTCTTTGACTTGCTGAAAACTGTAATAATAATATATTGAAACAAATTCGATGTTTTGAGACTGCAAATACTTGCTGTTCTACTTGCTTTCCTACCATACAATCCTGCTGTATGGTATGTGTAGTCACCTGTATTATTGTACTGACCTGGGAGGCATGGGTCCACACAGCACCACACAGCAGTTAGTGAAGATACTGTTGTAGGTGTATGGGTTCCCTGAATCTTCTGCTCCCCTTTTATTTGACCAGGAGCCTTTTATCTGAGAAGGATTCAAAAATAAAAAAACTGAATACAACTTCAAACAATGATTTTGTACTATGTACTTTAATAGAAAGTTATATATTCACTACATATTAAATATTCACAGTGTAATTTATTAAAACCAATATGTTATCTCATTCTTATCTTATTCCACACTACTTTATTTGCACTGTTTTATTGTTGCACAATGGCTTACGTCTGTTGCACTACACTTACACTGTGGAACCTGAGCTTCGCTATTTCGTCTCTCTGGATACATGTTCACTTTGAATTTGATGTCTATATAAAAGAACTGTAAATTATTGTATGCTCATGCTTACATCTTCATTAGTGGTGAGGTTGGAGGCTACCAAGTATGTATGGAAGCCAGAAAGGCCAAGAATGGACCAGATGGAGAAGAAACAAACAACCAGCTCGACAACATTGCAGAAGGGGATAAGGCTTAATACAGATATACGCTGTGAATTATTTATCTGTGAAGCTCCTCATTACAAACACTGCTGGATTAAGCGAATATAACCATGAAACAACAATTGTATAAACATGTAAAATAGCACCTTCACGAATTAACTATGTCGCTGGAACAATCCAACCTGCCCAACACTATCCTGAAGCAAACAATTCAAGGACCCTCTGGTATACCATATGGTCCGAGAGGCTACCTAAAAATCCACTTGCTACCTCAAAATCACACAAGCACACAACACATGCTGCCTGATCAGTGACATCATGCTGCTTTCTTTCTAGAGGTTGGACACCTGCTTGTCAGATGGTCTACAGCAACAGCAACGTGTGACCAAAAGGGTACAGCCCAAAGGAGTGACAGAGCCGATTAGGGATGAATGGGATTAGTAGTAGAAGAAAATGCAGCAGCAGGAGGCTGTGGTCTGGGAATCAGACAGCCAAGTTCCTTCAGTCTGGCCACACTGTAAATATGTGGGACTTAATCATCAGTACTAGGCATTGAGATAGTAGACATGGACAGAAAGGATATCTAGCTGGACTCTCCTGTAAGGCTTGTATGATACCTCTTCCACTCTGCGATCCTGCAGATAACAGAAATGATTGTTCAGCAAGAACCTATAAACAATTATTACAATGGCAACATTTGTTTTTCCAAAATCAACACTATTATGGATTGCCAAATATTTCAACCATCACAGCTAAACTATTATTTTGATGTAAAACCCCTTCACTGCCTCTCAGTTCTAGCTGGAAGAAAGCATTTACTGTTATGTGGGTATGTAAGCATGTGCTAGGTTTCATGGATAGAGTTACTGGTGCCACTAAAACCCAAATCAGGCAAACATTCACATACATTATGTACTTTGCATTTGACCATTCAGATCTGATTGTCTCAAGCCAGAGTGAATATCTGGGCACTACCACCTGTTGCTATAAGATTTGGGCACACTGAAAGCTACTAAGTCTAACACATTTAAGACTACAGATTTAAATTTAGGATTTATTCAGCAAAACTACAAACACCACCACTGAGGTGAATGTATCAATCAAGAATCAGTGACTACCCCATGTTAGAAGTTGTCATTTGAACAGCTTTTGCCTAAAGTTATGTGAGAAACTAACTGACATTTTAGTAATTCTAATACAGCAACTTACCACATTTAACAAAAAAAACCTCATATCTAACTAATTCTCTAGCAATTATACGTTACCGTCATACTTGCTGAGTCAATACATGATAGCTGGGGATGACTTACGTAAAGTGAGATGTGTGATCACACAGCCAAAAATAAAGGAGGTGAGAAAGGACAATGAGACTATGAAGGTATAGAAAAAACGGTAGTTGCGCCTCCCAACACAATTCCCAACCCATGGGCAATGGTGGTCAAAACGCTCTATATGGGGAACAAACAAGCATAAGCAATTACAAATTAATTTTAATAGTTCCATAACTGCAGTTTAAGTCACTGTTCTACTTAATTAGATAGTAAAAATAGCCTGAACCATTTAAAATATTTTATGCATTTCATTCATCAACTTTAGAATAATTCTAGGCATAAAATTAAGAGTACAAAAATTGTTAAGAGTATTGTCTTACCTACACAGTTGTCACAAAGACTACAGTGAGACGTACGGGGTGGCCGGAACATCTTGCATGTGAAGCAATATTTGAGTTTGACAACCTGTCCATTTATAAGAATCTCCTTGGTCCGAGGTGGGGGCCGGTATGTGCCTGTCCCAGAGTTATCTAGGAATATGAAACATGCCAGCTCTTGTGTACTGATGTTTACGACACATCTCATAGAAATCTTCCAACAGCAGTCAAGACTTTTACCAATTTGACGCTCCAAATCCGCTGCTTCTTCTGGTAAAGCCCTTGGTAAGATCCCTGGGTCTGTGAAACTGGTCTGAAGGAGGGTGATGACCACAACCAAAAACAGCAAGCCAGCAATCACTGGGATGCAGACAGTGAGGTGAACCACCAGAAAGGGGCAGCTGTTGGACAAAAGGTGCCAAAAATATCATTACCACCAGTTTTATAATGTTGTAAATTAGCATAGTGCAATACCTAAATGACAGGAATACATCAAACTCGAAGCAAACACATAATGATCTCAATACTGTTGTACTATCAAAAGGGAATTGAGAAGTGCTAGGAATGACTCCTACAGCCCATTACTCACTCAAAAACGAAGAATAAGCCACTGGTGCAGAGAATAAGGCAGAGTGTCATGGGCAGCACACCACACTGCCGGGCAACGATGATCCGACCATCACAGTAGAAACGATTTCTGCCAGGGAAAACTTCCCATTTTCGTCTTGGACGATGAGGATTTTTCTTGGCTCCTGGCAGAGTGGAGCTTGGTGTCGAGGCTGGTGTTCCGAGAGCTCGGGGGTCGATTTGTTGATACTCGCAGTTTTTCATTGTAAACAATTGAGACGGACGAGCTTAAAAGTGATAACTAGCTACCTTACTTGTTAAATATTTTACAAAAACATCCCTAACCATGTCTAACCATTAAAGAGGCGAGATAACCACTACATTCTCAACCATGGTTAGCAAAACAACAGCATTAACGAAGCGTCATTCGAGAAGCTAGCACTAACGTTAATTTAAGACTACAACGGCAGCCATTTCTCCTCCCAAGTGAAAGCCTGTCCCAAAACACATGTTCCCTAGTCCCTTAGTATATGTATTCAATTAATCATACACAGTTCGACCTTATGTTTACATCTAAAGCCAGGCCGCCACGGTATTAACTATAAACTGAACAGGCTAGCGACATTAGCATTAGCCAATAAATGATTCCAGCCGGTGGCATTAAACATTTAGAAAAAATTGTAAAAGTATGGTTACTTAACTACCTCAATTCAGACATTTCACGATTAATGCGACCTTCAAGGCATATTGTTTAGGACCGTATTCGCCCGGCTATGTGTTTTGAGACATCCCTCATCTGACCGCGGACTCCATTCGGGCTCCACCGCTTCGACTACTGCTCCACAAAACACACTCCTCACTCTTCCAAACTCCACAAAACACACACCTCACTCCTCCAAACTCCACAAAACAAGACTCCACACTCCTCACTCACTCCTCCTAACTCCACAAAACACACTCCTCCAAACTCGACACTACTCCAAATTTCACAAAACACACTCCACACTCCTTCAAACTACCCACCAGGAAGAGGGTAATGTTAGTCATAGCCAAATAATATGCAGGTTTTTAACCAGCTTCCAGTGCTTTTTCTGTATAAATATCACTTTTCTTCATGATTTTAGATTTCCAACAGCACCTGCATACCGCCTGTTGTTGTTGTTGTTGATACTCGCGTCACTTCTCAAACAGATTTACCTGCAGTTACTGAGCTTTGCAGAAGCCCAAAAAAGAAATTTACGTGTCTCTATTTTCGACCCGACTCTGATCAGCATAGCGACACTTTTAAAAGTATTCATGTGCACTTAAAAAGTTTCCGAAAAAGTATTATAAACTGCGCACAGTGCATTTAAATACATAGACTTTAATATGGATGGAAAACTTATTGACTTTATAACATTTTTGTTTACACCAGATCGTGATAGCAGGGATTTTCAAAGGCTCCATTCACTTCTCTCATACAGAAATGCATTACTAGTATAAGTTCCTAGTATTTTCAGGTACCAAATAATGACAACTCCACAGAGGTCTGTTGCAGTGGTGCAAAAGAATGGTGTGGTTGCAGGTTTCCATTCCAGCTAAGTAGGAACACACATGATCAGTTGTTTAATAAGATGGTCTCAGTTTTCAGCAGAATCAGGTGAGCTCCAGCTTGTTTGTAATGTAAGCCTGCAGCCACACTACCCTTCAGAGTGGAAACCTCTGGTGTATGGAAACGTTTGGAGGAGGTAGCTTTGAAGATAGGTTTGATGGATAATGCTACAAATTTTATACTTAATATTCCATAAATACCATGAATGATACTTTAAAAAAGCTTCTTGCACAAAAGAACATTGATAGTTAAAAGGCCAATCAGCTGTTCTGTTAGTGCTAACATCCGTTATATACTTTATGATTCACTCTAAAATTCTAATATAAAAAGTAAAGAATGTATGGACTTAATGTCTTACATGCTCCAGATGTCCGTATTTAGATACATCTGCCTTAAACAGCAGTAAACCCTTTGATATCGCATTCAGATACATAGACTTTAAAATGGACTTGATGCCCCTTTGCAGATGTTACAGCTTCCACTCTTCTTAGAAGGCTTTCCACAAGATTTTGGAGAGTTTCTGTGGCAATTTGTGCCCATTCATTCTGTAGAGCATTTGAGGTCAGGCACTGATGTCGGACGAGAAGTCTCCCTTCCAGTGCGGGCCAGTCAAGTTCTTCCACACCAAACTCGTCCAACTATGTCTGTATGGACCTTGCTTTGTGCACAGGGGCACAGTTATGCTGGAATAGAAACATTGTCCAAAAGTCAGAAGTATTATGATTGCCCTTCACCGGAAATAAGGGGCCCCATGAATTCAATAATTAAGAGGTGTGTCCCAATACTTTTGTCCAATATAGTGTATCTCAAATTCCCTGTCTATTGCACTGTTCAAATTGCGATACTGTCTCATACAAGCAAATGGTGCATTATTTGTGCAGTATGAAATTGTTTAAAGTGTCTGTATCTCAAATGGCCGTTTGTTAGATATGTTCTACTTTGCTTAGTGGAGCCAGCATTTCATTTACACATAGTGCACCAGCAGGGAGCCGTTTGAAATTGGTCAAGAAATGACAAAGATGGACATCTGAAAGTTTGTCCTCCGCCATAGGTCCATGGTTGCTAGGCAACATGGACTACAGTGTGTGTTCACATGTAGTCCTGTTTAAAGGAACAAAACTCAGTCCTCTAGAAGTGGTCCAAAAGGTGGACCGACAGAAAGGGAACTCAGTTCTTTTTATGTTCACACTGTAAGTTCATTTGAAAGGAAACTCGGTTCTCTTTCTGCTCCACTTCAGCTCAGATGGGGTCTCAGTTCTTTTTCTGATCACACTTTGTTCCTCATCCAACCTGCCGCCACTGTTTCTTAATCCACCATTCTTGGGAATTGGTTCCACAGTAGATGGTTAAAAGCTCTACAAAACTTCTACATTTTCCACAAAGATCTCTGCTACTGTTGTTCTTCAGCTGATGGAGAGCAAGAATGCTTTGAGTCTGAGCAGCTTGGTAGAGAAACGTGATCTTGAGAAGAGTCCCTTTATTTATTTGGTTTATATTTTTTATGATAATTCATTCGTTTATTCGTATATTTTTTAGTTTATTTCTTTATTTTCTGTTGTGTTTCCCGCATATATGGTTTTCCACGTGATCTACCTAGATGCCTAGAGAGCGAAAACTGTCGAAGCGAACTCGCAGCGCTTTGTGTTAAAACGCGCGAGTTTAACCGAACCGTGCCGCTGACTCAAAACGAACCGAACTGAGAGCAACCCCCGAGGTGGTCTCAGCTCGGTTCGTTTCAGAGGGGTCGGAGTTCGTTTGGCATGTTCGCATATACGCAAAAAATGCTGACTAATCGATCCGAGTTCAATTTAAGGGCTGAAACGGACCAAGTGTGAAAACACCCTAAATGAACCACATTTCTTGGCAGGGTAATTTTGGCCGATGCCAGATTATTGCAAGCTAATATACTTTGTCAATGTTTATGTTTACTTAGGACAACCACATGAACAGGACATGTCAGGTGAATGAGTTCCTTACTTGAGGAGGCGTTTTCATTCTAACCGGCATAAAAGGCAAGATGCATCTAAAAATGTTCTTTTTAAGGCTGACAAATATAATAATGCACGGACCCCAAAAAGGGTTTTCCTCTTCAAATGCTGTCAAATACCTCGTACTACCAAGAGGTGGAGATAGAGTCACATTATGATCAAGTGTAGCTGGTTATGTTCAGGGTAATAACAGTTATTACAGAATACAGAATATAACTAAAGAATATAATCATTACCAAAAAAAAAAGAATCAAGGTTTTTCTAGAGATTTATAATAGTCACTTGCATCTTTTGTTGCAATACACATTAAAAGTCAATGTTGGTCAAAGCTGGATAAATATTAGTACCAGCTCTAAATTAGTACCAGCTCTAAACTGGCGAAGAACAAGCCAGCTTCAGTATCATACCATACTGTAACAGTACGTTTACCTTGCTAACTAGCTTTTCTTCACCCTTTCCATGTTACATGACTTTTGTATACATAACCATATTTAAACCATTTGTGAAAACTCTTTAGATGACTCAAAATAGCAGTTTGTTTTACAACTTGTTTAATTCAATGTGTTTTTCATTAAAAGTTGTATGTTTTTACATCACTAAAACAATAAAGACAAAGTTCATAGAGACATTTCCTCATCTGGATCCACACAGTATTTAAAGAGTAGATACTCTACAATGGTGCTCCCCAGTTTTATCCGCAACGGGCCAGATGGGGCTGCAGGTTTTCACTACAATCAAGCAGAAGCTTACCTGATTCCACTTGTTAAATAACTTGGTCTCAAACAACTGGTGATAAAGATGAGCTGATCTCCTGCTTTGGTTGGAATGAAAACCTGCACCTACACTGCAGAGAAGGGGGGGACCCCTGCCCTCGATGCTCGAGATGCAGGAGCGTGTTTTGTGTCCAGTCCTGTTTCATTAAGTCCAAGGTAGGAAATTGCAGTGCAGAGCCAAACCTACCAGCCAGTATGTGATAAAGTATCCCAAGATGCAGCGGGTGTTAAAAGAGCAAGTCCTCCAGTGTATCAGAAGCTGAGTGATGGGGTTGTTAATCCACATTAAAAAAAATTGAACAAAGCCTTGTTTGAGGTTGTCCCGTTGTTGGCCAAACGCAAAGATCTTATTCCCTTGTAATAAGGGTTCACAGGAGAGAAGAAGGTGGCCACTGATCCAATAGACCACAGGTGAAGAGGAGGCTAGGAAACGAGTGAGCACCTGACGGAGAAATTTATTCCAAAATGTTAAACATGTCACACAAGTTCAATATTTGTTTACACTGACAATACAATCTGCAGATAGCCTGTCTGGTATCGTAAAGGTTTAAGAAATTATTGGTAGTGCAGAGTAGGGCCAGACATGATCTAACAAGTGACTTAGGTCTGGTAGTTACATTTAAAATATAGTTATGATGATGAGGACTTGTCATTATGACTGGACTAAAATGAAGGTAAGTGGATGCTTAGATGTAACCTCTCACTTGAGGACAGTCAGACTTTACAAAAAGTCTACCACCACCAGGTTAGAGCATCTCCCAGACACTCAGTCACATGCCCAGTTCAGAGTTTAAGTTTGGCTTCAGTTTGTAACAATAGTTGATTTTGTCAGTTTAAGTCTTACTTTAAAATGCTGGATCTTGGTTTGTACGAGTTCTTGTTTTGATACCTGTGATATTTTTCTTGTGATTACACAATAACAGTTCTTGTGTTATATTAATATAATAGTTTCATCAAGGGATGATACAGAAAACATTGGTTTTGAGCAAGACAGTGAGCCAGAGCTGCCAGGAAATGTCATCTAGACCCTCCCAACTAGCACCAAGTACTACATATGCTATTCCAAAAGGACCCAGTGGCAAACCTATTCTTTAAAACTACACACATTATTAGTTAACTGTTAGTATCTAATACTGTGGATCCCAAAATTAACTTAATTAAGCTGCACTTTTGAGGTAGAAATACTGAATACTTATAGTATGTTGGGAAAAAAATCTAGTGAAGTAATTCTAGTGGATCACACTGAAGATTGGTATAAGTGAATTCTCACTTCTAATCAGCAATCACAGGATTAATTTACTTTAATTAAATTGATAACCCTTACAGTCACGTGTGAACACAGCATGTGAACAATGTGAAATTCTTTCTCTGCATTTAACCCATTCACCAAGTGAAGCAGGGTTCATGCTCCCTAGGTGCCAGGGTTAAAGACTAATTTTAGGGTTACACCCCTGAGGTATCTGTGAATAAAACTCTATTTCCACCACTGTATATAAAGCAGTTTGAGGGGCTTACCTGAACATGCATGCAGAATGTGCCAAACAGAAGTAAGGTGGAGCTGTGAGCAATGTATACGAACACTTTTGAGCTGTAAAAGTCTGTTGGTGGTTTTCCTCCTTTTCCTTTTACTCCACACTCCCCAAGACCAAGATGTACACAAAAACGTGGATTAGCTCTTATGTACGTGTACGATGCCATGATGCTCAGTGTAGCGATAGGCAGTGCCAGGAGGAAGTTGGGTATCTGCTTTAACTGAAAATAGCGGAGAAATCCCACATCCCAGTAGACATCCTGAATGTAAGAGTAGAGCACTGGAATGGGCTCCAAGCACCAGCTTGGGACAGGTGCTGCTGCATCCGGGACTCTGTATCCTTTCACCTTGGCCAGTTTAAGGAGCACAGGGGAAATCTGCTCCTGAGTCACAGATGGTATACAGAATGTATGGTAGCCATAAAACTGGAACAAACCAAACGGTAGTACAACAACTGCAATGCAAAGTAGTGATTTGATCAAAAATCTAAGAGCTAACAAAATATAGCTACAGTATCTCCTGTGCCAAGCAGATTCTTTGCTAAGCAGCCGGGCTTGGGCAAGGCTCCACTGCAGTTGCAGGTACATGAAGAATCCAGTATTAACCAGTCCATTAGCACGTGTACCAGTAGCCAAACCTAAAAGGAGGCATGCTCTGATTGTTAAGCCCCTCTCTAATAGCCACAGACCACCAAAGGTGAGAGCTGCAAAGAGTGTTTCTGAGTAGCCTGCTAACATAAAAACATTGGCAGGTGTGAGACTGTAAATAAGGCCTGAAATAAGGGCATGTTTTCTGTCCTGTAGAACGACACGGCTTAGTCTATAAAGTGCCACTGCACTCAGCACAAAAAGCGTGCTATTAACCACAGCCACTGTCAAAAGTAAATGTCCACGGACTGTGAGAAAGGGGCTCAGAGGACACAGCATGGTAGCTGCTACTGATCGCAGGACCAGCGGAAACAGTGGAAAGAAAGCAAAGTTGTGTTCATACAAGTAGCCACGCTCTGCAATGAAGAGAAAATGTTCTGCATCCCAACGGCCAAGGCCACCAAGTAGCAGCTCAACGCCATGGTCCAGGAGTAATGGTTCCTCTGCCCGAGGAGGACTGAAGGCATCGGCTATATGATCTGGAATAGCTGCATTTAGAACAGCCTAAGTGGGAGACAAAAGGAGATAAATTAAGCCTTTCTTTACTTGTATGTGCTTTTGCTTGCAGCCCACATCCTACTCACTGAAGTAATTTGTGCCTTATCAATTTGACCACTAGGTGGCAGACCACAGCGTGAACCAAACTGCAAGTCAGAAAAAAGAATTTAAAACACAATAATTTTCCTCATTTGCTTTTTTTGGTTAAAATTGACCTACCCAACTTTGATTCTATAACATAGTCCTGATGTAATTTTATTATACACTATATTGACAAAAGTATTGGGACACACCTGTTTTTCAGGGTTTGGGCTAGGCTCCTTATTTCCAGTAAAGGGCAGTCTTAATATTTCAGCATACCAAGACATTTTGGACAATACCATGCTTCCAACTCTGTCGACACGGTTTGGGGAAAAACCTTTTTCTATTCCAGCGTGACTGTGTCCCAGTGCACAAAGCAAGCTCCATAAAGACATGTTCGGATGAGTTTGGTGTGGAAGAACTTGACTAGTCCACACAGAGCCCTGACCTCAACCCCATCCAACACCTTTGGGATAAACTGTAACAGAGATTGTGAGCCAGGCCTTAACGTCCAACGTCGGTGTCTGACCTCATAAATGCTCTACAGAATGAATGGGCACAAATTCTCACAGAAACACTCCAAAATCTTGTGGAAAGCCCTCCAAGAAGAGTGGAAGCTGTTATAGCTGCAAAGGGGGGACCAACGCCATCTTAAAGTCTATGTATTTGAATACAATGTCATTAAAGTCCCTGTTGGTGGAATGGTCAGGCGTCCCAATGCTTTGGCCATATTGTGTACATCATTTTACACTGCCTTTAGAGGTAAAAAGCAAACTTCTTTATTACATGCCTGCTTTCTTAGATTTTAGTGAAGTTAAGGTTATCTCACATTAACAAATGAGTCATGTTGCATGTACAATTTCACACAGGCCTTAAATAATCCAGAAAGAAAGGGAAGAGATGGAATTTTTTTTGCTGATCTCTATAAAGAGTAGTGCTCGTTCAATACCACTTAAGTTGGATGGATGTAATTTATGCAAACAGTGGAGGTAAAAATGATCTTTTATTCTTCACTTTGATTAAAGACATAGAAACAGTTTCAGACAAACAATCTACTCGTCCTACCTGTAAAACGAGGGATAATACTCTGGTAAAAACTGCAAAACGCACAATTATCCACGTGTCCTGTCTGGTATGTTTATCTGAACTCAACATAGTTCATCAGTCCTTCACATGGAGCCTGCATGTAACTCCCGACAGGCTCCTATTTGTCTAACACACAAGATGTGGTACATTTATGTATCCCTTATTCATATCATTCACAAAGAAACACTGAAATAAACAATCCACTGTTTCTCAAACACTGACTGAACTGTACCTCCGGAGCGCTGTGTTTCAAAATAAAAGTCTGTCTTTATAATTTTTTCTAGGACTGCCTTAAATACCCAAAGTTTGGATTTAGGCTTGGATACACACGTACGCCAAATGCGCTTACAGTAAAATACGCGATGGAAAATACCATTTTCCACGTATATCATGGCTATACTTTTTTGTGCAAATAAAAAATGTCACCTCTTAAGTTAATTTTGATTTGTAAAAAAAGGCATTTAAAATGAATATTATGCGTTTTAGGTTTATGTTTCATATAATGAAATTATAAAATAACCCCTGCAAGCCTGTTTCAGTCTCTTTATGCAAGCAAGAGGAGCGGTAGTGGATCGGAAAGTGTACTATTTGGACAAAAGTATTGGGACACCTGTTTTTTCGCGGTTTGGGGTAGGCCCCTTACTTCCCGTGAAGGGCAATCTTAATGATTTACCATACCAAGACATTTTGGACAACACAATGCTTCCACCTTTGTGAACACAGTTTGGGAAATGCCTATTCCAGCATGACAGTGTCCCGAGTCCATAAAGACCTGGTTAGATGATTTTGGTGAGGAAGAACTTGACTGGTCCGCACAAAGCATTGACCTCAACGCCATCCAACACCTTTGGAATGAACTGGATTGGAGATTGCGAGCCAGGTCTTCTCATCCAGCATCAGCGCCTGAGCTCAAAAATGCTCTTCAGAATGAATGGGAGCAAATTCCCACAGAAACTCTTTTTGTAAAATTTTGTAGATACCCTCCCAAGAAGAGTGGAAGCTGTAATAGCTGCAATGTGGGGTGGGACAAACTCCATATTAAAGTCTATGTATCTAAATGTACTTAAAGTCGCTTTTAGTGGAATGGTCAGACGGCACAATACTTTTGTCCACAAAGGTTAGTCATAACTACAGAATATAATCATTACCAAATGAAAGAATCTGAAGATTTTCTAGAGATTTACATCATTCACTTGCGTCTTTTGTTGCAATACACATTAAAGTCATTGTCGTTTGAAGCTTGATAAATAATAGTAAATTTATAATAGTAAAACGAGTGTTTTACCAGAACTAAACTAGAGAACAAGTAGCCAAACTTCTGCATCGTACCAACAAGCTGCTGAAGTGTCCGGGGAACAGTACGTCTTATGTATTTGAACGCACTGTCATTGTCACCGTTTGGTCAGGAGTCCTAATACTTTTGCCGGATATTTTCAAGGAGTCTGTCGAATGAATCCAGCTCACCTCTGTAAAAATAACGAAAACCTTCCGATATCTTTCGATTTTAGCGAAATATAAATCAGAATCAGAAAACTTGATCCCAGAGGAAACTGCTAATGTAATGACCGGAAAGACAGAGACAAGAACAACATTAAATGTCTAACTAAATACAATAAAAATCGGTACAAATCTGAACAAAAACCTTAATATGAAATACAATGATATACGCACAATGCTGTGTATTAATACTATAGATAAACAACTTAGTTAAGTGAACTAATGAAACAAATTATGAGTATGTTGCTGCACATGCAGAGATCAGTTGTATATAAGTAAAATTGACCTAAGTAGTGTACGTAGTAGCTGGTGGCCTGGTGGTTAGGGAGTTACCTCGGCGATCAAAAGGTCGTGGGTTTGAATCACAGGACTTTCAGTGACACCACTGAGCAACATACTAGCTCCACACACTGCTCCTCGGTTGCTGTTTGCCCACTCCTTAATTTGGTGGACAGGTTAAAGGCAGAGAAAGAATTTCACATTGTTCAGACTGTATGCTGTAGAGTGTTCTTGTGACCATAAAGGGCCACTTTACTTATGAGGTTTGAGACAGGAGTTCCTCTAAGTAGCACTGGATTGAAAGCGATGGGAGCCATCAGTGCCCATCAGATGCCCCGCAGTCAATAGTGAAGTTGAATCTCACTCTTGGCAGGCAGTGCCCTATGCTGAGACTAGTATTAGTTTGGTTTCTAAGCGTGATGAGACATCAACTGTGCTGTTGTGAGCATGGGATGATTGTTAGTGTGTACTGCAATTGCACAATTCATGCAGAACTGCTTAAATTTCTTACCTCCTCTCATTTCAGACATGACCCAAAATTATCAACTTGTCAGTAAAACGCTTAAGCTCTCTACACATTCACACTGTATTACTTTTCCGCTGAGCTCATACCGTCTGGCTTATCATGGCCCAGAAATGGGAAAACAAGTACAATCTCCAGTGAAAAGCATGAGCACACCCAGCGAGATTCACTGGGCTATGGAGCAGTGTTCTCTGGAGGGTTGGTGCTCCATCCAATACCTCTGGGATGAACTGGAGTGGCATTTGTGGTCCAGGACTAATCTTCCAACCTCAGTGTCTGACCTTAGAAGTGCTTTTATGAATGCAATTAGATCCTCACCGCAATGTTCCAGCATGTAGTATAAATCCTTCCCCAAATAGAAGCTGCAGTAAAAGGGGGCTGGAGGCTTGGGTGATGCAGTCTGTTAGATCTCATATATATGTAACTCAAAACAGCTGTGCAATAAAATGACAATGCATTTAAATCAGAAGGCAAGTTTAAAAAAGTAACCAGGTTAAACCACACTTCAGTCTATTTTCTATTTGTCTTTATGGTGAATGAATTGTAGTTTTAGTTACACTGCATTCGAAGTCTTGCCGTCTCCCATGACGGCCATTCAAATGAATAAAACATTCACAAACATCTTACGAAGATTTAATGTACATTTATTCTTACCACATGGAACATATAGTATAAAGATTTCATACTGAATAAATGATATTCATTGAGCCAAAAAGGGGAAAAAGGAGGAATTTACATTAAGTTTTAGCTACATAGTCTGAAATACAAATATGCAGAATTCGTATCACTGGAGAAAAAAAATATCTCAACTGTGTTTCTTCATCTACAGTTTATTTTGTTGTACCAGGAGATGAAATTAAAATATTTAATTTGTGTTTGCTGTACTATGGAGAAACTGTGGGGAGGCCAAAAGGTGGTTCCTTTTTATATACCTAAGGATTTTATGTAATGAACCCAACTCGAGTGTCCACTTTCATTCTTCATAGATAAAAAGTGTGAAGCATAAGAGTGAAAGACAGAGGGCGAGAAAGAGACAGAGAGGGAAAAAAAAAAAAAAAAAAAAAAAAGTGTAATGTACAACATCTTATATACATTACAGCCTGGGCTGTATCTTAAGTTGAAAATCAGTCCTAGGAGGTGATTTCTTTATAAGGGTCAAGTCATACAATCAAGGGGTTAAAGAGAGGAGGTAAGGGTGTCCAAGGTTGTCGATACTTTGGGGAGAAAGCCGATCTCTCTTTACCATCAAACTAAATTTTAAAAACTTTTTAAAAACTAGAGTGGAGCTGCTGAGCCAACATTTCTCCACATGAAACAGTGCTGCAGTATGTTTACAGTCATAAGGAAAATGGAGTACAGATCTGCACAGAAACATGTCTACAATCTACTGCACAGGCCTCCAATGTAAGGGCATCCTGCTCACTGCTGACAAAGTGGCTCCTGTGGGGCTGGATGTGCAGCATCACAACACAGCAACAACACCACCGGAGAGTTCATCTGTCTAATCAGACTCCAAATATGAACCAGAGACATGCACTCACTGTGCCTTGTAGGGGAGAGCGAGGGCACTGTTAACCCCAAACTCACTGTAAACGAAACAGCAACTTTGGTCAAGAGTTTTTTTCTGCTATTTATTTTATTCATTTATTTTGCTATAAAAAATGTAACCCTCCCAATGGGCAGCACATAAAACCTGGGGTCCCTGTCCATTAATGTTGTTGGCAACAGGGTTAACAGTTTGTCATCCTTTTTTTGTTTTTTTTTGTTTTTTTTTGTTTTTTTTTGAGGCTCTGGTTCACGATCCACAGCTATTTTGTGATATCCTCCCCAAAGTGAGACACAGCAAAAAAAAAAAAGAATCAAAGGGTGGAATCCGAAGGGGCTTGCATAAATTAAAAAAAAGGGGAAACAGTCATTTTTCTCTGTTTTTCATTCCCTGCACACCAAGGGACTCAGGCAGAGAGGAGAGAATGAAAACCAGAGAAGATGGAGCCACCGCTCCCCACAGCTGTCATGACTGGCCAATCAGAAAGAGTACATCACAGATGACATGGGACACTAAAGAGTTCATAAGAGGGGAGACAGAGAGGTCCAGTAGCCGCGACTCGTAGAGCGTAAACTCAGAATGGTTCTCCTCCACCTTAGCGAGGGCGTGCAGAGCCCGAGCAGCCCGGCGCATCATGTCTACACTGGTAGGTTCAAAGTGTGCCCCCTGCATGTGCAACAGGGAGCCTTGGCTTTGCTGGAACTGTGTGGCTGCTAAACTGTCTTCAAGAAAGCCTAAAAGGTTCCCTACACTGCCTTTTTGTACCGCAATGGCACGAGCTGCCAGGCTGTCTCCCTGGGCCAGGTTGGCCAGAAGCACAACTGCCATCTCCCGACAAACAGGCACCTTTCGGTCCCCAACCAGGCGTACAAGGTTCCCAAAAAGCTTCTCTAGTCGACTGAAAGGAGGTGTCGCCAAAATTAGGTCCACATTATTGTCCTGGATGCTGAGTTTACTGAGGGTCTCCAGAACAAGTCTCTGAGGAGACAAAGCCCCATTAAGCCCAAGAGTAGGGAAGGGATCCTGGGCTTCTGCCGACGGACAGACGGCCCAATGAAGCAGGCCATCAAGCAGAGGCAGGCAGATGCTCTCAGAGTAGATGGAGAAGTCAAGCTGGCCTGAGATGTTCGCCAGCGTGACCAGGCAGTTCTCCCGCAGCAGCTCCAGACAGTCCCACCACCATTCTTCCCTGTTGTGACCTATGTCCTCCTCCACCTCCTCCTCCTTCTCGTACGTTAAAGGCGCCTGCTTGCGCTCAGGATGCCAATGGTGAAGGAGCACAAGGCGGCCCAGTAGCAGCAGCAAACCTGGGTGCTTGGACATCTCCAAGTCATTGCCAGGTATAAATGAAAGACTGCGTACAATGTTGGAGACGCAAACGCAGCGGCGGGCAAGGGAGTCCTGCCACTCCGAGAGCGTCACTAGTGGAGCTTCATCCTTGCTGTGAGGTTCATCCTCTAGAACGGTGACTGAGCTTTGAGTCTGTAAGGAAGAGCTGATGTTGGGGAGAGCTGACTTGCTGCTCTCCCGATTTGTTCTCTCTGGTCCCTCCTTCTCTTTGTCTTTTTCCTTTTGTGATGGTGGCTCTGAGACAGTCTCAGGGCCATTAGAGGACTTCTCTTCCCTGGCATCAGAAACACCATCTGTCAGCTTTCCTGCAGATGACTGCTGAAAGGGTCTCTGGTCTTCTTTTCTTTGCTCTACACTCGATGAGGGCACTACAGACGCCTCACTCTCTTTCTTCTCAGAGACTTTCTTTCTTCCAGATGATTTGGTGGGAAACACCCACTTCCGAGGGTGCAATAAATCCACTTTGCTCTCAAAATGGGTCTGAATGTGCTCTGTGGTGTCACCCCCACCAATACTCCAGTGCACCAGGCCACTGTCAAACTCCTGAAGCCTGCCCAGCTTGCTAGAGCAGTCTACCACAAATGGGTCCTTCTTTTTCACCACCTTCAGTGGAAGTTTGTCAAACTTGCTGGCCTGCTTTGGCTTCTCCTGAGTCACAGTAAGGTCCTGGACAGATGGCTCTGATGTTTTAGCGTCTGTTGTAGAGATTTTATCCATCACTTTACCATCTTCATCTTTCTTTGATTCACTCATTTTTTGCTCTGACTTTATTTGCACCAGCACTGTTGGAACTTGTTCTTCTTGATGTGGTGGTGAGTTTTCTTCTTCTCCTTCATCTTCCTCTTCTGTTTCATCATCTTCATCCATGCCTTCTACTACTGACCCCTCATCTTCACCACCATCTTCTTTTTTCAGAGCATTGGGGTCTAGCAGGGTCCTCTGTCCTGGATCACCAACTTCATATTCCCTCAGAATGCCAAAGATTTCAATGAGGCAACGCCTAAAATACTCCACTATTAGTTCCAAGAATCCGGGAAGCTGTGAAAGAGACAAATGTACAATTAAGATAATGCGCCACTGCATAACAAATGAATAAATCAATAAATAACTAAATACACCACCTTACACAATTATTTTGCGTATTCCTTAGTGAAAACTCACCTGAATGAGATTAAAATTAGTGATACTGTTGTCATCATACAGTAGTATGTTGATGGTGTCTAAAGCCCATGTGCTCTCAGCCAAAAGACCTGATTTCAGTGACATCATGACTCGCCATGCCTCTGGTGTGCCTACGGGGAGGGGGAAATTAAAATTCTCAGATCACTTCACTTCAAAGCTTGCCAGCACTGATGTATGAAGATGGAAGAAATTTAGCAGCATAAATATATTTGGATCATTTTCTATTAAACTTAACACTTCAACAGGGTCTACCAACTGATATTGCCTTACTGGCCATATCAGTTGGTAGACCAGAAATTAGCTTTACACAGATTTTTACCTGTAAAAATAGATACTAAAACCTAAGATACAGGCCCTGTTTACTCTTGGTTTTTAAACAGTAATCTCTCTAGCTGCACAGCTGGCTGTTTAAAAATATTTTCTTGTTGGATAATGAAGGGACACTGTAGCTTTAACACTAAACTGCAGATATAATAATATATTGTAATTGTGAGAATTTGGATGCTGTAAGCAGAAATGTTTGCATCGTATATGCATTTTAAAACAACGCGTAAACAGGGCCAGAGGCATTACTGGCTGTACTCCATTAATTACAGAGCATCTAACTTGTGCGATGCTCGAACCAATTGTAAATGCTGAAATACAGCCAAGTCACAAATCAAATTCTGTCCATAAT
Organism: Bryconaethiops microstoma; assembly: GCA_037577275.1. Taxonomy (NCBI): domain Eukaryota; kingdom Metazoa; phylum Chordata; class Actinopteri; order Characiformes; family Alestidae; genus Bryconaethiops; species Bryconaethiops microstoma. The sequence continues at coordinate 15,985,798 of JBBJLS010000006.1, forward strand.
AACGGGCAGGCAGTACAATAGCCTCAGGTTCTTTCACTCATACTTTCAATTACGCCTTAATAATATTGTTGAATGATGATGTAGCCCAACAAGGAAGATCAGGCTACTTACCAATATCTTTCATGACCAGACGCCTGCGAGTCTTAAGGACAGGTTGTGTAGCCTCTACAGACCCAGGAGGGAAGGGCAGGTCTCTTCTCATCAGTGGGGGCTGTACAGGTGAAGGGATGATGTGAGATGCAGGGACTGGGGGACCTGCCTTCTGCATCTTGAGGTTGCTGTGCATGTAAGATTTACTGGGGGATGTCCTGCTCTCTATGGGCCGGGGTATTGGCGTAGGACTGGACACCTGCGGAATGTGGTTCTGCATGGCTTGGGGAGACTGATAGTTGGACTGCAAAGGTCGGCTCATGGGTGGGCCAGCCCCAGCTGGACCATAGGGGGGTTGCCTTGGCCCTGGCCACTGCCCTTCATGGTTCATGCGTTGTTCAGATGACATCATCTCATCAGATCGATTCATGGCATGAAATCCAGGTCCCTGTGCAGGTCCACCGGGGGGACCTTGTCGGTTGGAATAGTTGGGGTAACCCATCTCATTTCTGCCCTGCCACATCCCACCCTGTGGGCCATCAGGGGCAGACTGAAGGGAGCTACCCATCATTTGAGGGGGCATAGAGCCTTGAGAATTAGGGCCTGAACCAGCCTGAATGCGATCCCTTCCAAAGGGAAAGGGGAACTGGTTTTGTGGTCCAGGGGGACGTCGTTCTGATCCAGGGTATGAACTGCCATACTGGTTGAACATCTCCTGCTGGCCTGACGAGGGACCAGTGGAGGGAGCCTGAGGTTGCTGCTGTTGCTGCTGGCCACTGAATGGCCCGCTGTACATCTCACCATCATGATGTCGTTTCGCTGGAGGGTAAGCTCCCTCTCCTGGTCTTTTGTAGTTCTGATTGAAAACAAGCAAATTTTACAACGGTGCCCATGAAACAGAAAAATAAATAATGATAACTGATGTACGGGTTTTACAGAAATTTTAGAATCAACATTTCAGTGTGGTCCACATTTCAGGGCGGTCATTACTTACAGAACCATACAAAGTTCTATTGTTGCTAAGATTTTATGACACATTTATCAAATAAGATACTCCTTTACTTAATACAATTGCTTACTGATTGCTGCTGCGGAAACATTCCTGGTTGCTGATTTGGGTAAGAGCCACCAGGAGGCGCACCCTGGCCAGGATATTGATTACCATAGGAATCATGCCTGTAAGACACCATGCATTATACTGAATATTCATCAGCATTAAACAACCTAATTAAAAAAAATTGGACAGACATCCTGTTCAATATCTTAAATATCTTAGTGAGCTGACCGCTGTTGTTGCTGAGGGTAGCGATTTGGCGAGTACATCCCAGTGTCCGTGTTGGAAGGCATCATGCTTGGCTGTGGTATTCCAGGGCCCATACTACCTTCTGGACCCATCCCTGACTCTGGCCTGTAGAACCCAGCAGAAAGTCTCATAACACATCCCAAAATAAATACAAAAATACAAACACACACACACACACCCCTATTACTGTTTATGACCGAGTTTAAGGTCTTCTATGGTTCACCTTCTTTCGTAGCCTGGCCCGTATGGATACTGCTGTCTCTGTCCCATGGGCATGTTCCCAATGGCACCTGCTGGTCCACGGTTAAACTGCTCTCCTAGAGTGCTGTTTGGACCCTGTCCACCAGGTATGAACTGCTCACCAACTATAGAAACAAAAACACATTACTGTTAGATGCTAGTTATATGCTAACTAATACTTAGAATGTAGAATTGTAAAATCTGCTAGTGTGGCAAATGAAAGTAACATTCCTACTACATAAACGAGTCAGGGAACCTTTTACCATGATTTAAAAATTAAAGCAAGGCAAACACTGCAATTTTGGAGTGTTTTTTGGTGAACACTTAAACTATGCATTTGAACTGCCTGTGTACAACACTAAATTGTTATCCATGTGCTTACTGTGCAAAAATGCAGCGACATGAATGCTCAAACTGCACATGAAACCAACCCATAGATACAGTTCTCAGTAAAATCATAAAGATGTACAGGGTCTTGCAAAGGCAGTCAGCCCCCTTCTATGTCATCAGACTTAACTGGATTGATTACAAAGGACAATGTTCCAGCCAGAATTTGTCTTGCAAACCAAGGTCTTAAGGTAAATTTAAAGAACAATAATAAAAGAGAAGATTCATAATATCAACAGCAGCATATAAATGCAACTTCTTCAAAGTGATTGTTGGCCTCTGTGGGTTCCCTCACAAGTCCACTTCTTGCTTAAACACTGTTTTGAGGGACAATCTTGTCTAGACAGTGCATGGGTAGTATGATGCAGCTTCCATTTCCTCAAAATTGATATACCAGTGCCCAGGGGGATATCCAAACACTTGCATTTTATTTTGTAGCCTTTTCCCATCATGCACACCTCTATATCTATAGTTGTAATGTCCAAAAAGCACTCTTTACTTTTGGACATTTTCTTCAATGGTATTGGGATTAAGGAGGCATTTCATCCAAAAAACAGTTTATGATTCACAAGCAGAGGCCAATTGTAAGCCATCCGTGTCCTGGTTGAGGCACATTTCTGTGTAAACTTGGGAGCTTCCACAACACAGGGGTTGAACAATTATGTAAACAGCATTTCTAGTCCTTTGTCAGCTAATTCATTTTTAGATGAAACCATTATTACTGTAAAGTAACAGAATTTAAAATGAATTTTAAAATATTAAAACAATAAAATATCTATTTGTAAGGGCCCATATGAATACAAACAAGTCTGATGACTTGCTGGGGGTCGAATATCTTGCAAAGCAATGCACATAGGTAAGAAAACATGGACTCTATGATCTATATATAAAAACAATAAAACATTAATAAAACATCTCGCAGTTCTGTGTAGTAAAAGACCAAAGCTGTGTTCGAAAAGTGCACTCGCTCACTCATTTACTACATAGTGTTTGCTATATATGGGGGTTAACTAGTGAACAAGGGGAGGCGACATTTAGTGAACAAGAGGAGGCGACAGCACTGTTACGCAGCACTGAAGTAGCCTACTAACATGATGGGGATTGCAGCATTTATTACGCTAACAGTGTACATGTTAAATACACAAATTGTGGCTATACAAGTTACGCATGTCCATACATAAGAAATATATATAAAACAATGTAACCAAAGGTTTTTGAACTGTGGCTGTCTCATGTGCAAGTTTTTTTTTTCTCCTAAAGCTTTTTCAGTAGCTAACCTAGCTTGCTAACTTTCTGGAGATGTGGGTCCAATTCGAGCATTAATTTTGATAATGCTTGTCAAGATACTGGTGCTGAGACAGAGAAGACGTAACGCCATGAGGGCAAGGCATCTTGAGACGTGTTTTGCTTATAAGACGTAATCACATGCCAATGGTAAATACTGTGATAGCACCTAGCAGCTAATGTTAGCGTCCTAACTACTGTAGATGATTTCCAGATTGTCGACACCTACACCTCTCCTCTCCATGTAGTGTACAGTGTCTATACAGTGTCGCGCTGCAATTTTGTAGTGCGCTAACTAGTGGGTGAGACTGACCGTTGGAATTTCGAACAGTGCTACAAAATGGCTGATTCACTACATAGTGCCCTACATAGTGAACGAGTGCACTTTTTGAACACAGCTTATGTCTGCATATACAAACATCTGCAAAGCATAAAATGTCTGCCTTTTGTGGTTTGTTTTGTGGTTAAAGTTTTCCTTTAATCATTATTAAACAATCACTTAAAGTACAATATGATTTTAAAGAACTGATTCCATTTTTGATATTTCTTTAGTACTACACCAGTGGTTTGGCTCACAACAACTGAAACAAAAGATTATAAAGTAGCATGGAAGTCCTGGATCTATACTGAAACAGCAGGTCCAAAATGAATGTATTTTTTACCTTTGCGCATCCCACCAAAAGGGTCTTTATTGGGCTCATAGGGGGCCAGTCGACCAGGCAATTCTGGAGTGCTCATTCCAGACTGGTAGCCAGAGTTAGGGGTCATAGTGTTTCTCCTGGAAAAGGCTGGGTCATTGCTGTCAGCGAATGGATCCTGAAGGTTCACACTGCTCCTACGAAACAGACCAGGTAAGGTGTTGTTCACAGTCAAACGAAATGTACTACGGTACATGGCAAATGACCCGGACTCACCTGCCACTTTGCATTGAGGGCATCTGACTATGCGGTGTGGATGCGGGAGTAGGAGGCTTCAGGTCTCCACTCTCAGCCATAGAACTGCTTGTGGACTGTGGGGTCTGTGGACCCTGCAGAGACCCAGATCCAGCTGGACAATGAACAGAAACGACAGAAGAGTTCAGATCAAGGGAAATTGCATTATTTTACAAGCCATAACATACACGTTTACTAAGCTTAGCCCTTACCCGGAGAGGGTGGCTGTATCTTAGCTTGGTTCTTTTTGCTTTCTGTAGACAAGATATCAGGTGGTGGATCTTCTCCTCGCTCAATCTTGCATTCAAAAGCATACAGACACTGAATGTATTGCTTCTTTAGAGAGCTGGCTGCGCTGCTAGAAGTACCAACGTTCAGGCTTGTGGCAAGTTCCCTCCACTTTTTATTCTTGTTCACCTGCAAGCAGACATATACCAAAGGAAAGCATTAGCCAGGTCAGTAACCAACATTGCCAGACTGAGGCACGTCACAGGTAAACAGCCATTCTGGTGTGCCAGACCGTTCTCATAACTCATAATGTCTGTAGGAGTACATGTGAGCACAAGTGGAATACTTTACTCTGGGCTAGTTCTCTCACCTGTGTGAGACCTCCAATGTCCTTAACGGACACATAGAGGCGGAAGAGATCTAGTGGCCTACGGCCCACGGCGGGCAGGTTGTTCATGCCCATGGCTTTCTCCTCGATGAATGCTAGGTAACGGTCCACCCACATCTTCCGCTCTGGCTCAGAGCCCAGCTCATACAAACGTGTTATTTTCTCGTTGGTTGTTGTGGAGGAACTTGACTTCTAGGCATAAGCAGATTTTAAGAGGAATTACACATATAGCTCTAAAATATACACACCTGCTCACTATTGTTTTTAAAGGACATTTAAGATTTTTTAGCACTTTCAAAGCAAAAAGATTAAATAAAAATTCAATGCAATAGTTTGAGTGACAATTTATTTATAATAAAATAATTTTTTCATTTGACCTGGAGAAAGCAATACAATAAAGATCAACTCATTAACGCAATCTGATTTTCTTTCCCTTTGAAAGCAAGTTTTGACACAGAAAAATAAGTAACAGCCACGAGCAACTGACCCAAAAAAAAATAAAAAATCTCCCCCAAAAATCAAGCCTTTCAAAATGATCAAAGTTGAACATTCATTTGAGTAACCATCATCTTCGCCAGTTAGCAAATAATGAGCTAAAAACCAAGCTCACTAGTGATTAGTGCACCCCAAACTCTAATAACATCAATAAGCTAAGCCACACAAAGTGGGAAATACATTTTAGATGGTGCCTGTTATTATTTTTGTTAAGCAGCCTACTGACTGAAAAATATTTGTAGTCCACCAACAACCAGAGCTGAGTCACTCTGCATATTCCATTGTTCCATTTTGTCTGAATCAAGCTGTAATTCGTAGTTCAAGACTTTCCATCACACAAAGATACCAGCAGTCTGGGAAGGTGAAGGCATATATCTCCTCCAAAATAGGTGTTAAATACAAGACTCCCAGCTGTGCATCTTGCCAAAATGACCGAGTGGGGAAATTCTAAAATGGCCTCTAAAACGACCTGGCTTGCCAACAACATCTAACACATCTTTGTCTGTGCAACAGCTCAATTACTACTCATCACACATCAAATGTCTCAACTGTGTGTTGCAGCCCTCCACAACACACTCCCATAAGCCTTTTGGCACATGCTGCATTCAAGCGCTCCACAGGTTACTTTGATTTTTCTTAACCCTAATAACTCAGGAAAGGTTCAGCTTACTCATTATATACATATCACAACATTCTTACTCTCTCTGGTTATAGTGGAATAATGAAGCTATGCATTAGCAAGCACGTTGGACAGAAAAATGACCCAAAATTCTATTCTTAGCAGCAATATCATTACATTGCTGCTGTTATTTTCCAAAAACATAACATTTGGGTCTAGAGCGTCGAGCCTGAGCACGTATAGTGAGTAATTTAGAAAAATACAATTACATGTTTGTGATAAACAAACAGATATTCTGTTTCCTTTTAAAAATACACATCCAGCAGTTATTAAAAGAAAATATTTATTTGATTCCACAGCACGTTTTGCTGTTGCTTATCCTAATTGTGCCGCGAGTCACACCGACGAGCTTCAGTACATATTTAGTGTGTGATGTGAGCATGTGCATTTGTTTGTTTGTGGGAGGAGGAGGTGCTAATCTTGGAAGTACATCACGGATCAGATTAAAACACTCCAATGGTCTTGCTAGCTATTCGAGTCAGCATTCAGTACAAATTGAAAATGGGGAGGGAGCGAAGCAATAAATAGCTACTCTGCTTTATGTTTTTCATAATCAGTGACAGTGATGAACTGACAAGCATAACGCATTTCATTCTAAACTGTGGAGCTGACATATCTAAGTAAGCTAACTAACAAACATAGCTGACAATAATAAATTTTGCATGTTTGTCAAAATCAGTTATAACTAATAGGGCATCAGCCTTATAGCAAAAGTAGTGAAGATGCACATACTTTTGAAGCAAGGCTGTGAAGGGAACTAAGGGCTTCATTTGATCTCCCAAAATCAAATCAATTGATCTTTGCTGAATTTCTAGCCTAGTTGTATTCATATTCTAAATTGCACAGGAGAGCTGCAAACCTTGGATTTGGAATCTGTCTTGGGTGTCCCCTCAACCTTGTTATTCATTTTCTGTGCCTGGTTCAGTTTCCCATCTATACCAAACTCTGGACCAGGGGACATCCCTGCAAACAAAAAACAGGAATTGATCTCAACGCACAAAACACAGTCAATAAAGATGTTATTGCTGAAGCAATATACACCAAGTGCTTACCACTGCTGTTATTGGGCATATTTCCCCCCATAGGGAAAGGTGGTCCCTGTGTGTTCATCATTCCTGGCATATTGTTCATGGAGGGCCCATATGGAGGTCCTGAGCCCATCATACCAGGAGACATGTTGGGGTAACCAGGCAATCTGCAAGTCAAAATATAAATAACAGAAAAGACAGTATTAAAGGGGACATATTATGCAAAACTCACTTTAGTCATAATAGGTCTATGTGCGATACAAAACATGTTCATGAAGTTCTTTGCACAAAATCACTCTCACATAAAGAGATCTCACCAGCTTTATTCTTCACAGCTTCAATCCCATTCAAAATTATTTGTTTAAGGGCTCTGTCACTTTTATGCAAATAAGCTGTTGCTGGCCATGCCCCACCCATTCCATGCTAATGATGCGCATTTAACACACGCTGAAATGGCAGAAAACAGAGGTGCTTTCCAGCCCTATATGTCGGTCCCAGAGCAAGACGAACACACCACTCCATGAGTGACTTGCCTTTGCCTGTAGCCATAGCACTCGGCATCTTATGCGTGCTCGTAAAACCAGCAGACAAAAATGGGGGATCTTCAACTAATCTAGTGGGTGGGGGCTCGACAGATGAGGGGTGGTTCTATGGAAATTTCCCCATTATTACATCACATTGGGGGGACCGTCCAAACGGCTCGCAGAAGCATAGGATTCCTGACACCAAAATCTTTCAGCTGAAAGAACACGGGTGGATGGGGTTTTTTCACGCTTGGAGTGTTTATAGGAGCAGTAGAGACCCAAATTGAAATACAAAAGGTTGCAAAAAGTGAGTTTTGCATAATATGTCCACTTTAACTATACAAAAAGCAACCTCTTTTAAACACTCCTCAAAATAGCTAACAATCAAGCAACAGCATCACATAGCTGATGTAGCAGCTGTTGAACTGCTAGCTGAAGGGCTGAACTCTGAAAAAAGATACCTGTCTGTTTATACCCAACAGCAGTAGAAAAAGTGCCTAGGGTGTTCAGCACTATGCCCTGCAGATCTCTCTGTCCCTTAGCTGTGTACATGAGCAGGTCTCTGGCCCTGAGCGCTCTGTCTTTGATCTTGCTGATCTGGTCTAAATTTTGACCTCTGCAAAAAAACTTTAATTACACAATAGATTCCAATCCACATTTCATGATACCTTTTCGCATATCCCTATAAATTGACAATTTCTAACCATTACCTGGCTACTTGCATAGTGGTACAGTTGCGCAAGCTTAGCAACACGGGCCCACAGAGCAGCTGCCTGAGGAAGTACTCCTGCTCCCAACATATGATTAGTCCCTGGCAGAACTTTGATGAACATACCTGTTATGTATGGAATTTGTGGCTCCGTGCTGCATGGCAGCTGCTTCCTGTGGCTTCCTGTTGAGGACTGGTGGTGGGCACATCCCAGAACCCACTTGTGGGGGAATGTTGCCCATATTGGGACCCATATTAGGTCCCATGTTTGGAACCATATTAGGGCCCATGTTGGGACCACCCAAGTTATGACCATAAGGACGAGCACCCATCTGTCCATGGGGCATTCTACCAGGAGGCATGCCAGTAAAAGGTGGTCCTCCTCCTTGACCTGGCATGGGATTCATTGATCCACCCATGCCAGGGCCTGGGTAGTTGGCATTGGGCATGCCACTGTAGCCTGGTTGTCTGGGGTAACCTATAGAACCAAGAGGAAGGGGAGTTTAATAAGATAAATGTGTTTAAAAAAAAAAAAAATTCATAT
>JBBJLS010000006.1:16005387-16021682 GCA_037577275.1 Bryconaethiops microstoma
GGCAGTCTGCCGAAGATTTAACACACCCCAGCTTTACTTGTGTTTGAGAGTGAGCCAGGTTTGCCTTTTTTTTTTTTTTTTTTTTTTTTTATTTTTTTAAATGAGGCAACCTTGGCACTGAATGAATGACAGAAGCCAGCAGTACAAATGAAGTGGACAGTGTGACATTAATTCTACACATATACATACATACATACATACATACATACATACATACATACACACACACACACACACACACAAGAAACCTTATAATGAATAATAAAATACACTTCAGTTGCATCAGAAATGTAACAAACTGCCATGTGTCTCAAACTCAATTCAGTTGTGCCTCCATCACAATTCTGCTGTCTAAGGCACTGACTTCCAAAATCAAGGGTCCTTACTAGGAATGGGCATAAATGTGATTTACAAGAGGAAACGAGGACCAACATTTTGGCTGGGAAAACAAAGCAAAAAATTAAATTGGTCGATAACGGCCTTAAACTCAACCACTTAAATAATGAAAAGTTAAGAGACCACCACTTGACCCATTCAACATGTTCTCTTAAGGTTTTATCTAACTTTACTGTACTCCTTGCTAAGAAATTCACATTTTCCACAGCATTCCACAAATACTCCATTTACTTATCACAATCCACAATACTTTTAGCTGATCAGGTCACCACTTGCACAGAAAAATCCATCAGTTCCATGGACAAATTTTAAAATCAAGTTTAAAATCTATATAGAATACTAGACCTTTGAGTGGTGGTGGAAGGCCTGCATTTTTAGAAAAGAAATAAATTTAAAAAAAAATAACTAGCACAAATGAAAAGAAGAAACAGACAAAGATGAGGATGAGGAAGATGTCACAAAACAGCAGACATAAAATGAACACCAAAAGGAGCACTATTACTGGAGTTGCCAAGAATGTGTTCGTGAAGAGGGGAATTTCTGAATTTTGACATTAGCTCAGTGGTCACGCCAAGCATTGGTGCAGAACTGCTCTGGTCAGAGTTATTCCGTTGCAAGCTCAAGCTACAGTATCCTCCGATCTGGAATAAACCTTTTCTACTCAAACTTTGACATTACGAAGAGTCCAGCATTTAAACAAACATCATCTTCCCATCTCTCCTGCTGAACAGGAGCGTAGAGTAAAACGTTACTATGCAACACCTGCACCTTCTTTTGTCTTTTTTCCCCCCCTCACTGGAAGCCATGAAACAAAATGATTAAATAAATAAAAATTCAACATTGTGGTTTTTTTTAAAAAATAAAGCAAGTAACTTTATAATAAGCAGGATGAGGTATAGTCCAGTCATTACCAAAAAATAAATTCTGACAGGATGAACAAGACCCCAATTAACAGCAGAGAAGGATTTTTTTGATAATGACTTTCAAACTACATATTATCCGTTACGCAAATATCAATTAGGTGAAATTGCAGGGTCTCAAGCCTCAAGACAAGACTCTTGAACAGAGCTGGACTGTAATGTCAGCAAGAACGTTGCTGTTCCAAAAGCAGATTGAGAAAACTGCATCCTCCAGTCCTGGACTCCCAAACTAAACTTGCCAAGAACAAACTCTGACGTACTGACACCCCATTATATCCCAAGTCCCTTATCACCTTCAAAGTATCATCAGCGTCACTGGGTTCATTCGTAGCAATGAATAAGCTGTGCTGAGTGTGTCTGGAATTTCAGTTTCAAACACTTCACTTCAGTAGATCACTAGTACCAACAGGCAGTTAGACCCCCTTTGCTCCACAAAATAGCCTCTACTCCTCCAAGGACAGAGGAATGCACTTTAGCTTACATAAAAGCTGCAACGCAGGCTGTTAATCTAACAACCAATACTAAAATGCCCAATAATGTGCCACAGACCACACATCAAAGCAGCATCACCCGTTTACCAAACCCATAATAAGACGCCCATGACTAAGAAGAGCTGGGCAGTGTCATGTTTATTGTTATTGTTAATACACAAATCTCAGCATGCCTTTCTACAAACACCACGACATCAGTACTTTAACACTGACCTACTGCACGCTTCATTTCAAACAGAGCACCATTAATCCTGTTCAATTACATTTTGTGGGGCACACTGAGAAAACCTTGAATAAAATGTATTTATACTCAGCTTTTGAGAGTAATTTAAGTGTAGCTCTGGCTCTTCTGTTCAAACTTACATAGAAAATATAGTTACATATTGTATACAGTGAAAAAAAAAATCTTCAGGCATCATTTTTTTTCATTTATAAGTACTTTTGCCATATCTCAGACCCCTACAGCACAGTACTAATCAAGGCAGGCTACAAACTAACAAGCTCCTTACTATAGACAACACAATTAAGTCTGAGCTACAGACAGTGTGTGTGTGTGTGTGTGTGTGTGTGTGTGTGTGTGTGTGTGTGTGTACACACTATCACTTCATTCACATAATAGCGCTAGGTGACCATGTACTTTAGGGACTGACCAATATATGAAGGGTAGACTAATGTCAATATTTTTCATCTACATATTTGCTGATACAGATACCAATACATAAACATTTACACAAAGCAGAAATTAACACTACGTACACCTGGATATGCATCAGAGAGAATATGCCATTTATATCTTTTGGATATCAAAAGCAGTGAAATAAATTGTAGACAGTTTAATGCAACAGCCTAGTTGTATATATTCTACTTTTCTGGACTACAATAAATATACAGCATAGACCAGTTTGAAATATCAGTCAAATCTAACCAATGTCCAATGGCAGCATTTTTTTTTTTTTTTACCATTATCTGATACCAATATGATTCCAATACTGTTCAGTCGTTGTGCATCCCTAATGTATTTTTAGGGCTGACTGTTAGATCTCTGTTAGATGTAAAAAAGTGTTTACATTATAAATTTATAACCAGAGAAACAATTCCTACATAAAATGCACATCAACATAAAATTGCACTAAATGAAATACTAAACATTTGGACATGATAAAACAAATGTGCTTTGAGCTTCCAGAATACATGGATGTTTAGAAACTATGAAAAGATGTTAGGACATACAGAGACTTTAAAACGAAATTTCCTATTGATATTAAAACGGCTCTCCTCAAAATAATACCCTGTTAAAATAAACAATTAAAGTGCCCGGTACACACAGAGATGTGAAGAACGGGAAATAAACTTTAAATAGCTAAAATAAACTTTTAAATAGCAAAATAAAATAATAAAATCAAACATTTTAGGTAAGCAAATCAAGAAAATCAAATTGAAGATCAGATAGGGTTTAAACCAAGCTAAAAACAGCAAAAAAAGCACCTAAACTTAGCTTGAATCAAAACCAATATGACATTTCTCTTTTTGTCAGTCAATATGAATAGTTCATTAAGACTTCAGTTAATTTTTGCTTGTTTGTATTTGTGGTTACATTAAATTCCATGACTGGAGGATTCCTAACTAGTGGATGGAACTGGGCACTACTAAATTGGGGAGGAAAATCAGGAAAAAAATGCATTAAAAAAATAATTTAAACTGTAACCCTAAAGTGGCCAAATTGGGTGATTAGATATCTTGCTGTATAGTTTATTGCAGCCCTCCAAACACAATACAGCACCAACTAGAAATCAGAACTTTTCTTGTTTTTCCTCTGTTAATAAATTCTCTTTTCATTTACAAGCATTTCGCCTCATCCAGGGGACAAAAACACTGCAGTCGGATTAAATAACTGCGATCAGTTGATTTTGTTATAACTGTGAGAGGCCTGTGCACAATAGGAGCCAGGGTGAAATACAAATAATAACCAATAAACAATCAACATTGTTCTGAAACACACAGGGCAGCCAGGAGTTTCAAAGTTTGCAAAAAGTGTCAAAAATGTTGATATTAGTTTGAATTGAGACAGCCATCACAGTACTGATATATGTATTGTGAGGTTACCGGCATTTTGGTGTATTGATATTTTAAGCAGTAGTAGTTCAGCAATAAAAATGGAAGTTCCTCTCTTTTGCAAGATTCAAAAACAGCAGTGCAGCACAACTAACACGCTCTTTAGAGGCAGCTGAAAATGTACTCTTCAAACAGGACAATCACATGGATAACACAGATGGCACAAACATTCGGAGACACAAAACGACTCAAGAACCAACATTCTGCTAACTAATCTTCATACTGTTTAAAACAATGGTTTGGACAAAAATGAAGCTCACAGTCATTCAGTGACTACAAGCAGAACATCTGAAAATTGCTTCTCTAGTTCTACACTGAAGCTATGAGGCTAACGTATCTAACGAGTAATGGAAGCTTCCTAACAAATAAGCACTGTACGCCTAGATTACACACTTGCTTCAATGACTAACTCAATTGTGTCTTGTGGTTTATCACACGGTATAAACAGTTATGGAAAAAATTAATAAAAATGCTAAGATACAAACAGTACAAATAATTTAAGATGCAAAGTACCACTACATGCAAGTGTCACACAATGGTAGGAGGCGGTACATGTTCAGTAAGAACAAATGATCTGAGTGATAATATATGTCAAATATGAGAAGCAAATTTATTTTAGGAGACTTCTGATACATTATAAAAGTGTCTACTATCAAAGATCATTAGAAGTACGCTAAAGATCATTATTGCCATTTTGTTTAAGAGTGAACAAGAGATTTGTTTTCTTTGAAGTTCTGTAAACACTCATTCATTTCTCATATTGATTTATTGTCATTTCCTTTAAAATTATGCTTTAAAGAACAATGTTTTTATTTGGAAATTAGAAGAAATATTGTCAGCAGTTCTTAAAAATTAGGGCAAAGCTGTTCAGTTCAATACTTGCACCTATAAAAGATCAAACCCAGCTAAATGAACTCTGGTTTTTTTCCCCAGAGCTGTAATATTACTTATCCAAATGATTTGTTCTGGGGCACTTGCACACTTGGAGGAAATTTTATGTTTGGCCAAATCATCAATTTCATGCAGAATAGATTTGAAGGTGTCAATACTTCCCCTTGAACCTGTGATTTAACTGAAGTGTTTTAATACCCAATACCTTTAAACTTCAATAAATTTACTTGAAGGAAAAAGAAAAAAATGAAATATTTTTCTGCAACATCTAACCCTGCAGTTTCACAACAGAAAAGACCAAGAGAGTCATCGCTGAAAACATAATTTATTGTAACAAAGCACAGGAATAATAATTGTTATTATTATTACAATCACAATGGTAAGCATCTACAAGCATCAGAGTCTGGTGATCCATACAAGCAGTTTTTGGATTGAATTGCAGACCTGACAGAAGGCCTCCTTTAGTAAACAAACACTAGTTTTAAGTGGCTGGCCAGAACGCTCTTGACATTTTCCACTGTCCGAAAGGAAAAAATAAAATAAATAAAAGCAGCACATGGCTAATCTGCATAAGATAAAGCAAAGACTCCCTTGGCAGGAGACGCCGCTGGACCGGCTCTTTGATTGGCTGTGGGGGATGGGGTGGATACTGGAACTCCAACAGATGAACTGAGGGCAGGAAGGACATCATACACCACAGCAGCAGCAGCTCTGATCAGCAGAACCACAGTACCACAGCTTTAAAACACCAATGACCAAAGTTTGTTCAAGTGCATAAATAATCATCTGTATCTGTACCGGTCTCGCATTAAAATTTATACAAAATACACACTAAAAATAAATCTAACATGACTGTCAATGACACTAGCAGTCATGTGCTATTAAATCATCGGTTAGAGAAGGCTTAACAGAACAACACTTAGAAAATGTGTTCATTTGTCAGTACTATATATAGTTGGCTATTGGACAACAGGAGGAATAAACAGAAGCAGGTGTAGGCTGAGACCGATATAGGCAAGACACACTGACATGACAGTATTAAGGGGCAAAACACTAAAAATGACAAATCAGTAAAGAACATGACATCGGGATAATGCTGAGATAAAACCACTCTGCGTAACCTGTGAAAGTTATACCTTTAATATTTTTTGATCCGTCACTGATGAGAAATCTCCTTACTTATAATATGACTCAAAGTATTAGCATAATTCATTTGATAAAAGGACTAAATGAAAACACATTGTTGGACAGTTACCTGCTACTGCCTTAAAATTCTGAAACTGACTCCCTCACATTTCCTTTCTGAATTAGGATCTAATGGCCAATAGCCTTGCCAATCATGAAGGACGCAGTAAAGCAAACGATGTGCACTATACTGACATCTTTCTAAAGCAAGTGAGCAAGACTGGCAAAATTGCAAAAACTTCTGAAAGTAAAATCAGTGCATAAGGGGCCAAATTTGAGGAAAACAGAATGAAAGCAATACCAACATACTGGCAGCGCAACACAGGCCAACTACAACCACTTTAACAGAAAAGGCTACATTTTTTCTATATCAAACTGCAGTAAATGACAGGAGTAGAACTACCACAATATTTCTATGAAACCTTAAATATCCCCAGTACTGTGCTGTAATAACATCATAACGTAATCTAAGCTTAACAATGTTTCTGCTAAAACGAAAACACCTGCAACGATCGCTGAAATGAACCACCACACACTGACGTCACACCAAACCTCTTGATCCAGCAGAAACACTGCGATATGCATTATGCCACGGAATATTAGCAAACAATTTGAAAAAGTTGAACTGCTTTTATTTAAAATAAATAGATGAGAAATGAAAAAGCTCTACTGTACAAGAAGCCTATCATTTGTGAAGGAGAAATTGTTAAACAACCTCAACAAATTTACCTAATAAATAAGTTTCTGAAAATATATTTAGTATGAAGCACCGCACTAAATCAAACCTAAATAAGACTCTTTCCAGTGTTTGAGGAAATACTGACAATACACTCTACATGCTTAGAAAAGAATAATGACAATTCTTTACATTTTCAATAAAGTCATACTGACCAGTTCTACTGAGAAACTCAAATAAAAATGACATAAAAAGTTATCATTAAAATGACTATCACAATATTTGACAATAAAAATTTTATTTATTAGTAATGGCTGACCAAAACTGGTTGATGTACACAACTCATGCTAAATATCATTTATTTCAAAATATCAAAATTAATTTTAAAACTAATGATGACAGCAAACTTAAAACATTAGAGAATGACAAAAGAAATCAATTTGTTTAAGAACGTACATCTTTGAAGCTGAAGACTATTGCTATTATGCTGATGTGCTATTATGTTGAACATTTTTCATATAGCACAATTCAGCACAATAGCACAATATTATTCAGTAAAATAAAAAGCTAATGTATTAAACACCATAATATTTCAGTTACTGTAGTTTCAGTGCTATATATTACACAGTGTATAAAGTAAAGTTTGTTTACAGTCCTCTTCAACTGTAATGCAAAAGGATACCATATGCATAAGAACACCAACATTCACTGGGATTTCCTTTACACACCAAAAAAAAATCACATCAAATGATCATTATAACAACATTAATTGCTATATTTTGACATACATCCATATAGTCTGAACACTGAAATTAATGTGTCGTCATAATCATGCACCTCTAACCTCAAAGGTTACAGAAAATACGAATTCATTTTGTCATCATTGAATTTGCAATACATTACACAAGCTTTTTTTTTTGTTTGACTGGATTTTACTGTCAACAAGAACACCTGTTGCCATTACCCCATGATCGGTATTAGAGCATTAGTGTGGCCAGAGAGAAAAAACTAAGGGAAAACAGTTTCTAAGGAATCACTGTAGATTAATTACTACTTTACAAACATCACTTCACCTGAATCGTAGGCCATTTACTGATCTATCTGCCACGAAACCATGTCTTTACATGTGACCCTACACATTTTAAATGTATGAATAATTAGGATAATGCGAATTAGGACACATTATTTTAAGTCACAACAGCAATAAGCCGTCAAATAGTACTCAAAGATTTAGACTCTCTCTGTATCGCTGAATGCAAAGAGCATAACAGACTAGTTCACCACATTCTCTCAGTAATGCCTGAAAATGATAACAAGGGTGCATCAAAATGTGTGGAAATGCATCACTTTCATTAAGGAAGGTCCTGGATAAAATTGGGTTGTTTTTTGTTTTTTTTAGGGGGGGGGGGGTTTCAGACAACATTAACCTGAATCTTGGGCCATTTAAGTTCTACTGATTTATGTTGCAGGAAAACAAAGCCTTTACATGAACCTAAATGCTTTAATTGTATGAATAATTAGGATAATAAAAATTAGGATACAGTATTTTAAGCCACAACAGCAATAAGCGGTCAAAGATTTCTCTATAAGTGATTGCAGAGAGCACAACAGATTAGTTCACCACATTCTCTCAGTGATTACTGAAATCATCAAAACGTGTGTAAATGTATCAGTATATAAAAATATACAGGAAAGTCCTTGAGAAAGTGTGTTGCTTTGTGTGTGAGGGGGAGACAGGCAACATGAACCTGAATCTTGGGCAATTTTTCTCCTCATTTATATTTTAGGAAAACAATGTCTTTACACGTAAACCAAAAATGTTTTAAAAGTGTGAATAATTAGGATAATAATAACTAGATGCATTATTTTAAGTCAAAACAGCAATAAGTGATCAGAGATTTTCACCATATCTGATTGCAGAGAACACATCACCAGATTCTCTAATGACAGATTAAAATACGTGTGGAAATGTATCACTGTAGAAATGTATAAAGGAAAGTCCTGGAGAAAGGCAGCATGGGCCTGTATCTCGGGTCATTTAAGTTTTACATGTGTTAGGACATCAATTAGAAACATAATAATTAGGATATTATAACATTATTTTAAGTCACAACAGCAAGAGGCGGTGAGATTGAACATTCCTATATTGCAGAGAACAGACTAGTTCACCACATTCAGTAATGACAAATAGATTAAAATAAGGGTGCATCAAAACATGTGCGGAAATGTACCACTGTATAAAAGTATAAATGTATAAAGGAAAGTCCTGGAGAAGGTGTGTTGTGTGTGGGGGGATACAGGCAGCAAGCACTAATCAGGACTGGTGTCTGTGCTGCAACAGATGCAATTATAAATGGCCAAGAGCAGAGGATGGAGAGCCAATCAGATTTCGACTAGCATGTCAACCCAAGACCAACTGTCTCCTGCCTTTGACAGGAGGATTTTACCTCCACAATTCAAATCCCACAGCAAAGCAATCAGCTCCCACTCAAATCACTCGGCTTGCCTTTACAAGCAGAGGCAGTCAGGCCTAGATACTTTCAAACCTTCCCTTTCCCCCCCCCAAGGCAAATCTTGTCGATTCAGAGCATACATTAACCTTTTATTTATTGAAACTTTAATCTCTTATTTCTGTCTTATGTTCTACCAGACATCTCCAGTTTGTTATGAAACACGCAAGACCTTCAAAAACAACACAGGTGTGAAACGTCGCCGAACTTGACCCAAAATATACACCCTTCATCAAAATCCGACCCACTGACACGTGGAATAAGGTGATCTGACCCACAGCCTGTACACAGCTGTCCATTTAAACCAATATGACTCCGGTTTTAAGACTAAAAAGTACGTTCTGCCCCAAACCTGCTAGCCAGCCTTCAGCTAATTACGTTTAAGCCGCCCGCTGCTGGAAACGGCGAGAGCCACAAAAACAACCGTTTTTCTCCTGTTTATGCAAGTCGTTAGGTTGGTTCAGGCCTCTGGTGGGTGCCGTGGACCTTTTACAAAAAAGCAAGCAGACCCCGATATGGAAAACGGTCCCAGTTCAAATAAAATAAAGGCAGTTAGATGAAGTCGTGTGTGAAAAACCCAAGGAGGCAGCCATTTTAGAGTATCTCTGAGTTAGACAATAGCTAGCCTAGCGTGCTCAGTGCTCAGGTCCTGACAGAGAGGAGGCAGGAGAAACCATTCTTTCTCAAAATAAAGTGGAAATGTGCCTTTACCTGGGTTCTACCGAGGGGCTGTCCGGTGCTGCCCGGGCTCATGGGCGGCGGGTGATGGGTCCTTTGTTGCCAGCCCGGATGGCCCCCACCAAACTGGCCGCTAGTGGCAATCTCTGCTGGTCCCTTGTTAGCACCTTCCTGGTTGTTGTAGTCGCTCTGGGGGTAGCTGGGGTAGCTCCTGGTCGAGCTCGGGGAGGTCAGGAGTTGGTTGAGGGTCGGGGTAGACGTGGGTTGCGGATTTCCCATAGTATAGCGCTGGTTGTTGTAGGAAGCAGCCATAGCCGTGGATCCCCCCGCTGGTTGCGGCTTGACTACCGGCCCCCCTGCCGCCGGAGCCGCGGGATTGCGCGGGGAGTTGACGGCGTAGCCCTGGCCTGGGTAGGGCGTCCGGCTCGGGAAGGGCCCGTAGCTGTTAAAGTGGTGGTTGGGGAAGCCGTGGTCGTGCGAGTTAGCCTGGTACGGGTCCATTATGCTGCTCGACAGCCCGCCTGGACCCGCTGCAGCTGCCATGCCAGGGCTTTGTTGTCCGCCATGTTGATGAAAAGGGGCCCGTCCGTAGTGCTGGCTGTAGCCGTAGGCAGGCGGGGGGAAAGCGGACGCGTGATGGTGCACCATGCCCGGGTGGTTATTCCCGTCGGCTCCGGTGCTATCATTTTGAGTATTATTGACTCGAGAAGGGTTCCCGTTCCCGTTCTTCATCTCAGACTCCCCTCCTCCTCCCCCTGCATTTCCAGCCTCGGCCCGGTCGTGCAGCTCCCCACGGCCCGGAGATCCGCTCTCCAGTCCCGGCTCCTTATTTTCCTGCTGCTTCTCCCCCGGTACCGACTCCTCCTTTGGGTCTCGATCCGGTTTTTTCAGCTCGGAAGGCGGGCTGGTGTTGAGAGAGGCAGCGCTGGCGACCTGAGCAGCCATGATCCCCCTCTCTCTCGCGCTCTCTCTCTTTCTCGGCGAGTCCTCTCTCAGTCAGACGGAGCGCTTCAACATTGAATGTAAATACAGCGGCGGCGGCGGCGGCTTCACCACAGTCCACCCGCGGCCCCACTCATCCCCACCCCTACCGCCGGACCGAATCCGGGCTGCACCGCCAGCACGCCTCTGCAGAACGAGTCTCAGTTCACTGGAGGGTCCCGGGAGTGAATTTAACCGACACTGAAAGTGGGGGGGGTTCTCTTACAGAACTAGACTACAGCAGAGGAACGGATCCCACCAACACGAGGCTCATACAGCCATTTTACCGAGACAGGCTGGAGCATCGAAAATACGGCCTGGACTCTCTGCCTAGTACGGAGCGGACTCAGTTGAAGGTGTTTTTTTTTTTTTTTTTTTTTTTGGGGGGGGGTGTAGACGGAGGAGGGGAGGGAGGGGGGAGAAAAGGGGGTGTCTTGACGTTGCATAACAAGAAGTAAAGCATTTTCTTGACAAAAAAAAAGATAATTTGACACACAACAATTTGATGATTTTATGAACAGCACTAATGAACCAAAACGACTGTATGTAGGATTTCTGCCTTATAAGTATAATGACCATAATGACCCTGTGCACTCAAAGTCCTATTTGAATGTTTAAAAAAAAAATAAGCAGCAGCTCACCAGAATAACAGGAATACATTTAACCACTGACGGATCCTCAGCGGAGAGCTTAAAGGTGGTGGTGGTATAGAAATCCTACACACAGACGTTTTTGTGTAAGATTTTGAAATCACCTTTAAGCATTCCACTGAGGATCTATCAATGTTTAAATGTATCCATATTATTTTTCTGCTATTAAAAAAAAGCTGTGTCCACAGTATGATTATAATATTGCACTTGAAAGAAACTAATCATTTACATTCAGTTTGTATTATTAAAGCACATATAAGACAGATGTGAAAATATATATATTTTTAATTTAGTGAGAGGCCAGTATAGGATTTCCAAACTACTGTGTGTAGGATTTCTATACCACCTTTAAGCTCTCCACTGAAGATCTGTCAGTGTTGAAATGTATCCCTGCTGTTTTGATGAGCTGCTGCTCAAATATAATTTTGAGTGCACAGGGACATTAAGATCATTATAATAGGGAACATGAAAAAAACATGGTTAGTTTGTATTATTATAACACATATAACACAAGTGTGAGAATCGCATCATTTTTTACGTTTACTGAGGGGCCAGTGTAGAAAAGCTAGAGTGAGGGAGAGCTGTGCTTGTGTGAGGCAGAGGCAGAGGAAGGCTGGTGGTGGGCTGGACTAGTCTGCAAACAGGAAGTGAAAATGAAAAAAGAGAGAGAGAGAGAGAGAGAGAGAGAGAGAGAGATAGAGAGAGAGAGGGTGAGAAGTAAATCAGATAAACCACGGCAAGCGGTTGAAAGGCAGAATACATTATCATCACAAAATAACCTCTATCTATTTATACTGTGGTTCAGCTCGGACTCTGAAAGAAACAGGGCCCAAATCTCAGGGGAGAAAATATTTCTCTTTAGAAGAATAACATGGTCTCTTGTTCCTCACATCTCTCTCTCCCCACCCCCTCTCTCCTCTCCCCTTCTCTCCCTGCCTGGCTCTTTAGCTGAAGCCTCCCTGCTTGCAAAAGAAGCACAGCTCTGGTGCTGAACATGGGGGATGGGCAGCACAGAGCAGCTTTAATGCAGTGAGTGTGGAGCTGAGAGGAGCTGCTGCCGGCCAGCTCCAGCCTCGGTCTGCGAAGGAGGGAGATCTCTTCATATTTTTCTGAAACACATGTCTTGAAGGCCACATCTTTAGGTTAGGCTTTGGAGAGTTAGTTCTCCACATTCCCATATGAAACAACCCAATAAGAACACCATTCAACCCAAAACATATCCACAACGAATTTAATCCAATACTTGTGATGTTTAGTGAAAGAAAAAGCTCAGAAAAAGACAAAAAAAAAGAGAAAAAGTGGGCTATTAATAAGATTCTTTGTAGAGTGTTGCATCATTACACTTTCATCGCAATACATCACAGTACTACACTTCAATATAAATATATTATATAAATACATAATATAAATTCATATTTTGTATATACATTCATATATATATATACATATATATATATATATACACACGTGTGTGTGTGTGTGTGTATTTATGCTGCAGGATGAAGGCTGAGGGTCAAATTCTCTTTCAAAATATGATCAATGAAGCTGGTTAAATAAGATGCAGATGGGTTTATTACTACTTGTCCCCAGAGGTGTCAGAATTTACAGTATGTCCTGTAAACCTCAAATCAAAACAACCATGACCTTAAAAATGCCAATAAGCTACACCCAAGGCGAAAGAGGAGATTGCTTTGTGGAACCTTCCATTCAATCAGCGGTTCATTCAGTTGCTGGTTCTCAGACACACCCCCACACAGGAATCCACAAAGTAACCAGAGCAGACACAGGGAAGTTGGTCCTTGGCCAGCAGGTTGCTGGGCAGCGGTGACACACACAAACTCTTTCTCTGAAGTGTGCTGAGGAAAGAGGTAGCGCTCCGGGGGAGCTGGAGCTAGAAAGCTGTGCTGGGAATGTGTTCACACACCCTATAGCCCCCACCCCCAACACACATGATAAACCTGCAGAAAATAATAACACAGGGACATGGTACTGCCACAGGCCTTTTTTCTTTTTTACTTCCACAAGGACAACATTTGTCATCAAAAAAAATTCATTACAAATGAAACATTGCTTACATTTCCCATAAAATGTAATTTCTTTACATATCATTTGTTACTATAGCCTTTAGTGTACATTTAAAATCAGTGTTATCTGAGAATGGTATGTTTGTTTAGTCTTCACCATGCAAAATAAAATGTTTGACATATGGAAATGTGTTTTTTTTTTCTTTCACACACATGAATCTAAAAAGAGGGATGATAAAAGGACGGGGCTGCATAATATAGGGTGGAAAAAATGTAATAGATTTACTGTACTTTTTAAAAAAAATTGCAAACAGGAAAATCCATAGGGTGATAGACTTTCACAGAAAAAAGAAGTCGTCCTTAAAAAGGAGTGGAAATTGTATTTTCTTTTTGTCAAACTAGTGCATTCACAAGCCTAGTAAGGCAGAAACAAATTTCACATTGCTAACTCCTTCTGCCTGTCTGGCTCCTGTTTTTGCCATGCAGGTCACACTAAAACGTGGACTGGATTCTGGACTGAGACAACAGATGCAGCTTTGCATCATGTCCTGTTTGCGTTTCCTGCTCAAGGTCCAAAATCCCAGCACTTACAAAAAACAAAATAAACTATTCATAGGAATACTATCAAAACCATATGTGAAATGAGGCAAGTCTACAAAAAAGCTACATAATGGGTCTTACACTTGCACAGTTTCCTTTTGCTCAGTAAGACATCTGAGCCAAGACTTCAGCTGCAGTTCTATTTATCCTCCTTCATTACACAGAGATGCAACTCATTTCAGTAGCAGTCTAACTAAAGAGACACAGTGTGTGTTACTGCACTGCTGTGTTCTAGGTGGTGAATGGGTTAAATGCAAATAACATTTTTGTATGCATGACAAACTATACATTTAAACATTTTTTTACTTTACTTATGTATGTAGATTATTACCTTTAATGTCTACACTGTCTTTCATTAGCAGTAAACAATAGTAGATGATATTGGGGCTCTTTTTGAAAACAAAGCAATGAATGTGATCAATATTATCCTCACATCACATTGCTCTTAACATGATTATAATAAAACTGAGTTTACACTTAAAAGTTTTTTTTTTAAGTATGTTTAAATACATGGATCCTTATCCGTTTCGTAGCTGCGAATCCAGTCCTGTTTTTTAGAAAAGCTCCGCTCCACAGAGTGCGCTAAGAGTCGAAGCACTGCTCTTTAGACCCACGTCCACATCCGCGGATCACACAAGTATGCGTTAAGATGATTATTCGAGAAAAACCCTTAATAGGCCGCGTCGTGACAGAGGTTGTACAGAGTACATTGGTATAAAAACGTATCAAAACTACAAGCCTTAGAGGGCGCGAAAAGACAAGTTCTGAAAATACGAGGCACTATGTAACATAGTTGTCATCTCTCCCTCGCATGTACAATGCATTCCTGTGTTCCTCCGCGGGTGATGGGGCCTTTACAAGGTCCACGCTGCACATGATGGGGAAGGAGGACCAGCTGCAGCAGCCTCTCCCCTGCACAAGTGTAGGACCAAAACTTGAGGGCGAGGAGGATAGTTTGATCATTATATTCGTATATTTAAGACAAATATTTAGGCCTGCATAAGATTTAATACGATACAGCCTTCCACTACCTGCAGTATTCATTACAGGCTCTGGGGTCCCAGTCACAGTGAGCCCCATAATGTTGGCATTTCTGTCAGACGAGCCGTGTAAACCAGCTGCTGAGAATCATACACTCTCCATAGACCTACCTGAAATTTAAATAGACCTTCACATCCTGCTAAACTAATCTTTACCTACGTGTTGTGTGACAGCGCCCTCTGGTGGTGTCCTGCATTGCACATTTTTTGTGTCTGCACATTTTACTTCCATTTATAGCAAAATTGTTCAGAGCTGTCCACACACTCAGGACAGGTTTGTTCAAGACTTACTCTTATTTATGCTTCTTTTTTTCCTCACTGTTCTGTATGTCGCACGTCTTATGTCTGTTGTACTGTGTACACTGTCGAACCGGAGCTCCACCATTTCTTCTCTCTGTATACTTGTATATGGTTGAGATGACCGTATAGTTCACTTTGACTTTCAACATTCATAATAGTTCATACACAGCAGATTAAACCTTCAACATGAATCTGATCATTAAGATTTACCTGCTCCCCAAAGTCTCTACAGAATTGTTGTAAATCACATTGCAGGATGTTTTCTACATACTATAAATGGATATAAATGTACCATTTTTAAACAGTATCATGTTGTGACACACATTTTTAAATCACACACTTATTGGTTTTTAACCATTTAACTGTAAACCAGAAGCGACATCCAGAACATCTGAATGAAACTGAGGTTAAATTAAAACTGAACTTTAACTCATGAAATGTCACGCTGTTTGAACGAGCTCTTTGGATTTTTTTAAAACACAGGTCACATACCTTTACCTCCTATACATCACGTCTTATACATATATACACATATATATACATATACAGTCGTAAATGAAATTATTCATACCCCTGGCAAATTCTGACTTAGTAATTTTGGCTTAGTTAAAAGCAAGTTTCTTCTTGATTGGAAATGACACAGGCGTCTCCCAGGAGATAATAAGACCGATGTACAAGAGGCATGATTGTGGAGAAAAATATTTCTCAGT
Organism: Bryconaethiops microstoma; assembly: GCA_037577275.1. NCBI lineage: Eukaryota > Metazoa > Chordata > Actinopteri > Characiformes > Alestidae > Bryconaethiops > Bryconaethiops microstoma. The sequence goes on from JBBJLS010000006.1 coordinate 16,021,552, forward strand.
TTTTATTTACATTTGAACAAAAAGCGGCATGTCCAGTATTATCATACCCTTCTCAATAATCAATAGAAAAGCCTTTTTTTGGCTATTACAGCAATCAAACGCTTCCTATAATTGCTGACAAGCTTTTTGCA
>JBBJLS010000006.1:16021782-16047364 GCA_037577275.1 Bryconaethiops microstoma
GCAAAAGGTATGACTAATGTTGGACATGCCACTTTTTGTTCAAATGTAAATAAAAGCTGAGAAATATTTTTCTCCACAATCTTGTACATCGTCTTATTATCTTCTGGGAGACGCCTGTGTCATTTCCAATCAAGAAGAAACTTGCTTGTTAAATAAAAGTAACTAAGTCAAAATTTGCCAGGGGTATGAATAATTTCGTTTACGACTGTATATACACACACACACACACACATATACATGCACATACACACACACACACACACAGAATGAGAGAAGCTGTGTAAAAGCTATGCCTATGCAGTAAATTTTAAAAATGTAAAAATTACTACATGAGATATAAATGTAATAAATATAGCAAGTCTAGAAAGAAAACAAACTTACAACATTAAATAGAAAAAAAACACATTTTTAAAATTGAAAATAACACATGCTTTCATTGTTGAAATTATTACTATAACATGAAACTGGTCCCAAAGGTTTGTCTGTTTAATTAAATACCATTTTAGTAAGCAGTTAGATTAGCCCTTTATTAGAACAGACACAGTTACAAGTCCATAGCCTCTTCTTCCAAAGTCTTTTTGTTGGGTTCCATGTATCTCTCTTGTACTCCAAGAGTTCTGTAGTAAACAGTTAAGGCAGATGTAAACATATGTTTCCTATTCTTTGAAAATCTGCTTTATTTTTTCGAAGATGCATTCAATGAAGAAAAAAAAAAAAAAAAGAACACAAGGAATCAACAACAACGGTCAGGTAAGGATACGAGCTGAACTGAAAATCTGCACCCACAGCAGCAGACATCATTGCCTGCAGGTTCCTTTCCTCCAGGTCGCCAAAGCAGTATCCATTGGCCTTGTCTACAGTATGCAGGACTTGCATCATGCTCTCCTTATCCTGTTGAAAAAGCCATAGGTAAAGAGTCATGATTTAAACCATCTGTAATGCAATGAGGCTGATACAGTGCTAAAGAAAGAGAGCACCTGCCTGCACATTCAGAGGTACAAAAGACACCAGGCTGTAGTCCTGAACCACTTCAGCCAGCTTCTTATTCAGCTGATGGAATTTCTTGAAAAATGGGTCAGAGGCCAGATGTTCCACCAGGTATGACAAGTCCATAACCTCAGTGTAGAAATCAAGGTTGAAAGCTAAACAATATTATAAGACAAGGAAAAACAAATTGACTATACTGGTACACAATATAAAGTGAAGTCACACATTAACACACCACATCACACAGTGTAAACAATGTGAAATACTTTCTCTGCATTTAACCCATTCACCAAGTGAAAAAGTGCGCAGCCAACAATGGCACCCTGGGGAGCAGTGTGTGGGGACGGTACCTTGCTCAAGGGTACCTCAGTGGTGCCACTGGCTGTCCTTGGATTTGAACCCACAGCCCTCTGATCGCAGGGGTAACTCCCTAACTACTAGACCACCATCTGCCCCAGACAGTTGTTGCTAACAAAGTAATGTTGACTCCATACCCACACAGACCACATGCCACCATATCTATCATGCCAGACATTAACAATATCACAGATCTTCATAAACGTCTACTCACCCAGCTTGCCATACTGCTCAATAAGGTCCATCTTGGAGAGCACATTGACATGAGGCAGTTCCACCTGGAGCATGGTGGACAAGGAGGTGCAGAGCACGGAGATGAACTTGGCTGGCTCGGCACAGTAATGGGAGTCCACGAGATGCACTGCGGTCAACTACAAACATTTATAAGGGTTACCAGGGGTGTTCTAGACACAAAGCTCTATTGGGCCACATGCCCCTCACCTTCCATTAACAATATAATTTTTCTGAAAGCCTGCTACATATGAAATGATCTGTAGTACATGTTATACAAGCTCAGCTCATTATTATTCCCACTGCCATACTCATACTGAAGCAGCTACAAGTAAAGGAAAAAATGTACAGATTTATCCATTAATGTATGAAGACATATGAACATTCTTAACATGTGTTATGGCAGAAATGGCATACCTGTATATGCAAATAATACCAAAAGCTTACTAAAGTCATTTTTGCACATTTGCTTTCTTCTACAATAATAAAGAAATAATCATGATAAATAATACACTTTGAGCAAGGGACATTTCAACCATTTTATGTAACGTATACTGTATATAATCGAAAATTAAATAAAGTATTCTTCAGTATTCTATCCTTCTCCTCTTCTATGTGCATGCTTTGCGCCTGTTTGGTTAAAATCGTGTTGCAAAACTTTGGAGTAGAAAACATCCACTCTTTTGTTGATATCAATCTAAATGAATGCACTGCCAAATGAAGTATTTTCTTGTTGAAAGCTGAACATGAGATTTTACTGGGGCACAGCACAAAAATACTGAGGCACTGTGCCCCAGTGAAAGGGGTCTAGAGACACCCCTGAGGGTTACTGATTAAATAAATGACTTTTTTTTAAAAATCAGGACAGCAACTTTCATGATCTGCCCTTTAATACTCACCCTGAAATTCCACTTGGACAGGTGTGCGAAAATATTTCTGATGGAACTGTGATGAGTGTAGAGCTCCACCTGACCAGGACAGTCAAAAAGAAAATAACAGTCATGATGCTCATTCAGCTTCAGCTCCAGCCAGTCCAGATTGGCCTCCAGGTACTCCATACAGTAAATAAGACCACCATTGGGGCCCAGTTTCAGACCCTCCATTACATCATCTAGGGTGACCAGTTCTGAAATGTCCACACTGCATGTGTAGGGCAGACCGTCGTTTGCAGGGTCCAGGTTTATCACGACCACCTTACGGCCCAGGTGGTTCAGGAACTCGTGCATCGCACGGCAGTAGGTGGTCTTACCTGAGCCAGGTGGACCAATCACAACCTGACCAAAACATAGGGGGGACTTCTGGAGCTGGGAGGACATGACTGTGGAGGTTTAAACTCATCAATTCGCAAACTAAACACAACAATAAAGAAATAATGAATAATAATAATAATAATAATAATAATAATAATACCCAAGTACAGTCTACTTTAAACCGAGAAAAATGTCGAACTAGGACAGGGAGAGCTTGGTTTTACTGTAATTATTCACTATTTTGCAAACAACAAACCACCAAACTGCACATTAACGAGAAATAAGGACACATGTTGGAGAATTAGACGATAAAAACGACCACCGCAGCAGTGCTTACTTAAAAAGACAAAAACTAGGCAGAGAAATCAGAAAGAACAACTGTACAGACATTTAGAAGTAAAACGTGTAAAAAAACACCCAAACAAACTACATCTCCAACACGAGAACACGCACCGGAATACCGTCTCACTCGACTTCACAATAAAAGTCCAGAAGCAAGAAGACTGTGCTCGGTGGGCCACATACTACCACACACACAGTATATAAAAATAATACACCTAATTTAGAAGTACATTCATTAGTAGTAAATAGTAGTACATTTAGAGCAGTTAATAAGTGATTTTGGACGCTACACACAGTCGTCTACAAAAGAACACTACATGGACAAAAGTATTGGGACGCCTTGGTGTAATTTTCCCAACATCACATAAAGGCATGCTTCCGTTAGTCAGGTCACAACATTATGTTCAGCCTCCTTAAATATCTTTTTATAATTCATATTGTTGTTTAGAAAAATGTATTTGATCATAAGTCCACTAAAAAGAGCCTCATAATGGTGGTGTAGGTTGTTACATTTTGCCATTCTGTGCACTTCTGCTTTTACCAGAGAGCATCCACAGTCAACTTGGATGGTAGACGCTGTACGGACAAAAGTATTGGGACGCCTGACCATTACTCCAGCATAGACTTTAATGACATTGCATTCAAATACATAGACATATGCATATGGAGTTGGTCCCCCGATGCTATAACAGTTTCCACTCTTCTTGGATGGCTTTCCACAAGATTTTGGAGTGTTTCTGTGGGAATTTATGCCCATTCATAGAGCATTTATGAGGCAGACACTGCTGTTTGACGAGAAGCGCATTTTCCATTCCACTTCATCTCAAAGATGTTGGACTGGGTTGAGGTCAGGGCCTGGGACACAGTCATGCTGAAATAAAAAAGGTTCTTCCTTAAACTGTCAACAAAGCTGGAACCATGGTGTTGTCCAAAATGTCTTGGTATGCTGAAGCATTAAGATTGCCCTTCACTTGAAGTAAAGGGCTACCCAAATTCAATAATTAGGAGGTGTGTCCCAATACTTTTGTCCATATAGTCTATCAACCCTTATGAAGTGTTATCAGCCTTACTGTCCTACAAAAGATGTCACTCAGTTTTTTCCAGTCTTGTTTTGTTTGTCAAATCTTGTCTTGACAAATGTACTCTTACAATAAAATCCGGAATGCAAAATGAATAATTGCTTGAAAACATTAATTTAATTGCCGATATTTGAAATAAAATTACAAATATTGCCCCAGTCCAAAGAAAACTATGCAATTCCATTTTTATCTACATCATTTAAATACAGCAGCTGTCCTTTCATGATGAACAAAACAATAGAAATTCTCCAAAATTGCATCCAATAAAAATTACATTCTACACTCTACATTAATACATTAAGATTTGGGAGATAATTTTCTTTTGAGCTGAAACAATACGCTGGTTGTGTATGTAGGTCTAGGTCAGTGCTGAAAAGAAATCTGCCTCTTAATTGGATGTAACTGATTTCTGTGTGTGAACCATTATGCCATGTTTTCAAGACCAGTGACTTTAAGGTCAATGTCTTACAATGACCGATTCACACTTCTGACCTCCAGTGACAATGTGTGACTTTTTGATTTTTTTAAAACCCTAACCACCTACAGCAACATGCAAGGCTGTTACAAATCTACACTACAGACTTACAGAAGGCTGAAGCTAAAAGAAAAAAAATGTATTTTTTATTCAAAGGAGCAGAAGTGCTGGATTAGTTGCGTGACCTCTTGAGCCCGTATTCTCTGGGCTGCTTTTGGAACCACCTGCACCAAATAAAATTTGGTGGGTAAATATTTATTTCTACAAAAATTTGGAAGAACAATGGCCTCATGAGGCACTGATTCAACTGGCGACCTCTTGAAAAAATGTTACATTTAAGTTCTTAGTCATTCCATTTCCAGTTGTCTGCATTTCATTAAATCAATAATGCGTGTAATAGTGAGCAGTAAAACTGCATTTTCATATGCACAGATTTTCTTAGTTTTCCCCTCACCCACACACATCATGAGCTAAGAAATTTCCTGATAATGAGAAAATAATCTTAAAGGGGACATATCCTAAATTCTTCTGTACTTTTTTCCTGGAGGTGCACTTATATTTGCATCACGTAGACATGCACAGGCTGTTTTTGTTTCTGTGCCTTGAAGAGGGCTGTATATGTAAAGGATTTCTGACCGGCTGCTCTGTATTGTGCTTCATTCAAAAAACTGGACTGAATCACTTCATCATACTATAATAAGAAAAGGTTATAGGCTGATTAGTAGGATGCGTGGGAATTAACTTAAACGATTACATATATTTGCAGCTTCAGTACAGATTCTACAAGACTGAAACTACAGGAGCGATGGAACACCAGCCTTCTAAAAGATGTACCATTATTTGGTATTTTAATGATGGCCTTGTACAGCACTATGTAACAAATCAGTCCAAAGTCACTCATTTGTGCTTAATATGGTTAAGATCAGATGCCTGCAGAGTCCATAACATATCATTTAAATCATTTTTATTGTGATCTATCCCTAGTTTCCTGTGGGTTATGGAACTGTCATCCTGGACAAAGGTGATCAGTCAGAATAGCTTTGAATTTACATGCAGCTGTTTCTAATCACCATAATTTTGCCCTAACTTTTGTAGAATTGCTTTAATTCTGGGGCATTGGAGGCCATTTAAGAATAAACTGCCTGTTTAAGTTCTTGCCACAGCATCTCAGTTGGCTTCAAGTTTGTTAGACTAGCTAAGCCAGGTAGGCAACTTAATTTGAGCTGTTCAGAAGTGGACCTGCTCTTCTGCCCATTGCAGTCTTGCTGCATAACCCAATAGTGCTCTACTTCCAGATAATCAACTGATGGCTGGACAAACTCCTGCAGGATCTTTTAGTAGAAACAAGAAATGTATGTTTCCATTAGTCACCAGTCTTGAAGTAGCAAAGTCTGTCTGATTGTTGGTTTGATGTTATTGTGTAATGCTGTGTTAGTCTTAGGCTAGATGTAATAAAGACCCCATCTTCCAAACAGTCAACCTCACTGACCTATGAAAAATGTCATAATATAGAAAACTACATCACACTTGCATTAATGTTAGAACCATAAAACTGCTCAATTATGATCTTGTCACGGTTTTTGCGTTATATGAGAAAATTTCAGCAGACAACCCGTGTAGCAATAATTCTGCATACATGATTTTAAAAGCATTTGAGTTTTACTGGGCCAGGGCATTAAAAAAACGGTCTATTTTTTATTTTGTCTTGACTGAGAGACAGCATGTTCAAATAAAAATGTAAAAAAAACCAACCAAACAAACAAACAAAAAAAACACACCCTGTCATTACTGCCTGTTTTTATTTTTCAGTACAAAACATCTAAAATAGGATATTGCAACCCAACATTTTCAAGCAAGAATGTCATTACTGGTGGACCAGAATACAGTCAAGCTGTCTTAGTTTACAGGGCAACAATGAAGACATTTCACTGCTATGTGACATTGAAATAAAAATGTCTACAAAATCAAAAATGTTGCTTTTCAATCATTCAAACTTAGAAACTACAAGTGAAACAACACCCACATTGATAACATCCTGCATATTTACAGAGAGAAAATCTGGATGTAACATTTATTGACAATTTATCCAAAATATATTTACTCTGGCACTGGGCTCTTGGTTTGAAAGCACTACATTGGGCAGAGCCAGACATTACAAAGCTGTCTGATATAATGCTTGTGCTGTCTACCTGAGAATCAGAGTTATACACAGAAAGAAGTCAAGCTGAAGCCTATCAGTGTATTTCTTTATAAACCTTGTCTGTGACGTAACGTCCAGTCAAAACCATTTTTAAAAAAGAAAAACAAAAAAACCCATCAACATCTGGGTCAATCACAGCGATCTTAATTATATAGTCAGAGGTCCTTTTGAGGGCCCAATACAATAAAAATACTTTGGTGAAGAGAGATTTGTGACTACTCATCAAGGCCTTCATCATCATCCTCCTCTTCTTTTTTAGCATCAACCTCAGCTGTGTCAGAAAATTCATGTAGGAGGACATACTCCCGGCTGCTGAAGCCAAATTTCAGCACATCCTTCTCCTTGAGCTCGTAGTAACGCTGCGGCTCGATGCGTTGATTGTTCAGGTAAGTGCCGTTACCTGAACCAAGGTCAATAATGTATGGTTTCACTCTCCTGCCTGTTGTACCATCTGGTCGCGTATGCTCCACCAACCTGTAGATAATAAGAAATAAGTGGCTACAAGCATTGATAGACAAAAAAAAAATGGACTATTATACATAGTTTTTTTTTGTTATTTTTCATTTAGCTTTTTGAATCAGAATTACATAAATTTCCCAGCACATTTATTTAATCTTTTTCATTATCTGTCCCTAAAGCATAGCTACCTTTTTATGCAGATGTTGTAGTGTAGCTTTTATAGACAGTTATCAACTGACAATTTTAAACTGCTATTATCTTACACATGCTGCTACAAGTTGGATTAAAAATTTTGTTGTGTTTCAAGTTCTGCCTAATCATCAAATGTAGTAAAATAAACTACACAAGTACAAATAGTTATTACCAGAAACTCTCCTCACCTGTACTGAAACACGGCATGCTGTTTAGAACAGGATGGGTGGTCAATAGGTATGTCTGCTATCTTCCTTTGTCTTCCAAGGAGATATGCACTCTGTCGGTGAATGTACATGACTGGAAGGGGCTCATCATTTTTGAAGGGGTACAATCGCCACCGCCTCTTAGGAATCCGGGCCTCAGGAGGCTCATTATACTTAATAACAACCCCTCTGTATGTGTTGGTGTCCTCTACCAGTGTACCTGAGAGCTCAAAGTTGGGCTTTTCTTTCTCAGTATTGGAGGCAGGCTCTTCTTCATCTTCACGACCAAAGATTTGAGTCTCGTTCCCACTTTCTTCCTGCTGCCTACGGCGGTTTTCACGTCTGCGCTCATTATGCTGTTCCCTTTCTGCTTCTTGCTGCTGGTGTAAACGTGCATCCCGCTCACGAGACCTTGCTCTTCTTCGATCGTGTACTCTTTCATGCTCATCCCTCTTCACCCGCCGCTCATCTGGTCTATTTTCCCTTTCACGATGATCATCTTTTTCCTTTAGCAGAAACAACAGATTATGATTAGCATTCAGATATTAATAAATAAGTGAATTCAGCAATGTTCATTTACTGCTAACTTAAGACAGCAAACAGCAGCTAAATAGCAAGCGAGCCATTTCTGAAACAGGCAATATATTGGAAAAGAACAAAGTAATACTTTAAATAAAAAACTGATCTTTTTTATTCATTATAATTCATAAAACATATTTAATCGAGAAGAGTATTGCTGCCTGCAGACAGTTATACACACATAAGTGAAGCTTGGCATACATCATCATGGCTTGACCATTGTTTTAGTACAGCTGATGGACATGCAGCCATAGAGAATATGGGTATTAAGTACAGGGCAGCACTAACAGATCATATACCTTTGGCCTTCACAATAAATGTTTAAGAATTACCATCCACAGTTAGCAACAACAATGCTATCAGTGGTGAAGTGAGTACAAAATTAGACTGGTCAACTCTTTCTGAAGAGGATTTTCTGGCTTATTATACTAACACAGATCAATATTTAAGTAATGTTAATTTACTTAGAGAAGTAATGTTAATTTGCCCAGAGAAGCTATTCTGTGTAAGGATGTTCACTGTCAGATTGAGAAGCATAAGAGTAACCTCTGCACCATGTATGATGATGTGGTGGCTGCTCTGTTTGAGGGTGGTAAACCTCTTTATAAGCACAGGAGAAACAGGAACTATAACATTAGACCTGAATGGAATATGCATGTAGCTTCGTATCACGCTGATGCTCGTGAAGCTTATACACTTTGGTTCCTGACTAGGAGACCTAGGCAAGGCCCAGAGCTTGAGAATAAAAAGATTGCTAATGCCAGATATACGTATGCTGTTCGTTCTATATCAAGAAATGACCAAGCCATGAGGGCTGATTCTATGGCCAGTAAAATGATGTGTAACAATATCACTGACTTTTGGAAAGAGGTGAGGTCTCTCAATAATTGTAAACCTTCCCTTGCTTGTACTGTTGAAGGAGTCTCTGGTGAAGATAATGTTGTAGAGTTTTGGAGACAGCACTATAGTTCCCTCTTTAACTGTTTAAAATATGATCCATATGTGGAGGACTCTGTTATCAGTGATGAATCAATAAGTATAATGACACGAGGTGTATGATGCCACGCAGAAATGACCTAACAAAGCACATGGCATGGACTTAACTGCAGAGCATCTGAAATATGCCAGTCTCAGGCTTGCTTCCCTCCTAGCAATCAACTTCACTGGTTTTATGATCCATGGCATAATACCAGACACAATGCTATCCATATTTGCTTGTCCCAGTTATTAAGGACAAATCTGGAAAAGTTGGTTGCCTGGATAATTATAGACCTATAGCACTGGCCAGCATCTTATCCAAGGTAATGGAAAGAATCCCCCTTGATAGAGTGAGTGGGTATATCTCTTCCCTTGATAATCAGTTTGGTTTTAAGCCAAAGCACGGCACAGGCATGTGTATTTATGCTCTTAAGGAAATCGTGAATTTGTATACAGCTGAAAATTCTACTGTTCTCATGTGTTTTATTGATGATTCCAAAGCATTTGATAGAGTGCATCATAAACAGCTTTTTATTCAACTAAAGCAAGGGGAGTGCGCCTGGGTACATTGTGAGGGTACTTGCCTATTGGTATGCTCACCAGAAGATGCACATTAAATGGGGGGTCTGCCCCCTTTAGAGTGTCCAATGGTGTTAGGCAGGGAGGAATTTTGTCCTCTGTCTTATTTAATTTATGTGGATGAATTGTCTAGGCGACTGAAAGCTTGCAACACTGGCTGTATGATTGGTGGCATGCTGGTGAATCACCTTATGTATGCAGTGTATGTACTGACTATGGTGTGGATTATGATATAAAATATAACTCCAGCAAAAGTGCTGTTTCAGTATGTAGAAACAAACAGGATAAATGGCTCAATTCCCTGTGTTCAAACTGTCTAATAATAGTCTTGAGGTCTGCAAAAACATTAAATACCCTGGTCATCGATATGAATGAAGATGATGATATCCACAGACAGTGTTGTAAGTTATATGCACAGGCAAACACCATTGTACGTAAGTTTAGCTGTTGTTCTACTCAAGTTAAAGTGGCTCTGTTCAAAGCATACTGTACAACACTTTACACTGCCCATCTGTGGTTTTTTATAAAAAAAATCTAGCATGCAGAAGTTACAAGTTGCCTACAATGATGCATTGATAATTCTACTCAAGATTCCCAGAGGAGGGAGAGCTAGTCAGATGTTTGTATCTGTAGGAGTAAGCACACTTAAAGCACTTAAGAAACCTGATGTTTAAGTTTATGCGTCGGCTGGATGAATCCACCATTAGTATCATGGTGGCACTGTCAAATCCCATTGTGAGTTGTTCCCAGTACACATCCAGACTGAGAGTGCATTGGCTGAAATGTCTGTATGTAATTTAATTCTTTGTTTAATCTGTCCTGTCTTGTGTGGTTATGAACATGAGTCTGTCAAAATAAAAATAATTTCATACTGGCAGAAAATGAATTATAATAATTCTCTTAGTCATGTTAGAGTCACCCGCTTTATCCGAACATCACCGCTGCGTTGTGGACTTCGACTCCGCTGGCCCCAGGGAGACCTATCCCGCTCCCTTTCTCGCTGCCATCCTGTGGACCGATCCTTTCCTCCCGGTGATCTATCTTTTCCTCTGTACAAGGGGAAAAAATCCAAAGGAAATTAAGTTTTCAGAGAGAGAAAAAAGACAGAGGGTGAATGTATGCATGTGTATATGTTCGAAAAGGAGAGAATGTATGTGTGTGAGAGAGGAGAGAAAGAGAGTGAATGTATGTTTGTGTGTGTGACAGAGTGACCATGTGTATATAAGTGTGAGAGGGAAAGACTGTGTATGCGTGTGTGTGAGAAAGAGAGAGACAAGAAGGGAATGTCTGTGTATATACACAAGTGTGCGTGTGTACCCATTTGCTCGTGTCTCGGGCTGCTGGTGTTGAACTTACCGTTGTCTTGGGGGGCTTCTGCTACTGTTGTTGAGTGGTCGAGTGTGTGTGTATGTATGTGCTCACCGTTGCTCCTGTCTCCTCGGGGGGCTGTTGTTGTTATTGCTGCTGCTGGAGTCTGAGCTGGAGCGGCGTGCTCTCTGAGGCCTGGCGGGACTAACTTTCTCCTCCTTCACTCTGACCTTGCCTTCGCGAACTGGAGACCTTCTGTCTCGCTTCCTGCCGTCCATTGTGAAAACCGAGTGCCTTTTTCCTTCGCGGAGTCAGAAATGAACTCATAAAGTCGAAAAACACTCACTCCGAAAACTCGCCATATTGGAAAAACGTTCGGCCGAGTACGTTCACAATATCAGCCGGTCTGAACACGGACACTGAACAGGAGTTCCGCTCTGGGGGAAGTTCCGCGCCTCCTTGCGGTGAAACACCACAACAGCATCCAGAACCAAACACACTGAACGGTGGAATCTGAAATATCAGTTTTTATTCTTTTGCACATGTCTCGATCAGCTTTCTTTCATTTAGGTTTTACGACTAGTTGTCAGTGAGGGCTTTAGTATTCTGAGTCACTCTGTCACCCCTAGGTTGCCATGGTAACTGTGAAACGACTGTAAACAGCGGCCTGGCTGGAAGTGTGTTCTGCAGTGAGAAGTCTCTCCTCGTTTTCTGATCTGAATTCACAAACTTTCAGCATTTAGTATCACAAAAACATGATCCAACCTGCCGACTCTCTGCTGAAGTATGATAATCCGGTGCTGGTCAGCAGGAACCTGGAGAAGAAGTCACCAAAGGTAACCAAGCTAGTTAAGTGAACTGAAAACAGCAGAATAAGATTCAGGACAGGGACGTCTCTAGACCCCTTTATTAATGTGCCACAGTAAAATCTCACATTCAGTTTTCAACAACAAATAAATAATATCAACGAGAGTGGACGTTTTACCTTTACGAGTAGCTGCTTCAGAAAGAGTTTGGTAGTGGCAATAATAATGAGCTAAGCAAGTGAAGCTGCTGTAATACATACTACAGCTCATTTTATATTCAGCATACTTTTAGAAAAATTATATAGGTTATGGAGTGTGGAGGGCCTGTGCCCCAGTAGAGCTTTATGTCTAGAAACACTCGACTGAGGGGCAGTGGGATGACAAGAGCTGCTTTTTGGGTCTTGTGTCAAAAGCTCAGTAAATTATTTCTATTTAATTCCCTCTCACACCTGTAATGATTTCAGGCTCGGCCTCTGAAAGTGAGTCCACAGCAGCCAGCCGTGTCTGGCCCTGTCCCGCCTCCACCCAAACCTAAATCCCCATTGGCTGATGCGGTTAAGCAACAAAGTGAGGAGATACTAAATGCCATTCTGCCACCAAGGTATGGGTTTCCTCAACTTTAGACGTTTTAGTGCTCCTTGCTGACAGTTTAACCATTCCTTTTTGCTGTTGCAGGGAATGGACAGAGAACAACCAGCTGTGGGTGCAGCAGGTGTCCAGCACCCCCTGTACACGAATGGATGTAATTCACCTGCAGGAGCAGCTGGACCTCAAACTGCAGCAGAGACAGGCCAGAGAAACGGGCGTCTGCCCTGTCCGCAGAGAGCTTTACTCACAATGCTTTGGTCAGTAGAAGAGCCTGCAGAACATCCAGCTATCTTTCTTGCCCAACTTATCAATACATGCAGCAGTGATGGTAGAGACACAAAGACTTTTGCTTTTACTGTAATCCATTGTTTCTGTTCTGATAAAATCACTGCCTAGAATGGGTATGACTTTCAATTACTTCTACAAACAAATACAAAATTTTAACTTGCAATTACAGTTTAAATTGCTCTTCATTATCAAAAGAGGAATTTATAGCATCATTACTTTTACCACTTTAAGGCCAAAGGTAGTCTTAAGGTCTCAATATCAAGAGTCATGTCACTTTCCTAAAAGAAGTTGAAAAATCTTTACCTTTTCCTCTAGATGAGCTAATCAGACAGGTTACTATCAACTGTGCTGAGAGGGGGCTGCTGCTCTTACGAGTGCGAGATGAGATTCGTATGACTATCGCTGCCTATCAGACCTTGTATAAGAGCAGCGTGGGGTTTGGTATGAGGAAAGCTCTGCAGGCTGAACAAGGGAAGACAGACATGGAGCAAAAGGTAAGCGCTGCTATGTGCTTTATAACACCCTCTATTCTACACAATTCCTTTATTTCACTTTAATTTCTAAAACCTTATCCTATGACTACAGGCTTTGTAGGCAGAACTGTAAGTGTGCTTTACTGATTTAGAACTTTGTACCTTGTCAGATAGCAGATCTAGAGAATGAGAAGAGGGATCAGGAAAGGCAGGTGAATGAGCAGAAGGCCAAATGTGAGGCAATTGAGAGACGAGAAACTGAACGACGACAGCTTGAGGAGAAGAAGCATGCAGAAGAGATTCAGTTCCTTAAACGCACCAACCAGCAACTGAAGGTCAGGCCAGTAGAAGCTGTACACTACTATGCAGGCAAATGGCAAATGTCTTACTATGACACAAAAATATAAACCTAAAATGTTTCTTCTCTTTTTTTAGGCCCAGCTGGAAGGAATCATTGCCCCCAAAAAATAAAGACTTGAGGCTTCAGTTTACTTGCAAATAATACAATTTGTGTTTGCTAGTATTTAAAATATCACTATGTTTGACATGTCCACTGCTGTCCAGTTTATTGTTTATTTCTCCAAACCTGGAGAAAACAAAAAAACAGATCTTAGGGTCTTAGAAGTGTTGAACAAGGACATTTTCATAAGATAGTAGTATTTAGGTGACCAACAATGGAACCACTTGGGTTTTAACAGGCAAGGATTGTGTAGCTGCTCATAACCCATCATTTCCATGTGGATAAATACAGCAGTTAATAAAGTGCATCCGTAAAGTAGTGATTCAAATCACAGATGAATGCTCTTCATACACATCTCTACACCTCCAATCCCAATTTCCATGACTAGACAGGTCCATAGAAACATGGCTTTCTGTGTCCAGCTTATCGCTTGGTTCTTCTGCCTTTCTTGCCTTCAGAGGGCTTTTTCCGGTTCTTGTTTTTGTTCTTCACGTTGTGTGTCTCATAATAGCGCACCCCAACCTTCTTCACCTTCTGGGAACGCTCCATTCTTCTTTTCTGTGAAGGAAAAAGTACAAGATGGAGATAGAGAAGATTAATATGAGCGATATGGGCTGAGAAAAGCCAGAAACATTCACTCTGCCCTTAGAGCACTATAAAGAGCACATATCCATCTGTGGTGTCTGAATAGATGGATGAGACATCTGACCGCAGTAGGAGATCTGGGAGAATAACACGTACCTCTTTAGACGTGAGTTTGCTCGGCCGCTCTGACCCCTCATCTTCCAGAGCTTTTCTCTTTCTGCCGACATGCGTCACAGCTGAAGAACAAAGGGAAGATGATGAGTGTGACTGTTCACTCCTTTGAAACATCATACCATCCTTTCACCGTTCTGTGCCTACACTGCTCCAGTAAATGATTTGTACCAAGCTCCAGCAAGGATTCGTTTTCCCTGATCTGCCAGAGGTAGTATAACATGCAAGCTAAATCTGAGGGTTTTCTGGCCTATTTCAGTCCAGGTTCTAAACAAGTGGGTAAATAATGCTGGCTGTTATTAAGCATATACTGTTTTAGACACAGTAGTAGGTAGTATGGCAAACAGTTCACGGTGTAATAAAATTTCTGATGGTTTCGGTAAGCATCACAGAACAATGACATTTGTTTTCCCCCAAACAGAAACCTATAAGAAAACAGTATGCCTATTTTGTAGGATATTTGTGGCTTATTTACTACCAATAGCCACATTTAACAAGTACACAAATATTTTATTGTGCAAAATTGCAAAAGCATTAAATACACAAACATGTCGTTGACATTTATGCATAAGTAGGACAAATATTTAGAAAGTGCTTAAAGTGCAGTTTTAGTCCCAAATCTTCATCATTAGAGGACAGCTTGTTGTATAAACAAATTGTAATTGCTTTTATTTCAACTTAGCTTTTGCTTTTACGGTCAAATGCAGAGCCTTGTGAAAATGCTACTTTCAGTGAGATCTGATTATGTTTCTGACCCCTTTGTGTTTCCTGCTGGTTGACGACCTCACATCTAATGACTCTTTTTCTTTCCAGCAGCGTAAACCTCACTGCACCTGTGTGGGTGTGTGTACCAGCTTACTGTCACTACCAACACACCAGTACTAAGCATTTGCGATGTGTCCAAATGTTATGAAACTCTTACCATACTATAAACTGTATACCACCCCCTACTAATTAGACATTTCTGAAAATGCATTTACTTTGGGTTAAATGAGTCACACATCATATGATTTAATTTGTTGTTACAGCTTAACTTGGTGGCCTCCA
This sequence comes from Bryconaethiops microstoma, assembly GCA_037577275.1. Taxonomy (NCBI): domain Eukaryota; kingdom Metazoa; phylum Chordata; class Actinopteri; order Characiformes; family Alestidae; genus Bryconaethiops; species Bryconaethiops microstoma. The sequence continues at coordinate 16,037,423 of JBBJLS010000006.1, forward strand.
GCCTTTAATACCCTACTCCTACTGGTTATTATAAGTAAATTCCGTTTACCTTTCTGTTGTGGTTTCTTTACGTCCTTCTGTTCTGTTTGTGGTTCACTTGAAACAAAAACTTTTTCAGAAAGGCCCTTGGGAATTCTGTTGAAAACAAACACAGCCCTTATTACTTACAGGACACCCAATTTATTGTCAAGGTCTTTGAGGTACTGGCAGGCCTGCTGCAGCCTCATGCACTGAATGTCAGATAACACAAAAAACAAAACACAAAACAAAACAAGACAATGACGCAGAACATACTGGAAAATACAACACAAATCAATAGACGAGGCCAGCGCTCTTGCCAGTCTGGAGGAGGAAAGAGGCACAAGTTCACCTTACAGAACCCGAGTCTGATTCCTCTGCCTCAGACAACCTTGTTAGAACAAAGGAAAGCACAGAGAAAAAAACGAACGGGTACACAGACCGGATGGCAGAGAAGCGTTTGGACTTGGCACGATCCAGGAAATGCTTCAATTTGGCTATCTTCTCATCCAGCTCTCTGTTCACCTCGCGTGCACTCTTGCCCTCCACTTTGGCAGGAAGGCCAGCTGCAGACAATTCTTTTCCATCCTCTACTTCTCCGCTCTCTTGCTCCTTTTCAGGCTCCTCCATGTTCTCACCCTCGTCCCTTTCCCCCTCCTCTTCCTCACTGCCCCTGGCTTCTTCATCCTCATCTGATCCAGATAAGTCAAGTTCAGGCATCTCCACCGGCACAAGGTCTTCCTCGCTGAATTCTGGAGCTACGTTGATTTTGCCGAAGTTCTGTCTGACACTGGCCAGGATCTTTTGTACCTGTTCATGATTCTGTTTCTGGAGCTGTTGACCATCCTGCATGGTGGCATCTGCCGTCTCTGTGCTCTGTTGCTCAAGCCGGTCATCAGAACTAACCTGCTCCGCTTCCACTCCAGACGCCTCCACTGGCAGCAGCATTTTACCCTGAAAGGAAAGACAAAGAACAAGATCCTTATGGCATTTTTGCAACGAATTCTAGGTACACCAGGTCAAAAAAGGTTATTTTGTAATATTTAACCAGTTTTTCAGTCAGTTTTTAAGTTTGTATTGAATTGAACCTTAAATCATTCTCGCATCTTACCTCCTCATCTGTCTCAGGTCCAGGCGGTTTTACAAAAAATGGGATGCGTCCCCTCTGCCAGTCATTTAGCACCATTTTGGAGACGGTGGATAAGTCAGGTTCTCCTCCCTGCAAAACAAATACAGTAAAGAGACATCATGATTCAACAAAACACACTGTATATTCAATACTGGGCTACTATATGCATATTTTGGGGGAAAAAAAAAAGTTTTTATACAGTTTTGCCATTTCAATTTTTAATGTCAGAGCTAAAGATGTTACTACCATTTAAATGTTACTGAACATTTCATTTAATGTGCTTAGAATATTATTAATTTGGTCTCTGATCAGTTTTTTCTTTCCCTTTGCTAATGCACTGCTGACCCAAAAATGACAAGCAAAAGACCAAATAGACCAAAAAGATAAGCAATAGACCAACAACTTTCTAGAATGACAGCATTTACTCAATAGATACATTATATTGATATTATTAAATTTTATTATTAAACTTTAATAGATAATAAATTTCAACATTTCACAATGAATACAAACCACCTTCAAAATGATGATCCCTGATGTATCAAAGCATTTTATACCGTTTAGAGTGACAGATGTATTTGTAAACATTCAGTCTACTGAGGCTGTATATAATGAAGAATGAGAGACATGTCTTTTGATTAAAATCTGTGTTTTGATTAAGCCAAAGTGAAGAACCTCATTAGCATCACTGCGGTGTAACAAGATTATTCCTTTTATCAAATGCAGATGCCAGCGATCCTTGACAAATACTGGCCAAAAAACCCGCAGGAGCTACAACAGCACGCAGGAATTATTATTTTCATTTACCTTTTACTCCATTTTTATAAACACTTATCATGCCTTTCTCATTTAAATGGAAAACGTTTGGATAGTTAAAGGCAGGTTTTCATTAACAATCAGGAGTAAAAACCCACATATTGTTGCTTAAACTGATTCCAGCCCTGTTCTGGGTACTACTTCTTCTACTGGCACGTTTACGCATATCTTAAACTGGGCTTGTTTACTGAGAGTGCAGGGTAAACAAACAATGAGCTGGAACTGCACTTTAACATGCTGTGCGATCCTTCACGATCAGAAGCCAGACCTTGAGCAGTTTCCCCGTCCGGAAGGCCAGCTTTTCCAGAAAGTCCTCGGCAGAGCTCCAGCACGGGATGCGATATGTTTTCTGGATGTACTCAGCCTTCGCTCTCTCCAGAACAGATTCAATGTGATCCTCTGGGTTACGAATCTTCTCCACCTGAACCTAAAGACAGGTGCAGCAGATACAGCACAATGTGATCCGAACTCACCACATAGAACAGTACAAATGTAGATGTAATGCTGAGACTAACAAACATCTTACCACTCCCTTCAACACAATGTCAGTCTCACTGTCCTCAGAGGGGTACACAACACCAGGACAGTCAATCAGGAAAATTCGTCTCATGAGTGTGATGTACTGCCACACCTAGGGAGGAAGGAATGCATACAGATAGAAAAACGTTCATCTGAAGTACTTACAACAATACTGCCACTTGTTACATACAGTGCCTCGCAAAAGTATTCACCCCACTTGGAATTCTCTCTATTTTGTTACCTTACAACCTGGAATGAATGAAATGAATTTTCACTACCTTCAAAAGCCATGTAATTAGCTGAATAAGATTCCCTTGTGAGCAACCTAAGTGTCAAATGATCTCAGTATATATACAAATTTGTTCTGAGAGCCCCCAGAGTCAACACCAATGTAACACCAGTAAGTAAGGGCTACCATCAAACAAGTGACAGCATGAAGACTGAGGAACTCTCCACACAGGTCAGAGTCAAAGTTATGAGAAGTACAGATCAGGGTTGGGTTATAAAAAAGTATCACAAACACTGAACATAACAAGGAGCACCATTAAATCCATTTTTAGACAATGGAATGATTATGACACCATAGCAAACATGCCAAGAGAGGGTCATCCATCAAAACTCACAGACCGGGAAAGGAGGGCATTAATCAGAGCAGCAACCAAGAGGCCAAATATAACCCTGAGAAGGAGCCGGGCGGCTCTACTGCAGAGATGGGAGTATCTGTCCATAGGACCACTATAATCCCCACACGGCACAGAGCTGGGCTTCATGGAAGGGTGGCCAAGACAATAAGGCAGACTGTTTTAAATTTACTAGAAGGTGTACTGGAGACTCCCCAAACATGTGGAAGAAGGTGCTGTGGTAAGATGAGACTAAAATAGAACTTTTTGGCCATCAAGAATTTTGAGAAGACAAGGAACAACAAGGTTGTATCATGAAGTGAAAAAACAAACAAAAAAAAACCAGCAAACAATATTATTCCGACAAACTGATTAATACAGGCCTGTGAAAGCAATTAACTTTCAATCGAAACTTGGTCATTAATCTTTCTCTGAAGGTCATTAATGCTCTGAAAACCATTACAAGGTTCTTTATTTATACAGTGTGAAGAAAAGCTTCCCTTTGACTAGCTGGGAAGGGGTAAAGAGGCGATTTTCACACACGGGAATAAATACAAGCTGGTTGGGGTCGAAACTGAACTGCTGGAAACATCGGGCATCCAAAGGTTAACATGTCAATAATTAGTGCCGTGTCTTACTTGAATGTAATCTACTGATGATAAACAAAGTCAAAGCTGTTTAATGCTATGTATATGTATGCTATGTAATGTTATGTGTTATGTATGATTTGGCTAATGACGCTTAATCACGCAAATCAGCATTCTCCAAAACATAAAAATATGCGATATTCAAATTGTGCAATTTAACGCAGATCACTCTGCCCTTGCAAAATGCCTTCTTTTTTTCTTTGTAATTCCTACCTTGGTCTCACCAGCGAGGGGCGCCACATTGCAGACCTTTTTGGATCGCAAGGTGTTGATGATGGAGCTCTTTCCGACATTGGGGTAACCAATAAAACCCACGCTGATCTGCTTCTTGTCTGTGTGGAGCTGGAGAGAAACATGATGAAATTGTTTTTTTGTTTTTTTTTTAAACAAAATATTAAATCCCTATAATAAACAAAGCAATAAGGTAGAAAAACTGAACAGAGCAACAAACAACCGTGGCAGTGGGGTTACGGTCAACCCTAACTCTAGCAGAAGATTGGATTTTGGAAATAAAGTTTAATTTGCCTAAATAAAGAATAAAGAGAAGGAATAAAAAAAAAAAAAAACCCTGAAAGTTATAGTTCATAAAAAGCTTAGACCTCAACTAGGTTGTTCATTGGTGGTCACTCAGGTTCAAATAAGGGGATAGAGATACACCCTAATTTTGATTGATGAAGAAAAACACGATGTTATCTTCTTTAACAGTCCCTCTAACCTCAAATCTAACTAATGGAATTCAAAACTGCAAGAATCTCTCACTCAAAATGACCAACTGCGTTCTTCATTTGACAGTCAGTGGTAAATTTAAATAGGAGTTTATAGCTTGCAATAAAATACAGCTGTAATATGGCAGCATAGCTGAAGCTCTTTAAAACAGATAGAACTTTCAAAAGTATAGGTCAATTACAGGTCTCCAAGTATCCTAGTAGGTCAAGAACAGTGTGCATCATTCAAAAATGATGAGTCAGAAATGGCATGAAATACTGAATCAGAAATAAAAATCAAGTGCATGACAGCTTTAAGAGCACATTCCAAAACTATTTTCACCTTTAACTTAGCCAGGACAGATAAAATAAAAACACCACAGTTAAAAACACCTTAATACTTCTCTAAAAGATTACAATGAAATTCTTTCCCCCCCTCACTATTCAAGTATAAAGCATATAAAGGGGGGTGTGTGGAGAGACCAAAGGGGAAAAAAAAAAAACACAATTTGATACACACCATATGCAAGCCTCTTTAAAATCATTAGATTCCTAGATTTATAACACTCACTTGGTAACCATGATATTTTTGTGCTGTTGTTTTTCTGAGCCTAAGAGCATCTCTGTTGTATAACTTTCAACTGAATTTATATTTGCAAACCCCTTCTCCTTTTGTGCGCTTCCAAATGCGTTTGTTTACGGCTAAGATCCCAAAAATAGTCCTGAAGCAGATGTGAAGACAGACATGGAGTCCAGTAGCTCTGAAGGTGATGGGGGAAGGGCGCCAAATTTTATGGACCACATGACTGATAACATCTTAAAACAGCAATCAGCCTGATGTAACACTAAAGTGCTTGTCTTTGTTGTGCCTCTTACTCATTGCTGTTTGCTTCAGTGGAACAAGGGCAACTATATGAACCGGAAAATGGCTGGAAGAACACTCACCTTTCCAAACTGCCGCAGGAGCTGAATAAGAGAGCCTTTCCCGAAGGAGTTGGTGAGGCTGGCATGAAAGGCGAGTGTGGGGTAATCCTGAGACAGCACTGCAACCCAGCGTTTCTAAAGACACACACACACACACACACACACAAATACATTCATCATTGTAATACTGAATTAGTCTGATTAGTACTGCTGTGTTCAAAATGCTGAGCCAGTTGTCTAATGACATCCATGCTGTCTCTCACAGGGCCAGACATAATGAGTGATCATTTTGCTAATTCTGAAATAATGAACACTGTTTCAAGTCTAACGTCATTCCACCAAAATGAGAACAACAAAAGCCATTAGATCCCTGTTGCCATATTTCAGGCTTTGTCGTCAAATATAATTAGCAAGATTTCCTTTCCTTTCTGACACAAAAGTGAATTTCCCATAACTTTAATAAGAACACAAAAAAGCTTATTCACTCAACTGAAAGGGTCCTCAAATGTTTACTGGCTAAAAGGCAAAAGCTGTCATCCATGCTGCAAACAGCTGTTCTAAGCTTTTACCTGCTTATCCAGTGATTCTTCTAAAATCAAGAATATTAACAGAGTTAAGCTCTCTTTGTTGTAGTTCTCTAGATCCTGAAACACTGGTGTGAGTACTTGATTGAAATGCTTTTCTGTGGCGATTGTACAAACTACTCAGAAGAGTACAGGATGTTACTGCGGCAAAGTGGCGACAAATGCTATTAGTACTGCTGATTTCAGAAGTAATATTACTTCACTTCAAGTGTAGTGGTTACCACACTCCAAAAAAACATAAGTAGTCAGTAACATATACATAGGTCCTCTTACCGTCACCCAGGTGGGAATAAGGTCACATTTGTTGAGCACGAAGATGAGGTGTTTCCAGGGCTTCTCCTTCTTCAAGTAAGTTTCAATGTTCTGAGACCGGGTGCCTATGGGGTCTCGAGCATCCAGCACCTGGATGATAACATCTGAGGAATCGATTACCTGCAAAGAAAACCCACTAATGAGGCCGGAGGAAGTAAGGCCATTTTATGCCTACGATAACAGGTCATTTTGATTTATAGCCTATATTAATGACATGTTCTCCATTAGCCAAGCAAATAAAAAGAAACTACCTTATAGAGTTCACCCCAGATCCTCTTTGACTGTCCCTTCTTGAAGATCTCCTCACGAGCCTCTTCTCTAAAGCAACATATGTGAAACATAATTTTGAGTTCAGACTTCTTTGCTACCCCAGGACCTGCATCTTTGCCAGAAACAGGTCACCTCACCTGACTCCGCTGTCCTCAGTCACCAGGTCATGGTCCTTCTCTGCACTGTAGTCATGAGCTGAAACCTCAGCCTTCTCAGCTAGCTCTTTCAGCTCCCCCACACTTAGGTTAGGCCTCTTTCTTTGAGCCTTAGGCCCAAAAGTACTCTCAAATGTCTCGGTGTCCAGAATGTGTACCTTGGAGTTCTGAAAGGCATGAGGGTAATACACAGGGGTCAACAGAAGATCTTTACTCTTAGGTAACTTCTAGCTTGCCCTCCACTGGAACAACATAAAGGTAGTTTCGCCAAATAAATGGAGTACGAGAAACTGATGAGAAATGTGAGCGCTTTTTTTTTTTTACGTCTTAGTGTTCCATTTCTCCCCATCTTCATCCATCATGACCCCAGGCCTTTTTTGAAGGCTGCGCCTGACGTCTGAGCTCTATTAAGAGTTCTCGAGTCGAACTATTCTCAGACTCTCTGAGGCCAACAAGGCTCAGCCGCAAACCAGAGGAGGCATGGGAGGGCAATGTACTCACCAGTACAATTTATGGCCGGCTGCACTGCATTAAAGAGCACCCTCGCACACAAGGAAGGCCAAATATTTCCTTAGAAAATGATCAATCAAACAAAATTTAAACTATGTATGTACTAGGAAATCCCTGCTCCATACATTATAGCCAGAGTGTACAAAACCTAAGTGTTGCCCACCTGACAGATTAAGCTTATAGGCTGCTAAACATTTAATCATTTGAGTTATATCATGTGTGTAGCCTCGCAATTTACAGTTATCAGGTAAACTGTGTGGGCCTAGAATGCTGCTGTTGATTTTTTACAAGAGCACTGAAGTGTTAATACCAGTGAGGTAAGCTATAAAAACTAGAGAGATAATTTAGTATTACAAAATGAACGTTTCAATAAATTGTTTTGAAGCAAAAATGCATGGGTGCAATCCACCACACAAAAGGTGAACACAGCAATGAGTGAAAATTACGGAACATACCACAATATGCTGTATGTCTATATACCAAGGACATAGGCATATATGTCAGGTATTGCCGCTGGAAAACAATTTACCAGTCTGACAACAGATGGTTTACCAAGAGTTTTGGAACAAAGTGAGTCAAGATTAACTTGTACCAGTGTAAGGGAAAGAAGAAAGCCTAAGGAGAAAAAAAAAAAAAAACTCCTCCATGAGTATGGAGCACAGTATTTAAAAAAAAAAACAAAAAAAAAAAAAAAAAAAAAAAAAAACAAAAAAAAACTTCTGAAAGTGTTTCCAAGGGCACAGTGAACTGGCTTGATGTGCAGTCCTAAATTAGAAGGTGACGTATAAAAGAACAGACAGGAACACCAATAAATTTCAAGAAAAACAATCTTTCACAGCTGTAAATTACGATTTAAATGTGGATCAAACCAAAGTAGATTTAAATTAAGCTTTAAAAGTAAAAGTAATTTAAACTGTGTACAAAACTGATACCGATTTCATTTCTCAATAAAAAAAAAACCATCCCGATAAACACATATTACAAAACAACCTGATTAGTAGCAATCTGCCACATCTTTAAGGGAGCAGAAAGAAAAACATTTTCAGAGAATGCCCAGCTGCCCCCCATGTACACTCACTCTCACCTTTCTGACAGTGGGCCAGCACACACTGGATCAGAGCAGCTTAGGGCAGTTGGTCAGAGCTTAAGAGACTCACCACAAATCAAGACGAGCAATAAAAATCAACAACTGGGCATACGGTCAGGTAATTTCACTAGATCCTGAGGCATACAAAAAAGGAGTAAGTGTCATGGGTGTGTAAAGGAGAATAAAGGGAAACGGACATTCATCTAGCTTTAAGACTTGAAAGGTCTTGCTAACACATGGAACCAATTATGGGGGGGAGAATCCCACTAAAAGTCAACAACATTTACTGAGGGAACATGAGGAACCAAGCAAAACGTTAAGTGTTATTTCAAGCATGTTTTACTCTCTCTGTTCTTTAGTATTGGCAGAGACAAGGTTTAGAAATGCCAGAGAGAAAGGTTCCTTCTACGTTCTCCACAGAAGGTAAAACGGGGGCAACAGCCCTGATCTGATCTGACCTTAAAATACCCACAGCTGAACACTTATCACCCGTAATATCGCAATGGTGATCGCTGGTGTGATTCGATGGATCTCCATACTCTGAAGCATGCGTCCACACTGACAGTCCTTATTTTAACGTCAACATACCACGCATCATATATCGTCCCATTAGTATCAACAGTTAACCTAGCCCAGAATGGCTTTTGGTAGTGAAATTAAAACGATCATGATGTACTGATATATTAGCTGCAAATAATAATGATTCTAAAGCTTTTAACATGTGTACTGACCGAGTGATCCAAAGGAAGGGCTTTAGTATTTGTGCTTTTACATACATGTGCTTTGATGCGGTCATGCAAGAGAGACATGGGGAGCTTGCTCTGGCGCATCACCACTCTGTAGGGATCCTTTTTCACCGCACCCATCTCCTCTTGAAACTTCTGCAAGGATGACTGCTTGATTACCCGAGTATTAGCTGAATAATAAACAAACAGAGACAGAAACAAGTTGCAAGATTAGTCATGTTTGCCATTTTCTCTCTCAGCTCTTTCTGGCCCTCATACCCGCATCAAATGAGTGCATACTGCGAATCAGTGTAACTGACACCACAAACATCTCATAAAAGACCAAGTGTCCCAAACAATTTGTCTGCAAGTGTCATTAAAAAAACTCACATCCTAGAGCAAAAAGAAGGAAAAACAACATTAGCATAACCCACCAGGAAACTTTATAGGACATGACTGAAATGCAAGCTATATGATGTACATTCGTGCATTCAGCAGATGTTCTTCTACAGTTTAATCATGTTAGGGTTGCTGTGATTGGTCTGAGAGAGAGAGGATGGTCGAATTACCTTTAAAATGTGTGTCGGAGACACAGTCTGTGACATCACACATATGTAAGCGGGACAGACAAGAAAAACGGAAAAAGCGCAAAAGCAGAAAAAAACATGGAGTAAAACAAAGAGCAGAATTATAAATGAACGAAAGCTCAGACCAATTATATAAAAAAAAAAGACACACGTCTCATTGTATGTTGCGGTTCAATTAAAAGTAATCAGCCTGTGAATGCGACTATATACACTTCAGATTACCATCAGTACCTGGCCTCACTAATGCTCTGAGGGTTCCAATCAAATCCTCACAGCAATGTTCAACATCAGTACCTGACCTCACTAATACTCTCATACAATCAAATCCTCACAGC
>JBBJLS010000006.1:16047464-16070557 GCA_037577275.1 Bryconaethiops microstoma
GAGAGAGAGAGAGAGAGAGAGAGAGAGCATCTTTACTCAAATATTTAAATGAGAGAATTTACTCATTTTGCAGCATGGGGCTGCACTAAATATTGCAGCATGGAGCTGCACTAAAATCTGACACTTTATGTTAGATTGATCTCATTAAACATTAATACAGTGAGCAATGACTAATTTAATAATCAAAATCATTATAAAGTTAAAAATAGTTCTAAACATGCATTCAAATGTGATTAAAATGATTGTACATCCTTTCATTTACCATTTATTAATTAATATACCATAAAATCTATTAAATGAAACGGATGAAGTTAGTCAAAAAGTCAGAAGTATTTAATGATGGTCTGCCAAAAACATTTTTCGATACAGCAAAAAAGGAATGTATTCTAATTTTAGTATGTTAATGTTTGCACCAAGCATAAATGTGTAATGACAATAACATTTTTAGGGTTGATATAATTTTTCGTTTGCTTAGAAAGGGGGTGTTTCAATTTAGACATCATTACACCCTTAGAGTAAACTACAAATTTGTTATTTGCACGGTCCTACGCACAACAGATCTGAATTATTTTTTATTTATGTTCATGCCGAAGTGAAAAACATCCGGAAAATGTGTGAATGTTCAGATTCTCTTACGGTTCTTAAAAGTACTTACCATGGCACAAACGGGTCTTTCAAATGGGGGTTATTTCTGAACTTCAGTGAGAGGACAACTATACACTGTCTTGAGTAACATACCAATATTGTAACACACTAACAGCACAGTTACTTTTTACCTATGTATTTTCCAAAGAATTCTCAGACTCACCAAACCATTTGATGTTGGGTTCAACTCTAGCTACCGTCCCAGGGGCCACAGTGGACTGGTACTGTAAAGGCTTGATGACTTTACCCCGACTGTTACTGAAGAAGCATGTGGAAGCATGTTTATTATTCATATTCAGTGCAAGTATAGTAGTAATTTTGTGCTATAAATTATACAACGAGAAACACATACAGGTCATATTTTTTCTTGAATAATTGTTTCCAGTTTGAAATAATGAAATTTACATTTCATTATTTCATTTCATTACTAGAAAGGCAAGCCCCACATTATTACCATCTCTGTTTTTGCCGGTACATATTCAGACGTTTGATAGTTGCACGATCCCTCATGTTGTTCCCCCCAGCTCCCTTTACTCGATCTAGGGAAAACGAATACAACACAGGCTGATAAATTGGGCATAACTGAAGAAATTTATTACAAAGGATGAAGAAAATACATTTTTTAAATAATCAGTCAAGCTTGGGTTTACACTGAGAGAAATCCACATTTTCAAAGTAGCCGAGTATGACAGTAAAACAATAGGCCAAGGGGGGGTGGGGGTACTACTTCTGAATTTATTACTGAATTTTGCATGTAATAATGTGATTAATCACAGAAAATCATGCAAGTAATCACGATTTTAAAAAATTAACCATTGCCCTGCATTACAAATAAAACAGACAATAAACAATAGTGCAACATAATGACAAGAACGTTAACGTAGCTCATTTTAAACATTTGCAGTTCTATTGCACTTTCGATTTTCTTTTATTGTATTCTTTTACTCTACTTTGTTTCATGTTGTATTTTGTTTCTGTAAAATCACACTGAATGATCTTTCGTGTATGATAATGTGCAACAGAAATAATTAATAACAGTATAACTGCCATTTCTGCATGTTAGCAGATCACTGGTGTAGAATGGTTTACGAATGTATCTTAGTGTTAATGCAATACATTAGCAGCAGATGACAAGGAGTAACATTCAGTCAATTCGCATATGAAACAGCTAAGTTGTATATTGCACAAATCCAACTGAGAACAGAAGGAGGAGGAACGATACAGTCTTAAAGTGTATGTCGTATAAAAGTGTTTGTCTGAATGTGAGTCTGAATCAGTTTATTTGGTGCAAGGATCTTTATTTGTTAACAACAGGACAGTCATGTCTTCTACCAGAAAGGTGACTAATTTGGAGTCATACCAATCAATTGGGTAGACAGAAGTCATTCATGCAGTGCAGTTTATATGGTTTCAAGTCAAGTAGGTCATTTCAACCACACACACACAGTACACAGTGAAATACAGAAACAGAACAACACAGGGCCATAAGTGCAGACAGGATGAAAGAGAGTGCAAGAAAAAAAAATAAATACAAGAGCAACAAAACAACTGGAAAAGACAACATTTAGTGCTGTTGACAACAGCTACAGTCTGGTTGAACAGAGGTGGGACAGCAATACATATGATTGTGGAAATATAGAAGCAGCAGGACAGAGAATGTGCAGTGAAATAAATGGAAGAGTTTTCAGTTCTCTGACTTGGCTAAATGCGGATTAAATAAAAAAAAGACATAAACTCTAATGACATGTCATGCGAACACTTCTAAACGTTTCCACCGTTACGTCTTCACATTAATCTAATCCCCCTTTTGCTCGGACTTTAGCTGGCTGGCTAACATTAGCTGTTTACATCTGGGACAGAGAAGGCAGAGCCGTGTCTTACCAGGATTACTGCTGGAGTTTGACGGGTTTATGGAGCTCTTGCCCTTGAATTTTGGTTTCGTCATTGTGGATAGTGGCTGGTGACTGTTGTTGTTTAGTAAAAAAATAAACAAGAAGTTTTCTCCTCCGTGTTCAGCTACACGTGTGACTGAAACTGTTCACGTGGAGCCCAGCGGATGGACGTCATCAGTCGGGCGACTGCTTCTATTGCTGGGTGTGGTTTTGTAGTTTGGTCAGTGAAAACGAATAACTTTAGTCTGAAGAATCGACCACAAAGTAAGCAAGGAACAGAGAAATCCATGTATAAAATATTGCAGCATGTCTCTTTTTTGGTCTGTTCACAAACACTGGTCTCTAAACCCAGCTTGGATCTAAAATACTAGGTCTATTCTAGATCCCCAGTGGAGTTCTGCAGTCACCAACACTTCATGATATGTAACACACACACACACACACACACACACACACAATAGTTCCCTGATAAAAGAAAAATGTTTCTGCTGGTATATGGATTTAAATCCCATGAGTACCAGTAGCAGCACTAGGGTAAATGGGGTTAATGTGTGATGAATAGACATTTTACACATAAAGTGGAGGAAAATACCCTGTTTCCAAAGCTACAGATGTTTATTAGTATCTCCTGTACAAAACATCCCAGGCTGCTTTGACAACAGTGGTTAAGCTCTTTCCCAACTCCTCGCTCTTGGACGCCCACAGTTTCGTGTTTTTCTTGGACCCGAATCATGTTCTTATGAAGGGTTTTATGATTATCTGATTTTTTTTAGATGTGCTGCACTGGGGAAGATGACAAAAGATGTGCAATGCATGGCTCCCCAGGACAGGGATCAGAAACCACTGCTGCAAATGGAAACATGTCACAAGAATTTCTTTGGATGAAAGTATAATGACAATAATTTTCTTTCTTATTCTCTTTCTCTTAAACTGGTGGTCTTGGATGTCGTCACTGATGGCTGATTTAGCGCATCCCAGAGACAGTATCAGAACATTTGGAGTAGGTGGCACTAATAAATGACCCAGGCCAGAATTCACAAACTGAATTGAGAATACATGGTAAATTTCAGTGAATTGGAATTAGAATTCCATGCAGCTGAAAAGAAATGGATTTGGAATTGAATTGGAATGGGCCATTGGAAACAACTGAAATCAAATAAATAAAATTCCACTTTCTAAGATAATTTGACTTGATTTGCTAAATATCCTGTATTAAATATTAAGAAACACAAATGACAAACATATGATATTTGATAGTTGCACGATCCCTCATGTTGTTGGGGGGCCCAATACAAGCAGAATGTATTTTTTTCTATTTTATGCATCCTCATTTCTCAAATGACTTATTTTTTTATTTACAAAAACAATACATAAATGTCTTTTTTTTTCACTTTGCACATTACTATCCATAACATTTTCTTAAACATTATTTCCTAGAATTTCAAACAAGGTGAAGGTGTAAATTCCACTTTCTAAGATTATATCACTCGATTTACTTAATATTGCTTGATAGTCGACATTAAATATTAAGAAACATATACATGACAAACGTTAAAATGACTAATGTAATGTACTTTTTCCATGTTATGTGCACTCATTAAAACAGCATTTCCATAAATTCCATGCAATGTGTAAGTTTATAAGGTATGACTATAAATGAGAGTCATTTAGAGGAGTGAGACAGGAGATTTCATGTGAGTTAGATTGGAGATGTTTTCAGTTGACTTTGGATTGCTTTTGTGTATGATTTTGGACTGTTTTGAGAATGATTTGTGTGTAAACTCTGGGCTGCAGTATTAAGAATGGGACGTGGAATCCATATTAAACCGGAGATGGCTGAGGTCTATGAAATTTACCAGCATCAGAGAAAGTACCAAGTTTCCTAAATCTGCCATGTCATGCTGAGAAGTCTGATCTTCTCCTGTACCAGAACCGATTCCTCTAGTTAGCTCAACTTGCATATCGATACCTAACCATGTTCCTGTGTGGAATGTGTTTCCAGTACTTCTGGCAAGCTATGTAGGCCTACATACATACATGCATATATTCATAAATCATTAATTTTTCATTAAAAATTCTCATTTTGTATTGAATGTACATTTTTTATACATTCTGTATTTTTCATACATCAATTGCATAAAATACACACAGTGTAAGCCATGCAGTCAGGTTTTATGATTACATTTTTTATTGTCATTGATGATGTTAGTACAGTATAAATAAATTACACCACAGTAATGTAACCATCAATCATAAATTGCTAACCTAAGACACAGACACCTCCATCCCCCACCTCCATCCTGGGGGCTTCCCCACACCCCCAAAGTCATAGCTAGATATCCACTTTTACTATTTCGGCCAAATCCTATTCATTGTAAACAAATCAAAAACAGATTGAATCATGAATACTTGAATTACAGTAAGAACATTTCTTTCTAAATGACCAGGTACTGAAATTAGAGAAGAGATGCAACAGATACATGATAAAACAGTGTGACCTTTACTATGACATAACTGCTATGTGCTGTCACCACACTTAAGCCCTCAAAGTAGTTTGTGCAATTACTAAAATGTCTGATTTATAAACAAATGGAATTATAATAGTGCTATAATCTGCAAAACAGCAGAGGACCATGTAAAGTTTTATTGTGCTATAAATGTATAATATTAGTGTTACTGTGTAATTTGCAGTGGGTTTTTGTAAATGTGACCGTAGACCCATGGTTATATTTTACTTGCACAAGAGTAATAGCAGTGTATTGACTGTTAAAGTAAAAAAAAATATCATTAATCTCATGTTTCTTCATTAAAGCATTAAGACCTGTGGCTCTTTGCTCACTCTGAAAAATGACAGCAACCTTTTTCCATTTAAAAGTCAGAACATTTGGAGTAGGTGGCACTAATAAATGATCCAGGACTATATACAGACTGAAATCCATATATTGTCATATGCTGTTGCTACTTTCTGATTCTGTTTGACTGAGCTGTTCTCTCAGCTGCTTATACCAAAGTGAAGCAACGTTCACAGAGTTCATCTGGGATCACGTTTGCAGATGTGACTGATTCTGAGATTTTTGGTTTTAGGTTCCTTAGTGGCTCTTGCTTAATTTTAAAGAACCATCAGCTGCCCGAATTATATGAAATTAAGGTTGATTTTGTGGGCATGTCTTTTTTTAACGCATTTGCAGCAGAAGCTCTGTTGACATTTTGAATACACACTAGGTGTTGGCTCGTGTAACAAGCTTTATTGAGTTGTCATTTTTCTCAGAAGGTGCTGAGGATTCACAAAAGTGGACTTAAAAAAAAATCAGCTCATTTGTATGACAATTTTCAATTTCACCTACCGTTTTTTCTTTAAATTTTAATTTGTTTTTAGAAGCTGATATTCCACTATCATAATTTGTGGTAATCGATCTGTTGTGTAGATTTTTTCTCATTGTGTGAGCAATAAGGACTTCAGTGTATCCAGAAGAGGGCATACATGCATTGGTCTAGTAATACCTTACTCCCACCCTGTCCAATATATAGCCTATTGTCCTAGCAAAATTGATCCTGCAGTATCCTGTAGAGTTTTGTCATCTATCTGTCTTTTTGAAAGAATATTGTAAGTATTTGTAATATTGAAAGAATATTTTTTAAATGTCACAATGATCTCCCCAATGGTTGAGGGTTCTTTACTTAGCCACATGTTTATAAAGAAGAAATGTCATTTTCTCATCATACGCTGTTTACAATTGCTGCACATTTCCCCAGAGTCCAAGTTTATGCACAGGATCATAACAACATTTAGAGGAATTAACTTATGCTCCGCCTCAGTCTCCTACACTAGAAGGGTCCAGACCGTGGAATGTTGTCTGTTCACTTTCACAAGGACAGGATTGAAAGTGACAGCATCAGAAATGTGCCGCAAATGCAGTCAAATCACAGACATGGCAACTGCACTTTTTTGCCAAGTAAATGCCATAGTCTTATTCAACCAAGAAAGATGACAGAGAAAGCTTTTTAAATCACTTTCAGATTTTATTTTTCCTTTTAAGACCGTCTTTCTAACAACATACCAGAAATCACAAGCATAAAAAAATAGGTCAAAATTAAAACTGAATGTGGTTTTCCTATGGTTCATAGTCCCACGAAAGTTTGAGTGGGAGTGTTATTGTGTAATTTTACATTTTAACCTGTACATGTGAACTGCATGCCCCTTTTGTTTATTGATTACTGGGCAAGAAATGCCTCCAAAATCCGCAAATGTAAATATGTATTTCTCAATCAAGCATTTCAGAAACTACTTAACACAGTAAGTGGAACCACTTGATATTTTAAAAATAAAACCAACATTTTAGTTTTTTGAGTGCACATCCTACTGCTTATTAATTATTATTACTATTATTATTACCTTTTTTGCATACAATCGTTCAAACAAAGTGGGGAAAAAGCCAGCTTTCCAAATATGTTTGTGGAGCATACACTGACGTGTATTTTAACTGGTCTCTCAGACAAGCGAGGTTTCCACACTCTTGTGCAGAGAAAGTACAGCAGAAACCCATGCCAAATTAAACCACTTCAATAAATAGCAGATTTAGTGAGCAATCTTTATACCAAAAGAGAGGATTCAGCATGTTTAAGCTTTTATAGAACTACATAACAGCAGTTGCAGACAAGGAAGCCCCATGTGCTCTTGCACTTTGTCCAAAAGCTGGAGTGAGAAGTACTTGAAAGATGGCTTGCTGAGACCTCCCACCCACCCCTTTACCCCCAGTGACCTGAGAACTTTACAGCGCAGGAGGGAAAGCTTGTTTGTTTCATTTTTTTATTTCTGGATTGGGTAAAGGTGCAGGGTCATGACATCCCTCTTGGTACACACTTAATCTGCTTTCTGTGCTGCCAGCAAACTGCCTAGCGGCCATTTAGAGAGTGATGATGGATTGAGATAACAGCGCTCTCTGAGTTTTATGCACGTCTGACCTTTTGGCGATTGGATGTTGACTCCTCTGAACACATCAACCAGTGGCAGGTTAGCAGGTTAAGAGCCATCATTGGTCTTAAACTGACACTTCTCATTTAATGGAAGGACATTTCAAGTGTAATTCTACATAGATAACAGATTTTCAAACACTTACAAATTTCTGCTTTCTGGTTCCTGAAGTGGTCTGTGCAATAGGTACTATGAGATTGGATAAGCTTGCTTGTTTCTCTATAAAGACTATTTATACAACAGGCATAACTATCCACTTAATCTTAATCCAAATAAATGTTCTTATAAACCCATGACAGTACACAAATCACCCACAACAGTAAAACCACTGACAGGTGAAGTGGATCACATTGATTATCTTGTTATAATGGCATCTGTCAAGGCATGGGATATATTAGGCAGAAAGTGAAGAGTCAGTTCTTGAAGTTTATTTAAGGTGACGGCCTGGGGCTGGACCGACGACTGCTCCAATCCCTACCACTAGAGGGAGGCCCAGGGCTGGCACCTCTGCTCCAGGTGGCAGGGGGAGGCATAGGGCACCTCTCCCCTCATAATCAATTCTCATCAGGGGTACCTGCCATCTGCCTTATATAATAAGGGCTCACAAGCACACCCAGTGCAAAATCTACGCAGTGCTTTAGTGTCCCCATACCCTTTGACATAGCTGGCATTCCTACTTCTCTGTGAGTTTGGGTGTTCCACCATCCATATTCTATATTCTGAGCTTTCTAGCTCTATACTCCTGTGAGTTCGGGTGTTCCACTACCCTCCTTTAGCACTCCGTGTGGGCACAGTCTCAAAAATGTGCACAGCACTTTTTTAGATAGGTGCACACACATCTTCTCCCTTCCTTTGTTCCTTCCAGGAACTTCTGTCTCAAGAAACCTTTTAGATCACCCAGTCCAGGTCCACCAATTTGTCCCCTTTGGGCAGTTTAGTTTTTTCATCTTCTGGCTCTTTTTGGGCTCACTGCCTGTAAGAGGCTTCCTGCTGAACCATGTATCCTGGCTTGGTGACCCGCGTCCCATTTGCGTCAAAGTTTTTCAACTCTGCCTCCCGACTGCTGTGGATTTTTACCTCATAGCTGCAAACCAGTCCCCTACTAACCATTGTCTACTGCTGAAAGCACCTACAATGGACACATGAGCATCAAAACTTTTACATCATTGGGAAAGCCAGGTGCCTGCACATCACTTACCTGGGGAGAAGATGGCACGAGGATGCACTATGTGAAGGCAGTGCGATATTCTGGGCAATGTTCTGCTGGGAAAACTTGAGTCCTGGCATTCATGTTTATGTTCCTTTGACACCACCTACTTAAATATTTGCAGACCAAGTACACTACTTCATGGCAACAGTGTTCCCTAAAGGCAATGGCCTATTCTAACAGTATAATGTATTCTGTCACAGTGCAAAAATTGTTCAGGGATGTGACAGAGTGCAAGGTGTTGACTTGGCCTCCATACTCCCCTGATCTCAATCCAGTCAAGCATCTGCTGGACAAATTAATCCAATACGTTGATGTCCCATCTTGCAGTGTGTCCCATCTTCTGTAAATGTCCTGATGACAGACCACAAATTCAGAGGTCTTGTGGAGTCCATGCCTTGATGGGTTAAGAGTTGTTTTAATGTTATGGTTGATCTGTGTATATCTGTGTAGTATTGAAGAGATCAAGAGCTTATATTTTGATCTAAACTTGCCATGCTATGTGTTTTGTTGAGCCTTGTCTTTACAGGCTCAAACTTGGATATCATTTGTTTTCTTTCAAAGGATGGAATGCATCCTGTCCTCCCACAACAAAATGATGTTAGCACAGATTTACTGTTGGTGGCCATTTCCCCTGTGTGATGTCTGCAAGATTACTGAACAAATACATGTGTACAAAAAATATTACAAGTTGCTGCTGGGCAAATGAGTGGAGCTCTCTCTGTGTTTGGAATGGGTAGAGTGAGCTCATAGGTCAGATATTGAGTTCTGGGTTCTGTGTTGAATTAGGTGCTTTGCTTTCGACTGCTGTTTTCGAGCCTCTGTCAGAAGGGAAATGCTTTGGGTGAGAGGTCAAAAGGGAACCTAACCATCCTGTTTCAACAAGCGATTTGAAGCTTGTGGAAGGTCTGTATATAAATACATGATAAAATGAAAAAAAAAAGAAAACATTGAAATAAAAAACATGAAAAAGAAGGAAAGAAATTAGAACATTGTTCTTTATTTCATATTTTCTGGAACTGCTACTGGAAACCTCACAGTACCGTTTTTGTAGCTGATAATAAAACTATTCTTTCCATCTTAAAGAGGGCCAGAACCAGCCTTTTTATTTTACATTTAGCCACGTCATTAATGTCCTCTTCAATATATATTAGATGCACATACATATCTGTAATTTTCTGGCTGGTGATAGTTAAAATTAACATGCATTGAAAGTAATATAGCATAGGTAAATTAGCTCTGTGTAGTTTAGACTTCAGACTTTGAAGCTTGACATTTACTCCATCAGAGCAAAATATAACAATAAAATTTAATGACTGCATTAATAAGGTCAGATGGCATTGGAAACCTGGATTTCAGAAGAAGTGAATGAAACCATTTAGGCCTAATTCTCCTAGTCTTGAGAGAGGTTGAAGAAAATTGTAGTCTCTAGTTAAACCACATAGAAAAATGGTCACTGATCTATCATAAACAATGCAATTAGGCCATTATTCTTTCACTGTTCTTCAGGGCCCTAATATGCTCTGGGAGGAATTATTTTCTTTTTGTTGAAAACATGTGAGCTGCCCTCCATTTCTAGACAAATGCCAGATGCAGAGGATGCTACAGGCAAAAAAGGTATGCGCCTCTTTCAAATCGACAACACACCGGGGAATAATCAAAACAGGCCCAGTGTCAGATATTCCATTGCAGTGCACAGCCACGTCAAATGGAAGTGCCTTGCCTAATAATTGTATGTGTGGGTTTGTGGATAATATTTCAGCTCTGCTCATTAGTTGTGGTTCTGTTTTGAATCAGACATGGATAGCCAACGTGGTGAAAGAGTGCAGACTTCAGCTGGTATGACAAAACAAAAGGAGACAAATTGCTGATGGCTAGAATTCTAGTTACGCATGTAACTGTGCTCCTATGAATTCCGAATGATTAAAAGGAGTAGTATGAAGCACACTGGATACTCCTTGTGTGCTTGAGGATAGTTTGGGACCTTTTATCAATGAAGGCATGCAGTGACATGATAAGAGATACCTCAAGCTAACAATATATTGTAATATATATGTCCTGCTTACATGGAAAACTTCTTCCGCTTGACAAACAGCTCAGGTTGTCAACCGAAAAACACGAAGACACATTTTTTTTTTCATTCCTACTCACTCTTTGAGCTTTGCAAAGGACAGTCGATGACAAATATCAGCAATGTCACCCAGAGCACACCTCAACAAGGATGAAGTAGAGGAAGCATGTGGTATAACTGCTTATGCCAACATGTAATGAGCAACCATGTTGACTTTGCAAAACTGGGAAAGTGTGAAAGATCACACGAGGATCAAGCAGCTGCTGTAGGGAAATCAGTTTTAACTGAATGAAATGCTCTTTAACAAAGACCAAGTTGTGCATATTCTGGTGAAGTGACACTAACCCCGCTTTGACTGCCAACTGGATTTGTAGGCTATAGAAATGACCTTTGCCTCACTATGGAGGAGCACCTCCATTTCTAGGTCAAGAGCAAATATATAACTTTTTATTCAGTTTGATACCTGTCAGCAATTAATTCAACATACTGTCTCAAAGCACTGAGCAAGCACAGCATTTTAAAGGGATCTTTCTCTTAGGCAAATTTGACACCACAGACAATATGTGTAGCTTCAGGCGTGTTTTAGCTGAAGGAATCACCAGTAGGGATGTTTTGTCTTAAATTCACTGTCTATGCCATGCACAATGGGTCAGCAGAAGAGTGGACACTTGTACTAAGGTTGTCTTGCTATGAGCTTCTATGAGTGCTCATAGCAAGGCTATGAGTGGTTTCAGTGGAAACCACTGGTTTTCAGATCTGTTTATTTAAAAACCACCTGGACAGTGTTCTATGGACAAATATACACTTGGAGAAAAGTAAACATTGCATACAAATCTCATCTTGTAAAGCATAACGTGAGAGTAAGGGGATGCTTTTCTGCTTCAGAGTCTGTACAACAATCACTGAGCAACCAATTAATTTCAATTTGGAAATTGTACATCAGAATGGTAGAGTATCTGTATGTGATCTAATGCTAAGAAGAAGCGGGGTTATGCAACATGACGATCCAAAATGCAAGAGAAAACAGCAGATTGGATCAAATGGAACAAATTGCTTATTTCAGAATGGCCAAGTCAAAGTCCTGACCCCAATTCCATTTAAAGGCTGTGGCAGGTCATTCAAACAAGGGATCTCAAAATATAAACAAACTGAATGCATTTTGTACTGAGGAATGGGCTGAAACACATCCCAGACATTTGGTTGAGATTATTGCCACTGGTAATATAAAAGTTAGCATATGTTTACCCGCAAAGGACCTTGATGGTTTTAAGATAGGGTGGTGTAAAATATTCAGAGACTGCAGCTCCAGACTGCGGTGAAGATCTCAGTGCAACTGAGAAATAAGAGAGGGATTCCTGTATGCACCCTAAGTGTGGTGTTGTTAACAATGGAGGCCACCACATATCTTTAGAACACAGTAGACCAGGTCTGCCATAGACAACCTTACATGTCAGTTTCTAAGCATTCATCCATTATTTGAACTGCTCATCCTTAACAAGAGTCATGGCATGGCTGGAGCCGATCCCAGCACTCATAGGGTGAAAGGCGGAGAAACACTCTGGACATGTCACCAGTCCATTACAGGACAGACACATTTCAGGGCAATTTAGCATATCCAAATCACCTGACATGCATGTCTTTGGACTGTGGTAGGAAACTAGAGATCCCAGCAGAAGCCCACCCAGATACAGAGAGAACACTTGACCGTTGGCCACCCTGGCCAGGAATCAAGTCTAGGAGGTGACCGCACTATCCACTGCACCACTAGGCCACTCCAGTTTCTAAGCATTTAAAAAAAAAACATGCATGGACCTAGACCTGTGGTACAAGATTATAGAGGGTTTAACAGAAATATGAAACTGCAAGTGATGGAAATGGTTAAAATTAGCTTTTGTATGAGTAAAAAGAGTCTCAACTCGTTAATGCATATGCTCCAAAGCCCTATATGGTTTTATCTTTATCACGCACCCTCCACCACTCCCACTCTCCCTAATGAAGGGGCGACCCCTCAATGCCACTGGACACTGTCATGCCAGGTACTGATATGTATGACCAGAGCTTGTTCTTGATTGTAGGACTAAAAAGTCATGAGCTCATTGGAAAATTCCATATTTGATTTTATATTGCTGCCGGCTTGTGAAGATAGCTGCCGGCTAGGCAAAAAAAAAGTTTAGGGTAAAATGTCCGTTACTAACACAATGCATGTCAGTAAAAGCTCAGAAAGAAATCGGAGGCATTTTGATTTTGTCTCATTATTTGAAATTTAGTGGAGAGAGTAACACAAAGTGTTTCTGACTACACTTCAAAACTAAACATTTGTAAATGGGCACCACCCCAGCTACTTTGTTAAGTAATGCGGTACAGAGGGGCCAGCCGATTTCGCGGCCAGCTGTAGTCAGTTTGTAAAGTATGACATCACAGAAACTGCCAAATAAGCTTGAATTCAAAATGGTAGTTAGGTGACAGTGTAAACATATTTGAAAGCCTCACTTTTAGTGAAGAATGTAAGTTCATATGTGCAACTCTAGGTCCAAAACCTCCCAGCACATTTACATATATACAAAAATGTCTGATATGGGCCCTTTTCTTGTCCAAATAGGTGTAACATTTAGGCTGATGTCACATGCTAGGTTTTGATTTGTGATATCTGGTAGCCATGAGTAAATTTAAACACAAAAACAGATTTTAAAAGTAAAAAAGTGAGCATTTAAATGATTTAAAGCAACTTATTATGTTATTTTGGCTAAGACATATATGTGATACAGTTGTTTTTAAGTGGTTTAAGTGGTAGTTTTCATAATTTTTTTTTTTAATTGCAGCTCCTAGTTATACTACTGAACTGCTCCAAACAGCAAAGGCAGGGCAGAATCTTGAGTCTCGAAACAAAACCAAGGTGTGCAATAGGCAAACAGATATGATCTAAGACCTTATCCTGTACACAGCTGCACAAGAAATGGCTACCGTTTGCAGAAGCAGTCAATAGGAACAAAACATAAGTGTCATTTGCATGTGTAGAAAGCCAGGGTATTTGACTACAAAATGAAGGGTTATCTTTGAGCCTAAATTAACTGGAGTGATGCCTGGGCTGAGATGCTGGCTACACGTTTGGGGACACTTTCTAAAAATGACAGTAATTACACAACCAGGTAAAGCACTGCAGTGTGATTACTGATAAATCTGCTTGGTCCCCAAAGTCATGCCTACATAGCTAATGTATTAAACCTAATAAGTACTCAGTATCACCTGCATTCCATGACTATAATGCCTTCCTCATCTTGCTACACTCTGGAAACAGGCCAAACAATCTGCCCACACATTCTGCATTCTCATGCATTCTCAAATGACTGCCAGTTTAAATATCATCTGAACAAGCTGCAACTCAAGGACAAAGAAAAAAGGAAGATGGGAACAAACAATGACAAGAAAAAAACAGTACTGAGAACTTGTTCTGCTAATGTGTTTTATTATGTTTATTTTGCTCCACCTCCTCAAATCCTCCACTTGTTTAGCTCTCTGTTCTCTGCAGCCACAGTCTTTACACTACATAAATCACTGTATTATATGTTGGCAGAAGCCAAGGCAGGGAGTACCAAAACTGTGCATGTAAAATGAACAGTGTTTAAGAGAGACCACCACATGTAATCCACTGTGTAATGGAAGATAACTGGTTTAATATTCGTCTTCGAAAATGAGACTGAACAAATTGTCCTCAACTGAGGAAGGAAAATATATTGAGGTTTGCTTGTATTCAAATCTGTCTGCTCAGACATATAGGAATGTGTAATAGTGTATATAGTTTTTATATTGCATATTCCTCAGAAAAGTGAAATAGCCCATTTTATAGCTTTTGAATAGTTTGATAGTTTGCCACTTATGGGGTTGTGGGTTATGTATAGGTTATGATATGTTGTTATATTTATACCTATATATTTTTCACATTTCTAAGGAAAATACCACATAAACTATTACACATTCCTACATGTCTGAGCAGAGAGATTTGAATACATACAAATACAATATATTTTCCTTCCTTAGCATTATACTTTTCATGCTGTATATTTTTAAGAAATGCGGAAGAGCCCTTTAGGGCTATTAAATAATTGTAGTAACATAGAAAATGTAAAATTAATCATTTACTCTTTAATCTGCTACTCTTATATTAGGGATTATTTTTGTAATGCCATTTATACTCATATGCTGCAGATAAGTTTTGCATTTAAGTGTTTCATCTGATTTGATAAAGGGTTCTAATGAAACATATGGGAGCCATTACTGAAAATACATACAGAAAATCGAAATAATGTTATTCTCAGTGGTCTTTTTGCTAAATCAACAACAAAATCTAAGAAAAAGTGTGTGGAACTAACACAGAATGACAAGTATCAAGGTCACTGCAGTTACAGCAAATCAACTTTCATGGTGGTTCCCTGAGCACGATGTTTAAGGAATTCCACTCATTTAAAAATTCTTTCGGTCTTTCCCTAAGAAAAGTACACTCGTTTGTTTTTTTCTGTCCTGGTATGTCAAATAAAACGAATCATAAAAGGCAAGAACACAAGCTATCCTGTTGTGTTTAAAGCAATAATAAAATAATTACCTTCTGATAAGAAAAATATGTGTGGAAAGAGTTTCTCGGAAACCCAGTGCTAATCTAAAGTGAAACACGAAAATGATTCCTCACTCGCAATCTTGATTTCCCGAGCTGCCAGAGCACTTGCTTAGAGAAACTGGCAGATGTAGGTCTGTCTATACCTTGGCCAAAACAAACAAGCTCTTTCCTTCTAAAAGGCAGACAATGGACTGTCATGAAGTTCAGATCTCTCCACAGTGTGTCTGTGTGTTTGGTACTGTGGCATGAGAAACTGAAGGTTGTTCGTGAGAATGAAACTCAGAATAGCTGGCAGGGCATCCAATACTGAATTAAGGCTATTAGCTTTTGAAGATGACTAAAAATAACAGGCAACACACAGTCTTAAAATAAAGATTTATGATTAACAGTTGCTTTTTATTACCTCAAAAACCCACCTATTAAAAAAGCATATTTATTAAGTCCTTATACCAGAGTAAGTAGCATACGAAGTT
The DNA here is from genome assembly GCA_037577275.1 of Bryconaethiops microstoma. NCBI lineage: Eukaryota > Metazoa > Chordata > Actinopteri > Characiformes > Alestidae > Bryconaethiops > Bryconaethiops microstoma. Next base: position 16,063,334 of record JBBJLS010000006.1, read on the forward strand.
TTGTTTTTCTTTCCCAAATGAGCCTGACTGTGATTCTATATCAAAGCCTTCAGTATAATCCTTGTCCAGGAGCCCGAAAGTAGCTTAACTGTTAAAGAGAGTGGAGAGTTCTGACTCCAGAGTTTATCAGCTGCCCTTTTACTCAGATAGGGACAACAGAGCAGGCCATTTTTGCTCTTGGAGATGTTGTTATTGACACAGACCTCTGCGCTATCTCGACTGCAAGCCATGACGTGAACCCATCACTCCAGAGGGCCCTGCTCAAGGAAGATCAAAAGAGGCCACACACCACACAATTTTTTGAGGTGACAGCACCATTAGAGCTGCATACTCCTTTCTGTTCCCACTATTTATTCAACAGGCAGAGCATAGAGGCTTTTATTTACTCCTTGCTTTGTAACTTGAAATGATCCAACTGGGTAAAAAGAGAATTTTTTTTAAGGTTTCCATACAGTGAAATGGTTAAGATGTAAACACAATCCTTCAGAGGGGTTTGATGTAACGTGCACCATTCTAGGGAAACTTACTGAGTTAGAATTGTTCACAGCAGTGGTGATAGGAACCAGACATCCAAAGTGTTTAATGCCCCTAAAAGCTACCACATATTGTCACTGTTTGAACCTTGTTTCTCTTAAAGATAAACTTTTCAGGAGAAGAAAAAAAGCCTTCTTAACTTTGTGTGTACGTAAATGTAAAAAGAGATGTTTTTCCAAGTCATTCTACTGGTTCTTCCGTGACATAATGTAAATGGATGGCAATTTTTTTTTTTTTTAAAGATTCAAGGATTTGTTCTAATAATGTTATTTGATGTCTGACTTGCTGTGTTATGATCATTTTAATTAAAGTAATTAAAGACAGAGAGAGGTTCTGTTTAGTACTCAAAAAAACCCTTTTTTTTCAGTCACTGCTATTTCAACAAAAACTCTGGAGACATGTACAAGTTCACAGATCACTTGGGAGAAAAAATACATTTGTGCTGCAGACATCTACCCTTATTCATATTACCATGACTGTAATTTGAGACATCAAGTACGAGATATTTGAGCAAAAATGTCCCTACATAAGTCACTGTGGGTACAATCAGTTTCCAAAATAAGTGCATGTATGCTCTTATTTCTTCCTTTTTTTCAAAAGAAAAAGAAGAAAAAAAACCTTCAGCTGCCAACAGCTCTAAAAATGTCCACTTAAAGAACGTGCTATGAAAGAATTTGGATCAGTATCTGGATCAGAAATTGGATCAGTATCTGAGCTGAAAGACAAAATGATAAGTGATATTTTTGAGGTTTATTGGAGGCACAAAAAGATCGGTTGATTTCTGTTTGGGTTTGGTCCCACCTAAGTCTTTAGGAGGTAGTGTCAGATTAACTTTCATGTTCTTCCTATTCTCTTGTGGTGGAATTCATAGGAAAGTACTAATGTGATTCTAGTGCACTGTGCTGGTAGTCAATTCTGTTGATGAGCTATGACAGGAACACAACAAGGCTTATCACACCTTATTTCCACACACACATGTTCTAAGTGCGAACGGTGCATTTCTAAGCTACCGTTGCTTCTGCATATACTCAGGAGTTGTCATCTGCTGTGTGTTCAGCAGAAACAAGTCTTAATATCTGACTTGAACTGACCTTAATTTAAAAAAAAGGCCAGTGAGTTCTCTTTTAATAGCTGTCCTGCACAATGCCTTCGAATGTGTTTACTTGGTGCTGTCATGGTCCTTTGAATCAAGATGCTACAGCTCTAGCTTCATTTTAGTGACCTTGGCCAAGGTGGTCATAAAAAAAGGAACTCAGCCATCAGCCTCAATCCCGTTTGCCATCTGCACTCTTCTGTCAAATTCCATTCTACAATACCCCCCAGGCATTTCTTCCTTGCAGTATACATATACAAAGTAAGACAACGTATGGAGCAGACAGAATTCTTCCATGCAGTGTGTCAGAAAAGGAGGAAATAACAATAAATACATTTGCCACAGTGCAGATGAGGTATATTTCTGGTCTGACGAAGACACTGAAAATGTTTTGTATTGTCCAAGGCGTTGAATTATCTTTGGCAGGACATGAGACTTCATAAACAACTTCCTGATGTGCTTCTACTGAGCCCTGATGGATCCACAAACATGTAAAATTAATCCAACCATTTATATGACACACTTGATTCATCTTTTTTCATTGGCAAAGTCAAGATACTAGAAATGCAAGATCTGAGGATCTGGGGGTCTGAGTGAAGCACAGTCAATGCACCATTCCAGGGTCAGAAATCACCAATAGATAATAGCTATTTAAAATGATGATGATAATGACAAGGACGATGATGATGACAATTATTATTATTAGTGTATCCATTTTAGTATTGAGTTTTTGTAAGTATTTAGTCATTTACTATTTAGTAAGAGTATGAACTCTCAGCGTTATTTGATCTTAACGTTCAAACAGATATGCAAACTGGGATATTGTCAAATATAGGGTTGAGGTTTTGAAGCTTGGACCTGCCACTGACTCAGTCTATTACTGTTTTTAGAAGTGCCCAACATAAACAAGTACCAGAGGAAACTGACGATAAAGGCAAATGTACAAGATAAAATACATAAAATACAGTGTATATGGAAAAAAATGTGATTTTTTGTTAACACTGAGCTGAGGTACTTGATTCCTAGGCAAAAATGCAAAAAAAAAGTACAAAGAAATAATGTGCACTTATTTTTGTTCATATTATCTAATTATCAATTTCTTTTTATCATAACTTTAAACGTGTTCCTTACAACAAATCCAAAGCTATTAAAAATGTTCAATCCAGAGGCAGCTGTGACATTCTTAGCCAACCACAATATTTCCTTAGATGCAAGCCCCAGGACCTGTAAATTAGAGTGAGGTCCCCCCATGCTTCCATGTGATGAATGACCCATGCCGAATAATGGTGTTTTCTAACCGGGCACGCATCTGCACGAGCATCAACACAGCCAAGCCTGTCTTGCAGTACTTCCCTCCATAAATTCAGCCCCTCTTTTGGTGTAACTGAGGTCATTCTGACTCCGTCTACTCAAGCGCTTTTTTGTGAAGCATGCAGAACGACACTTAACAAGCCCAAGTTACAGAAGACAAGAACTAAAAAGCAGCAACATCTACATCAGGTTTCAGTCTCTTTTTTGCTTTCGTGAATCTGTTAACTATAATAAAACAATATGCAACTCTTTTGTCGTATTTAGACAAGGAGAATTTGTCATGCTCAGCTTAGTGTTTCACAGATCATACTCCCATGTGTGTTTTAGACAACATGGGTCTTATCTCACACAGCAGCCTCAGAAGACCACTTGGAACAGAGTGCTTAGTAACTCTGGTATTCATTAGCCTTGTCTGTATTTCACTTTGTCTAGTCTCAATATGGAGCCCATGCCAACAGTTGTACCACTAGAAGTTGTCCCAATACGTTGTGGTCAAACAAATGCTGTATGAAACATTTTTTTTGACTTCTTTGCTTTTTATCAAGTTTATCTACAAATCCCACAAAATTACAGAGGAACCATCTGACATCAACAATATCATCTGTCCACCATAAACAAACGCCTCCATGAAAATCTCTGCCATACCAAGTATAGATGGGTATTCAGAAAAAAGCCCTGAAAAATGAGTTAGGCCTGAATGTGTGTTCATCAAAAACTTGTCTCTAGTCTCTGTGAATAGGAATAAAAGGTTGATGAAATTTCAGTAATTATTATAAAAGGATCTCTTATCTACAAACATTTCACATACCTAAACAGAACCAACAAAAATGCAATAACATTTTTTTAACTGAAAATTCAGTCTTGCAGAACCATGGTTTATTGTTTTATCCATTTACAATGACATCTACAGCATTTGGCAGATGCTGTTATTTAGAACAATGTGCATCGGTGCTTTCTAGTCCACAAGAAAACATGTCCCTCACACTAGTAAACCTAGACTAAAAATGAAAAGCTGTAGACTAAGACTACAGAGATTGAGTTAGTACTCCACCAAGCCCCTATCAGATCACATACACACAAATAAGTTATTTGTGAAGTTTTTGTAAGTTAAGTTAGTTTGACATGAACATGTAATTGTTTTTTCAAAGTGCTCGGTTAAGAGGTGGGTCTTCAGTCACTGTTTGAAGCGAGGGTCTCAGCAGTTCTGATGGTCAGGGGAAGTGTGTTTCACCACTTCAGTGCCAAAGCTGAGAAAAAATCTTGAACTTGGAAATAAGGTTGGTCAGGTCGAGCTGTGATGCTTTAAAAGGCCGAGCTGAGAACCGTAGTCTGATAAGTGTTGACAGGTAAGACAGAGCTGGACCACTTTCAGCTTTGTAGGCGAGTGTAAGACTTTTAAATCTAATCCGAGCAGCAACAGGAAGCCAGTGAAGGATTTGCAGTAGTGGAGTGGTGTGTGAGAATTCTGGTTTATAGAAGACCAGTGCTGCTGCATTCTGTATCATCTGTAGAGGTCTTGTGGACTTCAGAGGAAAGCCAGCCAGGAGTGAGTTACAGTAGTCCAGTTTTGAGATGACAAGAGACTGGATGAGTTTCTGAGTGGCATCAGTGATGAGGAATGGACAATTTCACTTGATGTTAAAAAGAAGGTACCTGCAAATGAGAGATTGTTCATGTGATGAAAATGAGAGTTCTTCATCTAAAACACCTAGATTTTGTGCTGATTTTTCTAGCTCCCCAACACCTTTCATACTGTGTGTACAAATGATCAAACATTTCATGTCTTGAATCAGGTGTTTTAGAGCCTAGAACACACATTGCATGCATCTTCAGCTCTGGAAATCAGTGCTAAGGTACCCTTGACACCAGGTAACTGACTGTTTTCGAGTAATCCTTACAACAAACTTTACTCATCAGCAGACTTTCATTAGTTGTGTTTTGTTTGTGCAGGGACGGCACTAAACTGTAGTTCTAGGGCTCTTCTGGAGAATATTTTTTCTCAAATCAAAATGGATATACATTTCATTAGATTATATATTTCCAAAAGTGGTTAAGACTAATTGGCTTATTTTAAAGAAATTAATTTGCTGAAGCACTTGTTTAACTCAAAGAGGAACATTGTTCTAGTCCTGGATTGCATTTTTCTTTCAGTAAAAAATTTCTGTTCAGAATGCCAGGTGGTCAATTGCTAGGCTTAATTCTTCTCTGTTAAACCACCCATGTAATATGCTGAAAGGAATGTATGACAGTACTGCAATATTATTATCAAAATCAACCCAAGAAATTCTAAACACTTATGTATTTATGTCTATATATTTACCTATCCTTGTCTAAGGATTGCTTTCTTTTAAGTGAGATTAATGTGATATTCCATTGTATATCTAACATTGTCCTAAAAACATATTATCCAATTATCAGAGACAATAACCTGAGTGTTAGATGGATCTGTGTATCTAAAATCAGTTTTGGCAAAACTGGAGTGATGATAAAAAAAAAAAAAGAAGCCAAAAAAAGATCCAGCTCACGCGAAGGGACCGAGGCCCAGCCAACATTTGTACAGAAAGACAAAGTCAATGCGTCATTCATGGTACACTGTTTAAAATATCAAGACCGTTCCTTTTTGTTGACAAAAAGAAAAAGAACATGTTCTTTGCAGACAAGCCAAAGCAGTTAAAATATTGAAAGTAGGGCTTTTCTACCGTTTGTTCATTTTGAATTGTGTCTGAGAACGATCAATAAAACTGGTAGAGTTGAGGTAAGAGAGGAGCTTGTTTTCTTAACATAACTTTCTTCTCAGGACCTTTGTGGAACATTGTTTATGCCTGTGTAATGATTGTGTGGTCTCTGGAAAAGCGAATACTGGAGTGAAACATTCTTGTGTGTGCGTATGTGTGTGTGTGTGTGTGAGAGAGAGAGAAAGATAGAAAGACTTTTTTGCAGTTTGGCTGCACTTTATTTTGATGGTCATAAAGATAATCCACACATGCTTTAATTGTTAACAAACTATTTGAAACTCAGCTTATGATTTATCAGAAGGGCTAGGATTAGACTGAGGTTTGGATTTAGGTTAAGGGAAAGGTTAGCAATTCAGTTGTGTTTCATAGATATTTAGTTAAAAGTTAATTATGTACAAGGTGGACATTTACAGTGGGACCCACCTCTTCACTGAGCACTTAGGATAACAATTACATTTTTATATTATAAACTAAACCACAATAATTCAGAAATTAAAAACTCAATAAATATCTCCAATGTGTGGTCTGATGGAGTACTAACTCTATCTCTAGTTGACTTTTAGTTTACCAGCAACTCCTAATTTTGAGTCGAGGCTTACTAGTTTGAAGGACACGTTTTCTTGTGGACTACAAAGCACTCCGTTGCTCTGGATAAGAATGTCTGTCAAGTGCTGTTAAATGTAAATGTAAATGATTAAGACAAAAAAAACAAAACAAACAATAGCAAAAAACAGAACCATTTAAGCCAGGCTTTACAGTTATGACTAGCACCCATCATAGAGCAGAGGAAAGTCCATTACTGATCTGTCAGAAGCGGGATATGGCTAATCAATTAATTACTTTCTTAGCTGGTTTTATTATGTAATAGCAGGGGTTGAGCAAGCCCAATCTTTGCTGGCTGCAAATTGTAATATTACCATTATTAGTTATATATCTTGACTTCATGTAATACTTGCAAAGGCCTCAACCCAGATGATATGTGTGGCGATGTGTTAACCCTCTGAGGGCTTTCTAGCACTTTGAGGCAGTTTGCTACACCTTTACATTTTTAAATATTTCATCCAACTAAAAACATCTACGCAAAAGGTGACATATATGGTTATATGCTGGAAAACCTCAACTATAATAACATGTCAGTAAAGTAAATATAATGAAATTAGGTTTTTTTTAAATATTGTGTACACATGACAAAACTATTTTCAGAGGTCTTCAAACAAAGTATAAAAAACACACGCTAAGAGACACATTTTTTGCTCTTATATAGTATATTAAGATTGTTTTTAGATATTTTTTCTTATTTCAATAAATCTTTAGACTAGAAACAAGTGAAATTATTTGCCAGTGCAGAAAGATATTTCGACTAGAAAAAAGTGAATTTATCTGACAGTGCTGTAAGAAATATGAATATTATTATCAAAGAAATAGGTATATTACACTCAAAACAAGGTTGCAGTGTTGGCGATTCAGAATGGACGTATGCCAGCAGACTGCATGACTGAACGAACATACTGCAGCACCAACAACAGTTAGTCAAACAGATATTAGTATATA
>JBBJLS010000006.1:16076048-16103446 GCA_037577275.1 Bryconaethiops microstoma
TGTGTGTGTGTGTGTGTCATTATCATTATCATTACAGCCATTATCCTTACAGCCACACACAATGGCTGTAATGATAAACATATGAATTATAACCTTCTCTTAGAAAAATTGCTTTCTGTGCTACCACTCTATCAGTAAAATAAAAGGAAATAAAGAACCCTATGATAGTCTGTCTGTAAAGTCTTATAGGAATGCTTAATATGCATTTATATGTCTGTAAAACTTTCAAGAAATATTTCATATGTCTCACTCCAATGTCAAATCGTTCAAAAACATTTTTAAAAAACTTTGTTTTAGTTTGAGGGCTAGAGAAGGGAGATTTTGTTGTTTTAATAAATGCACTTCAAGACCCTTGGAAACATGTATAATTGAATGATTGCAATGCGAGCCATTCCAAGTGAAACACACTTAGGAAATATTACCCTAAACTTTGTTTTTTCGGTTCCTTAAGTCTCAAGCGGTGGAAACATGATATGCAAAGTGGAAAATTAAATAGACCATTATGGAGGTACAAATAAAAGCAGTGAAAGTACTTTCTTAAGTAACATTTAAGACATGAATAAAGCTATTAAGGTAAATCAAAAGATAAACAAGTCTTCAAAATAAAATGCACAATGACCAGTAAATAAAATGCACAATAACCATCTTTTCACTTATCAGTTCTTGTGAAATCTGGGATCATGACACTGTTGAATGAATTATCTTCTAGGTAGCATGGTTATTGGGGTTTTGCAATATATGGCTTAAAAAGGATGTGTTGCAGATCTCCACAGAAAAAATGCCTTATTTACCAGAAAGAAAAACATTCTAGAAAGAGATGTGAAGAGCTGCAGAGCTGTTGTCCCATCAAGGACTCTATTAAGCAATGTCATTATAATGCAGAAACACTCACAAGCAGTGAAAGTGCTGCTACTTGTTCATCCTGTTTGAAAGTTTGGACTAAAACTATAAGCAAAAGTAATTAGGTGCATCTACAACAAAATAGCTCAGCATCATTACTTTGCAGACTGAAAATCCAAGAACACAATTTGATCATGGATGACTTTGGTATAATTCACTTACTGGAGATAATCCTTTTAATGTTTTCGTACCAGAGGGGTGCTGTTTGTGTAGACGACCAATAATGCACACCCTCACCACTGCAAAACAATGGTAGTTCTCTTGCACTGTAGCATGCCTGGGTTCATTGCTTGAGCTAAATATGGTCCATTATTTAAGAGGTTTTAAACTGTACATGCAAACATTTATTCCACTCTTTCTCTGTTTTCTGGCATTCAGATTTTCATGCCGCATTAGCTATGCTCTATAAATATTTATCAGACCAGAGCTGTCTTCCGAAACACCTGACAAGCGTTAAGATTCCCTGTCCGATCTCTTGAAAAGAAGCCCTCAGACGTCTCTAGTGTGGTGAGGATTTCATACAGAGCCACGCATGAGTGGGAGTCCAACCAGCCTGGATCTTTGTTGATATTGTACTGGGAAGCAAGAACACCTCCCCTTGCTCTCCTTTCTGGATAAGGGTGAACCCCATGTGCTTTACCCATTTCTGCAGCTGAGCTCTTTGCAGACTGCTGTACCTTCATACTAATGGTGATTTGGTTAAAATGCTTTGGACAGCTGTAAATTATGCAGTAAACTTTTTATTAGTATCTTGAGGGGTCAAAGGTGAACACATAGTGGAATCAATAAACTCATAAAACATTACTTTGGATAACAGCCGTGAACTTTTCTTTCTGGATAAGCGGAGGAATTTGAATTATTAATAATGCAGATGCTAAAAGAATGAATTTCGTTCTGTGTCCAACTTGATATTTCACCACTCCTTTGTGTGTCTCTGTTTATGATCAATGGACTCTTTCTGATACCTGATTGTTGTCTAGGCCTTCATCAAGTTGGCACACCCCTCCCAGAACTATTGTTTTATATTCCACTAACAAATATAGATCATCCTCTTGCACAAAAGCCAGACACTTCTGCTGCTTTATGGCATTGCTATTCAGGGCCTCCACCTTCACCTTAGATTGCCTGTGCCTTGCTGAGGTGAGTGTTACTGGTGAAGCAGGGGCACAGACCGTGTCTAAATCCAAAGACTTCATACCGGTGGAGGTTTTGCCTAAGACATAAATTGCTCCTCTTGTTAGCCTTCCAGGTAATTGAACGCCTCTCACTACAGGAAAGAGCTCAGCTACAAAAACAGAGATACTCTGTCCAAGTCAAGGTCTGGAACTTTTTCAGACCAATTAAATCATTTAGCTTAATTGTTTGCTAGGAGAGCTAATAATACTATATTCCCATACAAATAACATGATACACATTTTGCTGAATTTTTCAGCCCATACTTCGAAACACAACTTTTGGTTGTATGCACTATTTTCACATCCCAGTACATTTTGCAAATTTTCACCCTAATATACTATCAGATCAATATAATTCTGGCTGTCCAAAATATACACATCAAATAAGATATGTGTATTCAAATAAGGACACTATCCCTAAATGAGAAGTATGTATAAACTCACAATTTTTACTACTATTATCACGCTGAATAGAAAATATAATATACTACTATTATCACCCTGAATAGAAAATAGAATAGAAAAGTGATCATTTTTGTTTTCTTTCATTCTATGGAAGGTATACTTTCCTTTAAGATATTAATGACTATTTGTCCATTTGAAAAACTACAACTTCCAGATAAGCCACAAAGTTGCTTCATATTTGACATGAACACTCAGCTCTGCTTAACGACTGATTTACAGAAACTCAGTGGAGGTCTTTTTTACGTTCACTTTGGCAAAAAAAAAAAAAAATGAAAGAAAGAAAGAAATTAGCAAAATGTGCCTTAACTCAATTTTTAAAGGATTTTCTGAGAAGTATTTCTGATCTGTTAGAGCTAATAAAATTAAACTGATATCTGACTGATATTTCTTTTGAAACTCACACATGTTTCAAATAGTCTGGAAACAGCACACTGAATGTTTCAACGTCTGACACAATGGTACGTATTGAAGGAAAAAAAATACACAGGGCTGGCAAATCGAAGCTCCTCTTTTGTTACTGACAAGTGCATATGGCACTCAAAGGCCAGGTTTTCAGGATGTATAATCCTCTTTGACTAATTGCCTTTTGTGTCTTTCTAGTGTATGTATCACCAGGTGAAAGGCATTATCTAAATTAAATCTATTTTGTCAAGCAGGTAGATCATCTGGCATTCCACTCCTGAAATAAAATAAATAAATCAATAAATAGATAGATAAAACAATCAAACAAACAAAAAACAAAGAGCTTCACCCTAGTAAAGAAACAAAGGGTGAAGTAGTGCAGTTGTGTTTAAAAAGGTTCAGCTTTCAGGTTCAGCAGATGGAAAAGTTGAGAGACACTGAGGTGCAGGGGTCGTTTTCTCTGCAGTAATATTTACTGGACTAAAAGCCCTTATGTTATGAGTGTGAAAGAAGAATATCATATGGCTTGGTGGGAACCACTGAGCACTGCCAGAATGTACTTACAACTCAGCTGAACTTACAGCAGCAGACACGTCGAGGGGCAGGTGTAAACAGAAACCGTAGAGTTTAACGATTTAATGATCCTTTTATGACACGAAATTTAACTTTTTAAATACTTGACACCAGACACTTTCTTTACAATGAACCCAGACTCCTCTTTTGTTTTGTTTATGAGCGATAACCTGGCCAAAGAATTCTCCAGCCTGTGCAAGCTCTACATGTTCAGGTGATCTTGCAGTTCTCCCTGCGATTATTTATTACCTAAAATTATGACACAGCAGAACTGCTGGGAAACAAGCTTTCTTTTTTTCATATTTCTGAGAATGTTTACAATCTGGAAGGTACAAATGTAATAATAACGTCCAAGATCTAATGATCTTATAAATTATAAAGTAAACAATGTCCACCCAAAAGTGAATAATATGCATACATATATTGTGTGTGTGTTTACACTGTTATTATATTAATAAATGCATTGCAGTGCATAAAATACATACAATATAAAAAATTAAAAATTGACAAATGTTCTAAATTATATATAGTTATTTTGGTATTTTAGCAAGAAGTCCAATATTCTTCTTTGCTTGGGCAATGACATGAGACACCTGGAAGCTGGTGTGTGAAACTGTAACAAGTATTCCTGTCTGGTCATATGAGTAACAATGTGGCATGCACATGTTGGCAGTTGCAAATATTCTGGGCACAATGTTTCCAGCACGATCAATCCTTAGCTTGAAGCGGTGGGAAGGGTTTCAAAGAAAATACTTCCCATAACATTCCTGTGTTCCACATACATCTATTCTCATGGCAGGTCAAAGAGTTTTATTCGAGTGTTCTTACTAGACGTTGTTGTGACCTTTTTGTAAAAAAAAAAAAGAAAGAAAGAAAAAAGTAGACTTAAGTAGATATCATCATTAACCGTTTGGTAGATAAAAGGCTTCATGAAGGTCCTTAACGTACAATCCTATATACAGAGTGATTAATCACTCATAAATAAAAATACTATGCAACTGACTTGCTAGACAATGTTTTCTTGATTTATTCAATCTTTTTGAATTTTCAAAAAGTAATTACCAATATTTCCGAAAAGTTCATTTGGATAGCATTTTAGAAATCACTGAGACAGCAGAAATACAAATCACTAAGACAAAAATGGTTTGCTGTTATATAAAATGGGAATTGGGATAAAGTAAAGAATGTAGAATATTTTGCTTGGGATTTTGGATGTTTTGTAGCTCAAAGGACTAAGCTCTCATTAAAAAATAAAAATAAAGAAGAAGAAAATCAATGATGAGTGTAATTAAGTTGCAGGAAAATGTATAGAAAACAATGCTCCAGTATTGCTAATTATTTTCTTGATTATTAAATAATACCACAAAGTTCTGTCTGGTAACACAAATGTTGTACAGTTTTGTTATTAGATGTAACCGTTAGCAGCTACATACATTCTAAATAGCATATATAAGCAGATCATCACAAAAGAGCAATGATCAATAGGTTCATGCATGCTGTTCAGTTTTCTCTGCTGTGCTGTTGTGAAATTTGTTTGTGATGTGAGACAGATCCGACACAATGCAGCTGTCATTCAGAAAATGACAAGGTGTAAAACAAGTCATGTGGTAAAACAAACATTCATGACATCGTAGCAATCTCAAGTGCTTCCAAAGATTAAACAGCTGTATAGTGGCAGTAAGAATCTGATTTAGGCCAGAGTTATTGAAGTCTGAGTCATGACGGAGTTTAATAAATGTATACTGAAAAAATGTCAACTAAACAAAGAATTTGAAAAAATATGATCCTTTGTTCAACATGATCTGGCTCAGTTCAAGGAACACATAAAATACTTAGACAGAAGCTTATATATCCTATCTAATTTAATTTCTGGCATTCTTATTTGGTACAACTGTTTAAACATTAATAATTGTGAACCCCAGTGGCCGGAGGATGACAACCCAAGAGGAGGAAACATAAACCAGACCCTTCCCTTCTATGTGATAGTGGATGTCCTGGCTAGCATGGAAAAACAAAAGTACTCTATAGTTGGCCTAACTGATATCTTCCAAAACGTGTGAAAACTAAACTTATAATTTTTGAAACAGGTGAACGCTGGTACTCAGAAATGTTAAAGTAACTGAAAAAGAAGTGAGCTGACTTACCATTTTCTTAACCCTGATGAGCACAAATAGCAGCCACAATACCAAAAAATAAACTTCGTTCTTTTCTCTACTCAGGAGAAAAAAGTGACACCACCCTTGCTAATTGAGAAAAGAACACCTGTAGACCTGACTGTTTTTCTTCTACATATTTTTTTTTTTTTAAACGGGGGAAGATCTTCACAATACGGTGTTTAATGTTAAACGTTGAGGGAACAATATATCTGTCATGTTCCATAGCCAGTAACTGCAGGTCATTTTAGCTCAGTCTCAATGAAGCTGCCCTCAAGGCTTTGATAACAATACATTTACTGATGCATCCAAACTGTTTTACCATTTCAGCAGTGTAGTTACATTCTGACTGGTTATGACATATCAAATTCTACTACTCTTTGTGCCGGCCTACAATGTCACTGTATCACATTTCTTATTATGTTATTGTTATATGTTTCTGTCACTGTGTCCTTGTAATTGGGGGCACCTTCCTGAGTATGTTAATATGTGCATATGAATATGTATCATTTGTATTTCTTTCATTAAAATAACCACAGAGGCTTTCTACAATGTTCTGGAAAGTTGGCATCAGCTTTCTAGAACACACTGCTCAGAATGAAAAAATGAACCATTACCACACGTTTCAGCGTGTTCTTCATTGTGTATACTCATATCACCTACAGTGTAAACATGAAGACTTCTCATGCAGTTCTCCAAACAAATGTAGAACAAAGAACAGCCTGGAATACATTTACTGTCCTTTCAGTTCAGTTTTGGAACTACAAGCTACTCAGATCTTAAGCTGGCAACATGCCAAATATCAAAGAAATCAATGTAATAATAATAATAATAATTTTTATATATATAGCACTTTTCAAAAACAAAGTTACAAAATGCTGTACAAAATCAAAGTAAATGAACAAAATTAAGATGTAAATGTCATTAAAAAATAATAAAAATAATATAACAATCAAAATATATTCATATACACTTATTCAAACTTACAAAAATGAAAAAATAACATCACTGACATAAAACAACACTGAAATAAAACAACACTGAAATAAAACTTACCTCTGAAATAACAATTATCAAAAAATAAAACTTAACACTGAAATAAAATGTATCAAAAATAAATAAACAAACAAACAAATAAATAAATAAAGATAACATTTATAACTTAAACAAAACTAGGAAAAGCTATCTTATGAAGATGAGTTTTTTATGGGCCTTTCAGACCAATAAATACACAAATAAATAAATAAATAAATGGTGTCAGCCCAAATAGCACGTCGAATGGTCAGTCTGACCCTGGACACTGCACTTCTAAACCACCCAAGAGTACTAGTATGTTGTTCAGTGCTCTATCCAGTCACCTGCATGTAATACAATGCTTTTGTTCATCCTGAATACAGGCCTTTCATTTTTATTGTGATATAAAAAAAAACACAGCAGACCCCTTGGAGTACGCATAAAGGTTTTAAATATTTTGGTAATTCTGAATGATGTTTTTATGGAATACTTATTCCCTTGTCTCTGTTCCCTGTATGACATCAGTGTAGTCTTTCAATAAAAGGCAAATGGCACAAAGCAACACTCCTTTAGTACTGCATTCCAAGCTATCACTGATATATAGTAGCTGGTGAATACCAAGAAAACAGGCCGCTTACTTTCATGTTGGGCCAGAACCCAGCCTGTAAGCTTTACAGCCATAGCAGTGCTCCTGAGTGAATGGAGAAAGTGAATGGGTGGAAATCCTATAATAGTATTTCCCCAAATAGGCAGGGTTTCCATGCACCTTATTATTTCTACTTTCTTTTTTAACTAATACAGACATTCTTTATATTGTCTCCCTTCGCAGTAAAAGGCTTAACACAATTGCTTTTAGGATTTGATTGCATTCAGACATAGACATGTGAGCATTGGTGTGGTCAGGTACTGGTAGTGGATGATGGATTCTGGATCACAAACACCACCCCCAATGTATTGGATGGAGCTCCATGTTGGTGGGCTTTATCCCTCTCAGGCTGATACTTGGGTTACTGGGTCTCTCATGTGAAGCTAATCCAGAGTGTCTCATTCTTTCGGCAATGCTTTTCTACACAGTTTATAGAAGCTGTGTTTGAACTGTATCAGCAACTGATGCATCTTAAAATACTGAATTTACAAATTAAAAGAGATATCTGCATTTATACTCTTATTGAATCACCGACATACATTTAATAGTCTGTAAAAGAATGCCATATTTTATAACTTAAAATATATTATCTGTTTTGTGGTGATACTACAGGATGACCTGGACTCTTTGTTTGAAGATTTTTGTTTGTATTTTTGCTAAATTAATCTTATAGGTTCTTGGTAGATGATCAAGATGATATATTCTAAGTATTATAATTTTCCTAGAAACAATCAAAAGTAACCCAATAGAATGTGCCTAGTTCCACAAGTAATACTTGTGGGACTAATAAAAGTTTATCTTATCTTTTCAGCATTAGGTAAAAGTTAAAATGTGGTTATGTTTGTTTCATACATACATACATACATACATATATTGTCTAGGCTTGTCAAGATACTGAAATTTCAAACTCGATACCAATACTAAGGATGTTACTCGATACTCGATACTATTTTTGATACTACAGGGGGAGAAAAAACACAGAAATTTTTAATAAATAATTTAATGCTTGGCAGCCCATTTAAAGGCGCACGATGCTTTGGGGGAACAGTGCACTACCAAACCAAACCCCTTAATTTTACCCCTTAAAATTACCTTAATTTTGACCTTAATTTCCAAGAAATTAAGGAAAATGAAGGGAAAAGCGCACAGATTAAGGCTGATTAAGCGGTAAAACTACTGAATTTTCCTCCTACTTTTTAAAAGTTGCCCCTTAAATAATAGAACCTCCTGAATAAATTCCGTATGTTTTAGATTAAGGGGTTTCACACTCGTGCCTTAAATCCACTTTTAAGGTAAAATTAAGGAATCGAATTAAGTTGATGTATTTTCAGGGGTAAATTAAGGAAGGGTTAAGCACATTTTAAGTACATTGTGTTTCGTAGTGATGTGGGAAGGATTTGGGCTCATTGGAAAGGTCTCACGGAGATCTACCAGCATGTCAAGTTTGGCGTGGCTGGGTGCTTGCGGGACCGACGTTCCGGTTCTGCAGGGAGGAGAGATTTGCCACTGGCCACGTTCGATAGGTTTGGGGGAGCTGGGTTAGGTTGTTCTCTGGCCGAGCAATGGGGCAAAATACGGCTTTTATATGTAAGTGCCTTTTTTTTCTTTCCTCCGTAGAGAGCAAGGGGAGAGCCTCGGGCCTCCAAAACCCCAAAGGAGGAAAAAAAAAAGCGGCATGGAACCAGAATCGATTGGGCAGCGGCACGAATCGGGCACTGACAGTCCGGAGCCGCTTTCATGTAAATATTGGGTCCTCCAGGGAGCCGAGGGAGGGGCTGCCCGCTGCCTGTTGAAAATTGTTGTAGTGTGCCGGCGATTTCCGTGAACCAGCAGACGGAAAACTGCCATGTAAGTATCGATGCCAGTGCTAATTGACATCGAATATACTAATCGATACTACATTCTAGTATCGATTAGTATCTGAGAATCAATTTTTTTGACAACATTAATATTGAGCTCCTGTCAGACCAGTTCCCCTCAGTTCAGCCCTAGCCGACTCGGCTTCCCCCAACCCGAACCAGACCAGTCCAACCCAACTCAGCCCAGCTCAGCCCAGCTCAGCCCAGCTCAGTCCCACTTTCCTCAACACCACTCAGTTCAATTCAGCTTGGCTCGCCTTAGTCCCACTCTGTTCTGGTCAACCCAGCTCCACCCAGCACGATCCTCCTCACTCAGAAACCCGGGCCCAAAGCATACCACCTCAGGCGGCTCCCAGCACGCCATCCAGCTCCTCTCGTGACTCCTGTGCCCTAGGAAGCCCTTCCGGTGAGGCCTCGGAATCCTGGCTATTTATCTTATGGCAGGGAGCCTGTTCAGTGAGTTCCGCAAACTGACGGCCCGGGCCTTGTTGAGCGACATAAAGGCTTGGTTCCTCGTGTGAAAGACTGAGGAGTGAGTCGGCCCTACCAGGGACACTGGAGGCCCTGATCCAGCTCAGCCTGCACCTGGACTTTCGTTCCAGCCCAGCTCCTCAGCTGGCTCCTGCCAGCCCCACAGCCCTCTCCACGCCTCCGACCACTTGATCTCCACAAGCCCCAGCTCATGGTACCTCTCCTCCCCCAGCCCCAGGTCCCGAGACACCTCCTCCGATGGCCCCAACTCACAGCATATGTCCTACAGTGCCAATTCATGGTACAGAATCTCAGAACCCTGGTACACCCCCACCGGAAACCCTGCTTCACAGCTCCTCCGTCTCCACGCCGGTCTCCACGCCGGCCGCCCAAGCTCCAGCGCCTGTCCTCGCACCAGCCGACTCAGCTCCGGACCCTGTGCCTGCTCGCCGCACCGGCCGACTCAGCTCTGGACCCCATGCCGGTATCTGCACCAGCCTGACCAGCCATGGCTCCCGCCCCGGCCTCAGCCTCTGTCCCCACATGGCGGTAACTGCCATCACTGCCTCCTCCGCCGCCGCCTTGGACCTATCTGTGCCCTCGTCCTCCCCCCTCCATTGTTGGAAGGGCTGGGGAGTTCCTCTAGGCACCCTGGAGTGGTGCCATTGGGGGGTAGGCATCCCGTCACAATTCTTTTCTGTGGCTGCCAGAGGGCGCCAATGGACTAAGGACTGGCCTCATCTGCCCTCTATGTGCGGTCGCCTCTAGTGATTTCAGCCGGCTAGAGTTAACTATGATGTATTCCCTCTGTTCATTGGTTCTTGGTGGTCCCCCTGTGTATTTAAGTTAACCTTGTTTTAATCATGGGAGCATACACTCACCTAAGTTTGGTTCTGTGTCCGTGTTCTTCGTTGTGTAGCCCTAGTGTTAGGCCCCTGTGCCAGTTTTCTGTTTGGTTTTGGTTCGGTTCTTAGTTGTTAATAAATCATCTTGAGTATGGAAGTCTGCGCCTGTGCCTCCTGCTTTTCACGCGGACACAGTCCTGACGTGACATATATATATTAATGCTGGGAATCGATTGAAAGTTTTAATCGCATTAATCACAATGCTATACAAAATTGTAATTATTCTTTCAAACGTAATGTTATTTATTTTAAAAGTGCTGTTAAATGAACAAAAGTTCAATAACATTTGTTAGCAAACACTTTAAACAAAGCTTTTTAACAGCAGTGCTCCCTTTAACACAGTTGCAGTAAAAATGTTTCTCATAAATCTCAACTTAAACATTAATATAATCAAATCAAATATAATACCAAAGCTATTTGCCCTCAGAGTTACCCTCAGAGTCCAGAGCATGGGGGGCAGAACCATTATAGCAGTTGTAAAGGGGGAACAACTCCATATGAAAGTCTATGTATCTGAATGCAGTGTCATTAAAGTCTCTGTTGGTGTAATCGTCAGGCATCCCATTTTGTCCACGCAGGGCTTTAGATCTTGGTTGATTTTCGTGGGGGTCAGTGGTGCCATTACTTTTGTCCAAAACCACGAGCACAAAAATGCAACAAACTTTTAAAATAAAAGGATTAAAAAAAACAGCGTTAAGTAAATAATGTGTTAACTCAATTAATGTGCGCAGCCCTATATATATATATATATATATATATATACAGTGTATGTGTGTGTGTGAGTGTGTGTGTGTGTGTTATGTATTTTTCTTTTTAGCCAGTTTTATTATGGAACATTTGTGGGGCCTCCTCCAACAAACATACTGCTCCTAACAGATCAAGTCAAGATTAAAGCCTATAACGATAATGTGGTGTTTGAAAGAAACAAGAAAAAATTAACATTTCTGTTGATTTACTAACCTAAAGACAGACAATTTCTATTTGCCACTGTTTTGTCTGTGGTGCTCAACACTGGAAGTCTGTTCATTCAAGAGTAACATTAACTAACCATGAGAGAGCTGGGGGACTACATATACTGTAATCTGGCATTAGAATTTTAGCCCAATATCATAAACTAGCATACTGGTTTTTAAACAAAACAGAATATTGTGTTATTGAAGATTTCAGGTGACAGCTTAGACTGTATTTGTAACAGCAGAGTCAGTACTTTACTAAATGTATTTACATCATAAATGTTACTATGTTACAGTCTCAAAAAAGCAAGAATATTCCAAAAGCTGGAGGTTTCTCAACATCTATTGCTTCTCAGGCTCTGCTTTTTATGGCTAAAATGTGGCAGAAACGTTTATAGTTGAGATACTGATAAACACTTATGCAAATATTGATGACCCATGCATTGGTTGTACTAAAGTTGTGAAACAAATTTTAACACTCTAAAAAAACTTTCAAATAATGTTTGCCTTCATAATACTTTGCAGGCTCAGCTGTGTTCCATAACTGACTGAAATCAATTGGAAGTCAATAGATTTTAGCTTTAGTTTTTATATTCTTTAAATATATAAAACACATCTTGAATTGTTTTTGTCTTCATTTTCAGCTATGAGGTACAGGCTCATGAATGAGGAGATTACAATGACTATTACATTTCAGTACAGCTCCAGTTGACTGAATTAAGCATTTAATTGAATGTTGCTGACATAACATACTTTATTCAAAGTAATTTTTAAATTTTAGACCAAATCCACTCCATCTAACTATTCCTTCATCCCAGCCTCTTCCATCTCTTACTAAAGATGGTTTTCATGGTCACGGTAAGAGTATAGATATTCTGTGAAATATCTTTATTTTGTGCATTACTGTGTATGCTTAAACCAATATATTGCTGTAAACCAAATTTTTCTTGCTTTTGAGTGGATGTAGTATGTATACACAGTTACATTTTCAAAATGTGCCACTTCCCCAGTTCACACAAACTGTATAGGGAAACTAAGTTTCAGGAACAATAATAAAATGTGAGACAATGTAGAATATAACCCCCTTCAGGAAATGCAGGATATGCTTATATAGTGCAAAGGTTAAAAGAGAAACATTGTTCTCCAAATCTAGCAGGTTTTGTTTTATTTCTTATTTACACACTTAAATAATCTAAATTTGCTTCTCAGTAACAATGTAAACCTATAAGGTTGTTTAAATTATTATTATTATTATTATTATTGTTATTATTATTTACCATAAATAACCATAGATTAATTTTCACACATTTACACATGCCAAAACATACACAATAATGTGCACCACCTTGAAAGAAGGATGATACCTTCTGAGCCATATGGCAAAAAAGTTCCAAAAGTAGACACGATCACAGAGATTTTTGAACACTTATTGCTCCCGGTGGAATTTCTAGAAATGTTTAAGCCATTAAGTGAGCAAAAGGGATTGTGGTCTATTTCATCACATCCTCAGACCTTTTCATTTTTGCCTTTTTTGGCCCAACTTTTAATATTATGTTCTTTTCTGTGTGATGGATTTGAAGAACATCCACATATATTATTCTGACGTTCACATCCTGCTGCTCTGAGATGGCTGATGTTGGAGTCATAAACCTATCATTTATATCATTAATCCCCAGATCTCTCGTTAAGTTAGCCACGCAAACGTCTACCCTGGAGGTATTACAACAACCTTAACTACCATTGGCTGATAGACACTGACAAAAATTATTACCTTAATAAAGTCTATGTTTTAATATTTGCATGCATAAGCACCTTATATCTGACACTGAAAACACTGTCTGACTCCGTTTAAAGTTCCCTCGGGCTGTTTCTTGGCAGGCAGAGAGATGGGTGGCACTCTCATTTGGAAAGGGACTAGAGTGGCCACATTTGAGTAAAACAGATTATTTAACTCCATATCCAAACTATTCTAATAATCCTTCTTTTTAAATTCATGTCATTGCATCGGTCCTTCCCTACATGCCGTGCTCTGCAAGGTGAAGCAGAACGCCAGCTCTGCTGAGACCTGTGTGCAATTACCAAATTTAGATTTTGCACTTTAAGTAGTAATTGTTGTGCAGCTAGTAAATTCAGTGTCCAAGAACACAGTTTATGGCTGCTTACCCTTCAAATTCAATTACATTCATGGTGTGAGGTGGAAAAGTTATTTGATTTGGGGTGGAAAATGTGAAAAATCCTGCTGACACTTAGGACACAGGTTAAAAGGATAATTTCAGTTCATGGTGGAAAAATATCGTAGACTTTAGTTTGATTACAACTGTGTTCAACCTTGTTACTCTGAGGCCTTTTGAATCTAAGACTAAACAAAGGATGCTCCATTGTAAGCAGGGAAAACACTAAAATGCACAGGACAGGGGAGCTCTGGAATTAGGTCTAGGAAGCAATGTGCTAGGGTAAATATAAGGATTTAACATCACCACCACTGAGAGAAATATTGTTAAATGTTGCCAGGAAATTCATAATGCTACAGAGATCCCAAAACACTGCACACTACCATACAAAAGTTTGGAAGTACTTGTCAAAATACTTGTTATTATATTCAAAATTAATTGTTATTTTATTCAGTGACTTATATAACTTAGACTGAAATATTATAAACAAAAAACAATTTTGATTTTAGATTGAAAAACAGTTAAACACTATGCAGTAGTACCAAACTTTTGAACAGCAGCGCATGTGTTTGATCTCAGTATCTTAGCTTCCTCACCAGTGTTCTGGGATTTATTGTATGCTTAGTAAAGTACTTCATGTTTGTCTTTTGCCAGTAGCCTTTAATTACATCAATAAAGTGAAGCATCTTCCATACATTGCTTGCTAATTCTTTACTCTCTACGGACCAAATCCAAGCACCAAACTGTGATAGCTAGACGACTGCATCAGATCATCTCCTAAAGGCAGGTCTTGCAGGGTCTTCCCAGTATGCAGTGTGATCCAAAGAAAGTGTGAGAACCAGAAAATGTGTGAACCAGCGACAGACTCATAGGCACCAAAGGCTCATTAATGTACTTAGGAAGTGAAGGATAGCCTGTCTGGGTTTGTCTCACAGAAAAAGCTATTGTAGCGCAAACTGATGAAAAGTCATGCTGGCTATGATAGGAAAGTGTCAGTGCCTCACTGTTTGCTATAAATAGGGTTGTGTGAATGCAGATTGATCAGAGAACCCATTCTATCTCTTGTCCACTGCAATGAACATGTGAGCACCAGAAATCTACCATGTTACAAAGGAAGAAGGTGGTCTGGACTGACGAATCATGATTTATTTTACATCACCTGGATGGCTGGGTTAGTGTGTGTAGCTTACCTGGGGAAGAGATGTCACCAGGATGCACTATGGGAAGAAAGCAAGCTGGTTGAGGCAGTGTGACGCTCTGAGCAATGTTCTGCTGGGAACATTTGGGTTCTGCTATTCATGGGTTCTGATATTCATATGGATGTAACTTTTACATGTACTGTGACCCTAAACATTGTTGCAGACCAAGTACTCCCCTTTCTGGCAACAGACTGACAGTGGGTTCTTTCAGACGGATAATTTGCACTGCCAACACAAAAACATTACAAAATCTTTAAGTTGTTTACTTTGCCACCCAATTCCCCAGATATCAATCCAATTGAGTTTCTGTAGGATGTGTTAGACAAGCTAGTCCCATCCATTGAGGCTCTACCTCGCAACTTATAGGGCTTAAAACATTTGCCGCTAGCGTCTTGGTATTAGATAATACAGAACACCTTCAAAGGACTTGTGCCTCAATGGGTCAGACTTGTTTTGGCAGCAAAAGGAGACCTACACAATGTTAGGCAGGTGGTTGTAATGTTATGGCTGATTGGTGTATTTGTAATGGCAAGTCTTCTGCTTTGTGGTCATTTTGAATTGAGCATTAAGCATCGCGTATTCTCTTTCTCTCCAATAAAAGCTTGCTTTTACGCAGAGAAACAGAATAAACAGAATAATATGTGTCCTAAATGACATTATGGGCCTGGGAGACTGTTCTTTAAAATCTTGTGTTGAGAAAGTCAGATAAAAAGCACTGGCAAATGCAGAGCCTTTATCTTGGGCCCTCACTCAGACAATGAGTCCCTGAGAACCCAATGCCCCTGGGAAAGCCTGAGAGGTAATGCTCCTTGCGTCCAGTGTGAGTTTCATCAACATGTTAAGTCATGCTGTAAAACAGTTATTACACTCCTTTGTATAAGAAAATCTACTGCTGTTCCCTCCTCCCCACAATATATGTATGGGATAATGAGAATCCCCCTCTTCAAACAGTGCTGGATTTAAAACCTGGGGAGTGGATTATTGCAATAAAGGTTTATTAATTTCCTCCAAAGCTGAAAGGGCACAGTATGGGCTGAAAGAAAGAAAAAAACTCTCCCTTCATGCACTGGCTGCAGGAATCATTTTTTATGTGTTCCAGAACTACTCTGAAAAAAGATTAATCCTTCAAATCAAAACCTCTGAACCTTTGCTGTGGCTAAGCGATAGAGATTGCTTTAAAAAATCTTCAAGACTTAAGGCAGAAAAGTATTCAAACTAAAACTAAAAGCCATAGTATTGCTCTTAACTATTAACAGAAAAATGACCCTAATCTGTGTAGAATGTGTGCTCCTTAATTCAGCATCATTGTTATGTTTGTAGATCTGCTGTTGTTGTTAGCAACAGTGAAGTGAATGCTAAGCATATAAAATGTAAAAAGTTAAATTGGTTTACAGCTTTCTTAAACCAGAAATGAGAGTCAGGTGCTGGTAGTGGGTTATTACTGTGATGGACTGCAAAAATAATCAAGAAGTTCTAATGTTGATAACATGCAAAAAAAAAAAAAAAAACCCACACAAATTATGACAGCCAATCACTGGATCAGATTTTGGACGAAGCATGCTTATTGGCTCACTACAACAGATATGAGTAACTGCTTAGGTGTGGAAATTTGCTATTGAATGTTATTTGAAGTAATTTGATCAGTACCATTAAAGTACTGAAACACATGGTGGTTCAGTTGTATAGTGTGTATTCACAGGCCTACTAGAGCAACTTTCAATAAGCTTCCAAAACCACAGATTTCTTCAGGTCAGCAATCTTGGAATGACTTCTTCCATCTTTCACTGGCTTCCAGTGACTAGATCCCAGTCCATCTGAGAGGTCCATTTATTAGGTGGCCCCTAACCAAATTTGTCAGACCAGGGTCTCTGGCAATGTTGATTTTTCAATATATTATATAGCCTTATTAGCTTACAAATCAATTTTATTACAGACAAACATGTTAGCGATTTCTTAAACCTGAGTTACATGTAAAAGTTACATTTTTAAACTATTATTAAATATCATAATTTATGTGTCAAACATCTAAAGCAGATTGTGTGTTTTTATAAATAAACAATAGTTTCCAAGAGTATATTTACCAACTTAACCAGTTCCTTCCTGCGTGAAACATATAGAAAAGTCCTGGAGATTCATGGAGTGTAAAACTTTATTTTATTTTTATTTTTTTGCTTTAAAATATGATTATTTTTGTTTTCTTTTACAAACATAACCTAAAAATAAAAAAAAAATCTTACAAATAACAAACATAAAATCTCACATTTTTTGGATAAAACGGCTTAAGAAAATTAAGACAAAGAAATAGTCATTTGACTACTAATTATATTTAGATATATTGAATAGTTTCAACTATTTTTGGGCTACCATCACTCTATGTTGGAGGGTTTTATTTAATTTAAAAAAGCCCTTCAACTTGGCCTTCCCTTCTTCTCCTCTTCATGATAATGGCCATCCATTTAAAAGCTATAAATATTATAGTAAATGGATATCAACAATGTTATTGTTTTTAATAAATAAGACCAATTCATTATTTATCACATGTCACTCTAAATAAGCAAGACAGGCTTAATCCTCCTCTGGCAAACTGACCTGCAATTGCAAGTGTCCACAAGAAAAGAGGGCCTTTAGAAATGTATTAATTTCACCCCATTAACTAGCACTGTGTAACGTCCCGTTAGAAGCCACTAGAGGCCATATTGGTTAAGTTTTGTGATTGTGGTTTTTGTTTGGACTTTTATTATGACATTCTGAACACCTCCAGCCATGAGTTTGTTTATTACGAGTTTCAGCTGTCCAGGGTGCTCAGAGAAGATGAGATTTGTGCTGTTATTGGTTTAGGGTTTTGAGTTTTCTTTATTTAAGTTGGTTAGTGGTGGATCTGAGTGTGGGTCCACCGCCATCCAGGCTTCGTGTTGAAGTGTCTTTCTGTTTTCCTTTTCGTTTTGCTGAAGTCTAGTTATCTGGCCCGTGTGCCTGTGTTTGGTTTGTGTTTTTAAAAAAATAAAGAAAAGAGATATGGAAACGAATGTCTGCCTCTGCGCCTGCCCTCATTTGGGAGAAAGGGGAAGAAGTGACACACTGTTACTATCAACTGTATTAATAGTTGTGTACTCTACTGATTATAGTGACAATTCTTTTTTAACATCAAAATTACAATGCATGAGTCAGTGTTTTTGACAAAAATTTCAAATATTGTCAAAAGACCTAAACCTGTCAACCTGCGCATTACTACCATATAGCAAAAAATTTATAGAACATCACATTGGAAAATACATCAGACTCTGTAACTTGAAATATGTATAACATAGCATTGAAATATGTATAACATAGCAAATCATTAATTGAATTTTTTGAAGTCATTTTATTGCCTCTTTAATGTATTTTGAGAAACCTTTAATACTGCTTTGAGCCAGTCATATCATTGCCATGACATCACATTTTATTTAATGCAGAAATCCTCTTTTTGTTAGTAGCTTGAGTCACTGCTACTCTACGGCAAGCTAATGGTGGTGTACATTCCCAAACAAGAGTAAAAATTTCTTAGGCTAGACTGATCTATATACACGCACAATTGAAGCATTTGAAGCCTGTGACAAATCATTTTTTTCTTTATCTTGTTGACTGCTTCTTTAAGTTGACTGCTTTTAACTCCTTCAACCTGCCAAACAAGTATTTATAACGACCTGCACATTCCCTCTTTGTCATATAAAATACATTGAAACTAAAGTTAAACTGATAAGTAAGCACTTTTATAAATTGTTTTGCAGTATTGTTTTTCACCTTTCCGCTTTTTTTTTTTTCAATTTTCAGACAATTTTTTTTTTTTAGATTTCTCTGCAAATCTTCTCTTTCTGATAATAGGTCAAGAGATCAAAATCATCAGAGATAAGTTTATGTGGGTTTTGTAGTGTTTTTCATGCTGATTTCAAATCTGTGTTTAGTTCTTCTCTAGCACGTACAGTTTTTGTGATGAAGCTAGTTATATATTGCATGATAGTGGTATAATCAGCATAAAATAATCATATCCTAAGTGTTTTTGAAGAAACAGTGCTAGTGGACTGACACTGATCATTATATCTATGCCACAGTATGCGAGTATCTGACTTCACACTGAAAATATTGAAACAGTTACTTGATTGGTGCCTGCGGTTTAATAAAAACCGCACGCAAGTCTATTGCAAATCTAATATTACTCATAATTCAAAAAGTTGAAAGCAGATCTGAAATCAGCATGAAATATGGTTTACAAAAGTGTGTTTTGGTTTCTGATGATTACAAAAAAAAAATTTTTGTTGACCTGTGTAATCATCAAAAACACCAGCACTGACAGTTACACTACAGTATAACTTTTACTTTATACTACTGATACAGTACAAAACTTTCTCCCTAAAATTTGAAACCTCATGCTTTTCTTTTATTTGGTTACTGTGGAAACATCTCCATGCATTAGGGTGTGCTTCATGTAAATGAAATGTAAATGAGGGCAAATTGAAATCATTGTTCCAGGACATTTTCCAAATTGGATGCAAACTTTGAAGAGGAGGTTCCATTATGATTAAATACACCATGTTTAATAATGACTTTATTATAATAGTCTTAATTCACAATATGGTTGCCAAGCAACATAACACTAAAGAGTATTCTGTGAACAGCAGAGCACAGAATATTTAGAATTTTAGTTATTTTAATTGCACCTGGTTCAGAGATATTGTTTTTATAATTAGCATTAAAGCCATATATATTTTTATTACCTAAAAAAAGTAAATACTAATCGAACATTTCAAGACACCAAGATATCCTCACACTTTTGGTATTTAGCATGTTGGATGTTCTTACATGGGAGTGTGTGCTAATGTATTTGTTTTGGAGTGTCTGTCTTTAAATGCAGACTGAGACAATATTGTTTGAGAGTTATAAATGCAGAATAAAGACAGGGTAACTTTTGCACTTTTTATCTGTTTACCTGATCTTTTCCGTCTTTTCCATTTGTCCTCCCTCCTCTCTGGCCGAGATTTGCTTACTCTCATTATTCTTTGGAGTTTGCAGTTATTAATATTTTATTACCCTGCTGAGAGAGTCATCCAGAACAGACGCTGTATTCTCTGAAAGCTTCGAGCTTTTTTTTCTTTTAGAAATGCAAATAGGCCGCAACATTGGACACCAGTTTATCAGGAGATTTTAAACCTCATCATGAATGAACTTTTGCGTGATAGCTCTTAAAGAGGCAAATAATGAGGTGAAATGACATGAAGACAGAGACAGGGAAAGTTTTATTCTACTACTATTTTCACTGTCAGTTTGATGAATGATGGGTGGGTTGATTCAGGAATAGCTTGACAAGGCTTCAGGTTTCACTGTGTTTTAACTAGGCTGTTTACATTGATCAACTGAATAAATGCAGTAATTTATTCTACCTGATTAAATATTGGCAGACATAAATTTACCACAAAGGTGAGATTGATTTTAAATATCTTACTACACTGTTTTGATGCATTGTTACAGACTGTCCCAATCCAATCTTTGAGGTACTTTGGTGTTCAGTGTCAGGTGGTATAATTATTGTGTTTTCACAGGTAATACATTTTTGCCAACTAATTTTTGCCAACTGCTACATTTTCTAGTGTATGTTTCTATAATATCTTAAAATTGTATATTTATATAATTTTACATAATACATAATAAAATCATTTTATATTTATAGTGTAGATTTTAATAATAGTTAATGGTTATATTGGGTTTGGCTACCAGTTTAACTTTAAATGACTAAATTTGCATAGTGGTATATATTACTATTGATTACTATTCATTGTGATTTTTATGACCAGTACTGCGATTGCAATTTAAATGCAGTTATTTACTGGGTAAAATCACATCCATTTTCCACATCCAACTTGAATGCTGAAGCACAAAGGCTTGAAAGCTGAAATTTATGTGCCAGACTGCCAGTCCAAAAGTTCTGCGTTATTAGATTTCTTGCAGCAAGTGGCAGAAAGTAGGCTTGAAGCCTAATGCTCGGCTCTTTTGTACCAGTGTTTAGAAAACAGGACTTAGACTCTGCTGATTTTACAAGTTTTCATATTCCACTGTGAACATCTTTTTGTTAACTTCTGCAGATGGGCCTTAGTGCAGCAGGTCATGTCTACTTATTACACCTCTATTATAGTGGCATGGGTTAATCACAATATACAACAAAGGATTGGATTGATTTGCACTTACCATAGCCAGGACCTGTTCAGTTCAAATATGCTGTAGTTGGCTCTGGTCTTGATCCTTTGATTCAGATTGAGACATTGCTATCAGTATTGAAAAGTGAACATTAGAAAACTATAACTATATGGCCAACATGCCCTTCAGGCTTTTCCCAGAGTTTCTATTTGCCCCACTTCCAGTGTCAAATAAATTGTTCTATTGTTTCTTATCATAAATCCTATTAGAAGGAACCTTGGGGGCACATTTTGTTAGAAAGCCAGCATAGTATGCATTAAAAAGTTTAATAATTTAATGATTAGAACTTTGTAGAAGGAAGACATTTTGAATATATGTTGAAAATCTTAAAAAAATAAAAAAATTTGAACAAAATCTGAAAATATGTATATTGTTCCACATCATCTCTGTATCGTCTTGTAGACATTATAATGAATTTGCTGTGCATTATGACGGTGGCTGGTGTGTGTATGTTTCCGTCATGGAAACAGAGGCTTTGCATGTCTCAGGATCTGAAAGCAGTGAGTCATCTACTGTCATTGTTCTGGACCCGCTGCCTCTGACAGACTGGGAGGGAGCATCAAGGCTTAGATGCTAGGAGAGATAGCAGCTCTAATAGTCTCTTTCATTTGGGCTTGCAAAGGCCGGCTAGACTCAGGGACGAGGTCATTGACCTGCAAGTGTTGGAGAATTTGAACAGCAGCCGAATACTTGCTCACTCACTCACTACATAAATACATACATATATATGTACATAACCCAACAAAGATTGACCAAAAAAACAATGAGCAGGTTTTCTCTATTAGTTTGCAATAATGTGATCTTTAAAAGGCTAACCAAATTTATTTTGAGGCGTCTTTTATGGAAACTGTTGTCAGTGATCAAAGCTAGAGTGGGTGCACCCACTGAAAGTGCAGTGGGAGGGGAGGAAGGAGAGCAGTTTTATTGATTTTCTAACTGCAAAGAAGTACACATCCTCTACAGAGAACACACGTCTGTGCATTTGAGTGTACAATTACCTTTTGTTTCCTGAATTTCATATACTGAAAAAAGTTAGGGCACATTTTACATATATACATTATACAAAATCAGCAAAACAATTTGATCAGGGTTGTTGATTCTTTATACAACTATAATAATAAAATCTTCATTAACTTAAGTAAATGCAGGAAATAAACAAACACTCATATAGGTAAAAGCATTCTTTGTGGATGTGCGGCTGTGGGTGTGTGTGGGCATGTGTGTGGCGTTGTGTCTTCTTCAGTGCATTGAGTGCATTAGAATTCTGCAGCCTGTCTGCACTCGGATGAATGGAGGGAGGAGAGAGAGGCCGTCAGGGTCATAAACTGGAAGAGCATTCCTTTCTCTGCCTCTGTGCTGTGAAAGTCTTCAGTCTTCTGTCCACATACAAGCACATGTGCGCTTGCTCTCTCTCTCTCTCTCTCTCTCTCTTTCTTTCTTTCTTTCTTTCTCTCTCTCTCTCTCTCTCTCTCTCTCTCTCTCTCTCTCTCTCTCTCTCTCTCTCCAGCTTGAACTCTACTCTTGATGGGTAATAATTGGAAGATGCTCTAAACTCCCTGTAGGAGCCTGCTCAGCTGACCTCTGCTCTCAAATGCTACACACACACACACAAACGCACCCACGCACACAGACACACACATATATGCACTGTCTCGGAACTCAGCGGGCTTATGTTCTGACAAACACACACGCGTCAGCTGGTTTCTTTCTGGACAGAGTCCACCTGCTTTTTACTCTAACACATATTTTACATGTCCCTTTCGATCTAGCAGGCACACACTGCTTTTCGGTCCACCACACACACTCACACATACACACAGCCCACCTGAGCCTCCACGTTGCCCCACATACACACTTGTCTTGGCTTCTGTGCCCCAGACATGATTACTTTAGATGAGAGAAATACCCCACCAGCATGCTAAATACTCCACAGAAAATCGGGCTGTAGTCTCACACACACACACACACACACACACACACACACACACACACACACACACACACACACACACACACACACACACACACTATTTAAAATGTAATGTTTTAATGTAACCATATTTAATTAAGTAATTTTAGACCATTGTATTGGTCCCATTGTCATTGCATTCGACACAACATAAAGGGCTACTGGCATTGTCACATTAAACGAAAAATGAAACAACAGCAATGAAAGAAAAATTGGATGGCAAATGCTAAAGCACAGGAAACTGTTTGATCTCTTTTAATTAATAAATTAAGAGGAGCCTCAGTGAATGCAGCATAGTTTGACTGCTTCTAGTAAGGCAATGTTCCTCTCTCTCTTCAAAATGACAGACAATTTAGTGCCTTTTAGGTGTCACCTCATCAGTTTAATCGAGGCTTTGGCCAGCTTAGTGAAAAAGGCGTCTACCTCTGTTCCTGTAATTAGAAGAACGAAAAGGAATCTATTACATATGTTTTGTATTGGTTGTGTTTTCTGTTAATAAGACAATGTGCAGATGCCTTGGTTTATTCATGAGCTCTAGAGGGCTATTTTCTGTTGTAAATACACCAGGCAAACAAACTGTGCAGAAAAGATCGTCATCCGGTGTTTGTTTTCGTTCCTGAAGATGTTTTGTATCGTGGTCTAAAGTATGTTCTGCATAATTTTAAATAATAAGCGAACTTACAGGAAGGAGCGCTGCCGTTGCAATCGACGAATTGCTTGATTTAAACGTTTGAAAATAAATGGAAAAATAACCACAGTGATCAGTAAATATTAACGGACCAGATATGGGTTAGATGTCCTCTAAGACGGTGGCGTGCACATGCACATCAGACAGCAGGGTTATTGTTGAACTCCCAGAAGCTTGGGCTTATTCAGATTCAGTAAAAGCTAAGTTTGAGACACTATAATCCAGTGCAGTGTTGCCTTGCAGACTGGGATGCAGCAAAGTGTTTTGATCTGTGGGTGCTGAAATTTGCAGCAGTATATACGCAGTGATGACATGCAAATATACCTTTTTGATTTCAGTGTGTCACCCTGGTGTAAAGTGATGATACTTACAAACTGACATACCAAATTGCTGAGGGACACCCTGCTCACTCTGCAGTCCCTCATTGAGCCAATGGTGGTCTGGTAGTTAGGGATCCATCCCGTGTTCAGAAGGCCATGGGTTCGAATCCCAGCACTACCAGAGGCAGTACCCCTGAGGTACTCTTCAGCAAGGTACTGCCCTCATACAGCCCGGGTGCCGTGTCGCTGGCTGCCCACTGCTTCACTTGGTGACTGGGTTAAATGCAGAGAAAGAATTTCACATTGTTCACACTGTGTGCTGTGGTGTGTTTACGTGTGACTATAAAGGCCACTTTACTTTCCTTTACTTCTAGACCAGAGGTTCTCTGTGCTGGTCCACCACTGCCCTGCGTGATGAATAGATTTCTCCCTGCTCTAACACGAAGGCTTGTTTACTGGGTGGTAGCCTTCAGAAACCCTTCACGTGGTGAAATTTGGACCCTTTGGGCTCTTAAAGTTGGGCACCTCAAACCCAAAAGAAGAAAGAAGAAAATCGAATGTAAAGGTTTCACCAACATTTTACTCTTTCATTTTCAGTTATTCCAAAAACCTACATTTTAACACTTTGTCAATAACTGGATGTAACCACTCATATCAGGCATCTTAGGAACTTCATTTAGGAACTTCATGTTGAACATGAATAAGAGTTCAACTATAGAACAGTATTCGTGCTGTTTTTGAGAATTTTCTACCGTACTGTGGATGTGCGTTTTCTACTTCTGCCGATGATAAAGCGATGAAGATAGTTTTACTTGCACAGATGTTTATTTGATAAGGTTATTCTGGCTTCCTTCGAGGCACACATGTAAGGAACGAGATAGTAATGTGGATGATAAGTGGCTAGTCTGCTAACCAACATTTTGCCTCGTATGCATCTTTAAAAAAAATCCACGTTAGAATCAATTTCAACAAATGAGGAGTTTTTGCTGACGGCCAGGCAACTACTTAATTACATCAGGTGGGAGTGGGGTAATGGGATTGGGGTATTGGTAATCCATGTTGATCTAATCTCAACAGTGTATAGATATGTAGTACGATTATATGTAGGTGCATAGACGCCACACCCATGGCTACACACTAAAGAGTCAATACTCAAATGGACATCGGATGGAGATTAAAACAAATAATTATTAAATAGCATTAAAATCACCGGTACATCAGCTGAATTTTTCATTTAAAAAAGACGATATTGGGGTGCTTTGGGTAGCAGAACTAGCATACAACTACATACACCTTCCCTTGCTTGTATTTTAGGGACGTTTCCCACTTTAGTTGGACAGTCCTCCATAGATTAATGTTACTAGATTTATAGTAACATTCAGAGTAGGGTAAGGGTAGGGTAAGGTTAGAGTTTAGAATCAGCGTTTGTTCAGAGTAGATACTGAACTGAATTTAAGGCTAGAGAAAGTGTTGTTGGTGGACTGTCAAAAAACATGTCAGGATGTTTTGCATGCGAATGTTGCTTCTTTAGTTTTGAACTGGAGCCATGAGACTAACGTTCCTGAGAACCACTACAAGCCAACAGCCACCTAAATCTTTTCCATGAACACAAAACAACCCCCAGTCCCTATTCAGCAATTCATTAAGGTGCCACAGACTTACTGATGTGGTTTAGGACGCAGTATGACTTATTGTGAGCTATAACATGAACAAAACTTCAGACATTTCAGACAACAGCGTTGCTACTATTCAGGGATTCCTTTGTATTTACGATGGTCCTTTTCACAAAAAGATTCTGGATCAGCTCTGTTACTCCTGAGGTGGTTTAAGAAAACAGACCCTGTTCAAACACTGCACACAGTTTTCGGGCTACTCACAGTAAGTCATACTACTTACTAATACTAAACCACAACGGTAAGTGTGTATCACCTTAATGAAGAGATGGATGTGGTTTGAGTGGCTTGAGAAAAATTTGGGGATGTATTTAATATACTGTGTTGTATTTCCTGTGTGTGTGTGTGTGTGTGTGTGTGTGTTCTCTCCACAGTGGAGATCACAAGGTGTTCCTTTCTCTGCTGGCTGCTCTCTCTCTGTTGCTGATCTTCCTGCTTGTCCAGCGTCGTTGTTCTCTGGTGTCCAAGATCGCCCTGGCTCTCGGCCTCCTGGGAGTTTACAGCTACCGCGCTGCAGTCGGCAATGTCCTGTTCCCATGGCAACACTCAGGTCGATCCATCTCCAAGTAAGTTCGGATGCGTTTGCATCTTATTGACAGCTGTTGTTGAGGTCAGGCTGAGGAGAGACCAGATCTGAACTTTTTCTCTTGTATAAATAATTTGACCCATTTATCAGCGATGCTATAACAAGCACTGTCTTTTGGGCTGTTTTCTTTGAATAATAATTTTCTTTGCCATCCTTATCATTAGTATGTGCTGTCTGATGTTGGAAAGTTACTCTAGAGATTAGACGATTGCACTCGAGGAAGAGGCTTTAATTAGCCTTGTTTTCTATTCTTATTACAAGAACCACAAACACTCGGAGAGCGTGTTTCTAGAGCATGGAAGTGATAGAGGCCTCCTCTCAGGCACGCAAAAGGCAGTGCATTGTGTGCTGCTGTTTAGCGTGTTAAGCAGAGAAAGGGCCTTTGATTAGTCTGGATTGGAAATCTTTGAAGTCTATTATTACCCTGATTATAGGCCTTTGCTGGAATCAGGAAGAGGTGAGTCAGAAGGCCAGTCTTTTAGTTTCCTCTGCGTTTAGTGCTCATTAGTCTGAACTGATCCACTTGTAGCGTTCTGTCACGTACATTCTTTCCCCCACTATTAGACTGACCAGGCTGTTTTAATGGTGCTAAACACAAACAAACATGCCCACTTTCTTATTTTTCTCTCTCACAGACACACCCCCATATTACGTTATTAGAACACATGCACGCACCTCACTGCCAAGACAAGGCGGCACTTCTCACCTCTTCCCCTTGACATTTTCTCTCACCTAATTAAAACTTTGACCTTTCGCCCTTCCTGCTGGGCCACCAACTGTGTTCCCTTATCGTCTCTCTGTCCAGGAGACAGACAGAGAGAGAGAGAGAGACAGAAAGAAAGAAAGAAAGAGGAGTCACTCCATAATTGACAGTGCCACCAAAGCCACTCACTCATTCATTAATCACCAAAGGATGTTGTTTTTGTTGCCCAGGCAACCTGTGCATTTTCCAATGAATTTATGTCTGCCACATCCTTTTCCACCACTCTATCTGTCCATTTAGCTGAGGTGGTTGTAGTCTCTCTGTCTCTCTCTCTCTCTCTCCCTCTCT
>JBBJLS010000006.1:16112854-16135686 GCA_037577275.1 Bryconaethiops microstoma
TATATATATATTCACACACACACACACACACACAGTGGTAAATGTGTTAGAAACATTTAACCGCAGCAGTAAAACAGCAGTAAAGACTACATTTGTTTATTTTCATCCCTGTTGTTTGCTTTGCCAGTACAGATAATTACAAGCTATTGAGTTTCATTTGAATGACCGTTTTTCCTTCCTACTTTAATTGCTTTACTTCTTTTGGTTACAGCATGTCTTGTTTTGAGGTCAGTGCACTTAAAGATTTAGTGAGGTCTTCTGATCAGGCAGATACTTTTCAGAATTGTTGAAGTCATAGCCTTCATAAAATGGGAACATGATGTGTGTCAGATGTTTTGGAAGTTTTATTACTCAGCTTTTAAACTTTTAAACAGTTTTCAAATATAATAGGTTCAGACGTCTGAACACCGATTAGTGAAAGGAGTCCTAGTATTACAACTAAACTGTCTGTTAACAATATAAATAATAAAATATTCAGGTACCTTTTGTAGCTACTCTGCACAAGCCTTTTGTTTAAAGGAAAAGCAAATTCCTTTCAAATTAAATTCATTTCCCCCTTGACTGATAAAACAATTAAAAAATTACAGTTGTTTTTTTCCCTTTGTATGCAACCTGTCATTTTGCACTTGTAATTTGAAAAATACAAAAGAGCTCCCTCTAGAGAGAACCTCAGCTAATTCAACATTAGAGCCTTAGCAGAGCATATGCTTACAATGCGCCTACTGTACAAATGTGTGTACTGCATTTGCGGATGCTTAATTAGTAAATAACTGTTCATGCTTTTTTCCTTTACCACAGAGCTTTGAAAAAAAGTAAAAGAAACTGTGGGATAATCATCACCGGCATCACAACATTTTATAATGTGAAATAAATCATAGCCCAGAATCTCTCAGGAGGATCTTAAAACCTTAACACAGTTGACCAATACGTCCGCCTCAAATCCACGAAGACATTTCATTTAATATTGTTTAATCAATTTTATGGGTGAGCGTGGTTCAGACAGCTGTTATTTCACAACAGGCTGAGCTACTGTCAGATTTTAGTAGTTGTTGGCAATCTGAAAATGTCTAAATCAATGCAACAAAAACATCTACATTTCATTTTGCCCGAGTGTTTAGTTGTGTTTATAGTACAAATTGCTTTAGAAAAGTTAGAATCCTCTGCATCCCAGTATTATGACACATTGCCTGATGCAATCTGTGATCCAGGAAATGAGTGGTCACGTTATCTACCTCATTCATGGATGCAACAGATAATAGTACTAACTATAAATGCAGCGTAGGCCTAGAGTTAATTACAAATTTGCTCCCGTCACCTTGTCATAAAACCAATTTTTCTGAAACCTGATCATTTAATTGTTGTCACTTTGTGAGCTGATACAGATCATTGTTGCGTTTAGATTTTATACTTAGATTTATGACACCAAATGTCCTGAACCTTTCTTGGGTTTGTCACTATGTCCTACATATCATCAAACTTGCACACATTCAACCAACTATTCACACACTAGCCAAGTTCCTGGAAAATCAGAGTTCTGTGTGCTTTCTTGTCCAGAGCTGACTTTTGGGCCAAAAATGTCTTGGTTGTGATGTCCAGCTAAGCTGAGCAAGATTACTGTTTTCCTTTTAGGAAAACAGACTGCAGTTCATTTATCCTCCGCTCGTTTATTACCTCCAGGATGCTTGAGCAACAGCACAGAGTTGCGGGCAGATTTATGCTTCATATTAATGTAGCTTAACTCTGTAGATGATCATTTCACTATATTCTTGGCATGAAGGCTGCTCAACTTATTGCCTTATCATGTCCTCCACATGCTGGTCTTCGAATGATGTCATGTAATCCTGCTTCCAGCAGTGAGGTAGCTGCTGCTGTTTTCTCGTGACTGTGGACAGTTGTGCGTTGTGTTGGGTTAACTGCTGTTCCATAAACCCAACCAAAACAGTGATTTGCCCCAACCCATCTATCATGCTAGTTTCATATTTGTTGTTTCTACAGAGAGGCTTTTTTTCATTTCTCCCAGCTCTGAGGGAGGGGAAGGAATGTAGTGATCAGATGAAGAATGCCTCTGTGCTTGATGAGGCTCTGCACCAGAAGTGTAAATGGTCCTGAAGGTGTGTTTATGTTTAGAATCACTGGTCAAACTCATTCTGATTCAAACACCTTGAGGCAGAGTTCTGTACCAAGTTAGACAGGCAGAACAATATGGCTCTCGTAGTTGCTCTCGTAACGTATGTTTTGTTGATAACTGGTTGAGCGCTTTCATGTCTGGCGGCAGAGTTTAACTGATGTGTATGATTTATATAATGAACCTACAGAATGCAAGGAGGAAAAATGAGAACGGTTCACACAGATGTTCTCATGGACCTCCAGGGTCTTTTGTGTCAGCACAGTTTCTTCATGTGTGCATGATTTTCTTGCTATAAGTTCAGTGCAAATCTGGCCTGTTCTCCTTGCCTCTGCCTGATATTCTGTTGTTAGATAAGGATGAGGATAAGCACAATGGGGGAATTGTCATTTAGAATCAAACAGATAAATTCAGTCGTTAAGATATAACACCTGAGCACACATTGCCACCTTTGCTGTCTGTTTCATAGACTATGGCATTCTGGGATATCATTATTTGTAGTGATCAGAGCATGTCTTACTCAACTATTTGCATGCATTCCCATGACTTGCCCTGGATGCAGGTGAATTGCCTTGAGAGCCTATTTAGAGCTGAAATCTCATAGAATTGTAAATCAGAATAGTTGATACTGCATCGACCTCAGAAATGGGATGTACACTTTGTGCAATTATTTATTTCTACTACTTTGGACCACAGGAAAAGGGAAATTGCAAGTATTTATTGAGGGACAAATCTGGGCAGTTGTTTGAGGTTTTCAGTGGGGTAAGTTGCCACTTGAGTGTAATATCCCAAGTCAAGTGTTCACATGTCCGGGCTGTAATGGCAGTGTCTGATTTGGAATACTCTAATATGTGAAGTTTGTCAAAAATCACCTAGGCTTTTCTTGAGCAAAAAGATTTCTCTTGGCCCAGATTGAAGTAAACAGTGTGAAACAATTCAAACAGTGTTAGAGGCAAAATTCACCACTGTGCATAAAAAAACAAACCAGTACCAAATTGTGACCTAAAGCATCTTCAACCGAAAAGTCCTGTAAATTCTTATTTATTTGAATGCATCATATGGATGCCTTTTGGACTTAAGGAACACACTATAATAAAAAAATGTTTTCTTCTGTTTATTATTTTACTCTCTGTCTCTTAATAGCAAGTACTGAAGTACCACCATCATGCTCCAGTGGTTGTGAAAGCTGCTCGGAATACAATGGATGCACAAAATGTCGACCGCGTTTTTTTATCCTTCTGGAGCGGAGCGACATTCGTCAGACTGGGGTGTGTCTCGCCACCTGTCCTGTAGGATATTATGGCATTCGCAATCGTGATGTGAACAGGTGCACACGTGAGTATCGTTTAGTTCTTTAAAAAGCATTCTTAAAAGTGTATTAAGGCTTTAATAAAGCTTTATATGTGAGTGAGAAATTGCTAAATAGTTTCTCCCACTTTTCCTCAAATCAGCAGATGCAACTACTGCATTTACTGAAGATGACTGATAACTGATTGCTTCATTTTTCTACTGTGACAATCTTGCTCTTTCTTTTGTCACTGGCTATACTTGGATGATCTACACAAAAACAGTTTAATGATATGTGTCTCATGCTGAAGGAACACTCGTATGAAAGTAGAGAATCATTCATTACATGCAATTTACTGAGGAGCTCCACCAGTGGCATTAAACCAACGCGCCTTACCCAGCACAGCCGAGCCAGCGATCTGTTTTCTCTTACTTTGTGGGTGAAAAGCAGGATTCAGGGAAAAAATCCAAAGCAAAACATTGGTAATACACTGTTTGTCTGTTTCTGTAAGGAAGTCTACATTACTTTGGCCTGAAAATGTGGAGTTCATGTTAGTTCAGAGCTTGACCACCTTTTTCTACTCAAGCACTTACATAGTACATTTAATAAAGTTAAATATAATTAGACATGTAATACCACTATATGGGAACATTTTACCATAAATGAAGGAGTATTAAGGAAAATCATGGATAAACAGCTGAACATTGTCTCTTGTAAACCAATTGATGGTTTCTCTATGGAGGTGGATTAATAGCATTTTCCTACTTCACGCCAGCAGAGCGTTTCTAGTTGTAAATTGAACGAACCTCTCCTTTTTGAGGCAGGGCAAATTTTGATAGCCAATTAGTGTGAGCTGCAGCTTGGACTCATTATATATTTTTTTTTGCTGGAAGAAAATGCCGCCTTTTGCTTTGCATGTTACGCTCTTGTATCACGTTTCTTAATGTCTCTCAGATGTTGATGTGATTCAGTTCTTTTCTAAATGGTCATTAAAGGTAATCTCCATTCAAACATGACAGTGAAGGTTATTGCCTTATGGTGTTTGCATTTCACAACGAAAGTCATGATCTGGATTTTCTTTAAAGCATTTTCACATTGTTTATAGGTACGCTCTACAATAATCTTGTGTAGAGACCTATGTGACAACACAAATCAGCAACAAGATCTAATGTATCCACTCTGTTTTACCGTTACTGCCTAGTTTGCTGCATTGGGTGTAATATGGAATATTTGTATTTTGAGTGCATTCACCATTAGTTTATTCTTATAAAACTCTAGGTTTTTTTTTTACTTTATCATACAGAAACACTTATTTTGCTGTCATATCGTGTGCTGTACTGGGTTATAGTAAGGCTACAGTGCATGTTAGCCCTTCATTTCAACCTTACTGCTCAAACCCCTCAGTGGCTCACCCGCTATAATTATTCAATCAGCTGCTTGTATTTGATTCATCTCCAAATCCCCAAGATGTCTTGTTAGCAACATTTGTCTTACATTAAGGGTACATTTGTAAATGCTTGAGTGAAAAAGTATTCTCTCCAAACATCACAAATGTCAAATTTAGTTGTCAAGTGTTTTAAAGTAGTAATTGAGAGCAGAGGTTAAAACGAAAAACACTGAGCTAGAATACTCCAAAGCCCTCTCCTGTCTTTGACCCAAACCCAGTGGAGTAGATATGCGTGTGTAACTGCCCCAAAGGTGTCTACTCAAAATGCTTTTTTGACAGTTTCCCATGTTGTAATACCAGAGTTTTTCGTATCTCCTGGCCATTTGGTGTGATCATCTCACTGGAACAATTTTCAAAAACTTGCCTGATGTTAAATTGATATTGCCTAGATGCCGTTTACAGAGAAAGCCGTTCCAGTGGCCAAGAATGTTGGATTCATTACGTGACATGCTCGAAAGTGCAGAGGAATGAATGAAACACTGGCTCTCTTGTAATTTCCACACTAGATAATAGTGAATTGTACAGGGTTTGGAAGAGTATTCTAGTAGTCCTGTTTGTAGGTGTCTGTTGTTCGTTCCCGTTCATAATTGCCCCCAATTTAAAGTAGTTTGCTTGTTTGTTTGACTGAGGAAGCCGAGCTTGTAATGAGATGGCTGTGCAAGCAGCCGCACACAGTTCTGACGTATAAGTCTTTGGGACTGGACTTGCTCACCCCTGCTGTTGGCTGGCGGGGGGGTCAGGGATGGACTTATGCTTTTAAAAGGTTTTGGGTGTTATTTATGGTATAGCTTAATGCCTGCATATATCGTCTCTCTCAATGATTGTTTTTCCCTCCTCCACCAATAAATCTCCAAACAGCGTTTATTCAGCCTGAATATTTCACTTAAACATGTCCATGAAATATCATAGCTTCCTACGTGGAAGGTCAACAATATCCATTATGTATATATTTCACTCAAATCATAGAGAATTGATAGCTATTAAGAATAAATCCTCTGACAACATTAGGTAAACACTCAAAAGGACATGGAAGGGGCTAGAAAGATTCCCTTAATATATTCTTTTTGTGTCTTTTCTTTTTCTTTCAGAATGCAAAATAGAAAACTGCGCAGAGTGCTTCAGTCGAACATTTTGTGCAAAATGTAAGGAGGGTTTGTATTCATACAGTGGTCGGTGTTACCACAGCTGCCCTGAAGGCTTAACCACTGTCAATAGCACCATGGAGTGTGTAGGTGAGTAACCCACAAAACAAAAAGCTGATGTTTCTATCTTTGATCTGCATGATGGCAATACTACCTATAAACCCATAAAAATGGTTCTTAAAGGGTTCTTTAGTAAAAGCAATAGGCTTGATCCCAGAAAAGAATGATTTGAATGTCTAAATGGCTTTAGACATTGTTTAAATGTTCTTTATAACTGTTCTTTATAATGGAAACACCACTGCAAATGTAACCCTTTTAAAAGTGGTTCAAGAAAAAAAAAGAAGTCCAAGAATCTTTCTTGATATGAAACTATTTTTGCTGAGAGTGCTGAAACCTTGCACAAAAAGGCTGTACTTTTTTACACACTAAAGCACAAATATTTTAGGGCAAACATGTGCACCACAGTGTGCCTTGAAAATTGGTACAGCTACATGGACAAAAGTATTGGGACACCTGACCATAACACCGACAGGGATTTTAAAAACATTCAAATACATAGATTTTAATATGGAGTTGGTTGCAGCTATAACAGCTTCCACTCTTCTTGGAAGGCTTTCCACAAGATGTTAAAGTGTTTCTGTTGGAATTTGTAGCCATTCATTCTGTATGAGGTCAGGCACTGATGTTGGATGAGAAGGCCTGGCTTGCAAGTTATGTTAAAGTTCATCTCAAAGGTGTTAAATGAGGTTGAGGCCAGTCAAGTTCTTCCAACCATGTCTTTATGGACAATCCTTTTTGCACTGGGGCACAAAGTTGGAAGCAAGGTGTTGTCCAATTATAATGCTGAAGCGTTATTATTGACCTTCAATGGAAGTAAGCCTAAACCCTGAAATAATTTTGTCCATATAGTGTAGCTCACATTAAACTTAAAAATATGCAAGAAATATTTCTTAACAGTATACACTTGACTAAAATTGGTCACTCTGGAAGTAATCTACTAAAATTTACATTAATAAAATAGTAATAAACATGGAATCTGCAGGTCATCATAAATTGTTAGGCAGGCTAGATATTTTCCATGAATGTTGCTTTTATGTATATCACTAAAAGAGAAGAACCCAGACCAGCAGGATCTCAGTGATGCATAAATGTTTGTAGTTATTTGAACAGCATGGCAGCCAGCGAAAAGGCTAGCAGACTATTCACCTAATATTTAGAGTTAGGGTATAAAGATCGATTCATGCAAAATACTGTACAAACTACAGCATATAAAGTAAAGAACCTTCTACTTGAAAGTAGTATTGTACTCTGTGTCTGAAATGAAGACCACCGTTGATTATTTTGAAACTAGTTTTAATGTTTGGCCTTGAAAAATCATGAAAACAATCAAAGAAAAACTCATAAATAATCACTAAATGACACAATTACTTATATAAATGACAGCAACAGCTTTATTTGATGGTGCACACATGTAGAAAAAATAATTCTACTATATTCTTAGGCCAAAGTCAAATTGTATGTTTGTTATTTTACATATTTTGTCATCATTATCAATGGTGATTCGCTCCACTGCAAATAAAAGTATTGGATTATAGCATTACTTGAACAAGACAACAGTATTGTACTTAGAGTATACCTGACATTCATATGTAACTGAAAGCTTTCAAATGAGCTCTTTGAAGTGGTATGTAAGCTTGGTGCTTATTCAAGAGACAAGATTCTGTTTCCAAACAAGGGAAAGACAGATGTAGATGTTATGAAAGTACAGAGATTGAAATTCATATGGGAGTCCCCAGTCTTTCCTCAAAAGTATATCTGACCCACACCATTTTATAATACAGTTTGTGCTTCACTGCAAAGCAATCAAAGCAATGGTTCAAGAGGAAACCTGCTGGGATATATACTGTTTTTTTCCACCCTGTTCTCCTCTTTTCTCTTGGGTTTCTCAATCGCTAGTGAAAGGAACGTTGGAGGGAGGCCTGCTGGATGATAAGGGCTTTATTGATTTATTTTGAAAATTGTTCTGGCATAAGCAAGCAAACACAGTGCTAATAGCATTACTCCCAGAGACTGACCTGGCTTCCCCAAGCTGCTTGGCTTTTAAGTGAGGAGCTTCAACTCATAAGGCATCACCCATGCTCCCTTACCTTCACCAGGGGTTCAGTCCAGCACTTCTTATCATATATTTTTCTCCCTGTGATTGTTTTTGGCAGTGTCAAGTTTCTTTCAGCCACTCTGCCACACGCACTACCAAAAAACTAAACTTCCAGATACTCGTGAAAGCCGCAGAAAGAACAAAACATTAAATGTTGAAATTTAACCGAAAACAGCTCAGACCACATGGAAGCCATGACTGGAGCTTGACAGTATGTTGTAAGGTTGGAGAAAAATGAAGCTCACCGCATATAATTATAACAAAGGCCCTTCCTTAGAGTGAGGATGAACAAGAGAATATGAGTGATGCTGGATATTACCATGATTTTTTCCCTCCTGATATAATTTCAATCATATTTGTTTGGAGTAACTTTTGACCTCCACTGAGTCACCCTGATCCTGGAATTTTAAAAAATGCTTTTCTTGGTTCATCTTTACTTTTTTGTGCTTGTTCTAGTGCAATGTGAGCTGGGGGAATGGAACCAGTGGGGCCCTTGTATGAAGAAAAACAAAATATGTGGTTTCAAAAAGGGCAATCAGAGCCGTAGGAGGGAGCCCACACAGCCCCCGAGTCCAGCCACTGTCACTGGACCTGCGTTGGCCTCTACCTGCCCTTCAGAGACTGAATCTCGGAAGTGCACTGTGCAAAAGAAGATCCCCTGTGGAAAAAG
The DNA here is from genome assembly GCA_037577275.1 of Bryconaethiops microstoma. Lineage (NCBI taxonomy): Eukaryota > Metazoa > Chordata > Actinopteri > Characiformes > Alestidae > Bryconaethiops > Bryconaethiops microstoma. The sequence continues at coordinate 16,121,682 of JBBJLS010000006.1, forward strand.
TAAGTCATGGGGGAGATCACAAAAGAGTAGCGATATTTGCAAGCATGAGCCGATTATTCTGATACAGTGGTGGCAAGTATCAATCCCTATTTATTTTATATATTCATATATTTAAATGTATTTAATATACTTTTCTTTTGGTAGATATGTGTTCTCTGATAATATTGCTTCTGAAGTCCATTCTTCTCTTGCATCACAGTGGAAATTTAACAAAGGAATTAAATGGAAATTTTAATTCCCGCTTACTTGATTGTAGTAAGCGCTGGTGCCTGGTGACTGATGTAACAGAATTAGCAGTTAACTCCTCCTCAAAGTGTGTTACGTTGTCCAGTGATGGTGCGTCAGCAGCCATATATAGAGGCTTGCTTCATGTGACTCAGAGGAAACGTATGCTCGTCTTCAACCTCTCAGTGTTGGTGGTATTGTAGGATGGGGGGGGTCCTAGCTCGTTGTTGGAATTGGAAAAATCCCTCCAGAAAAGTGAGATAAATTATTTATGTATTATAATTCATTTTAATGATATATGGGTGAAATAAATCATAATGTTCTACAGAATGCAGTACTTTGTGTACTTTTTGAAACTTTCTACGTCACAATATCATATTCTATCCAATCGTTGACTCACAGAAACAACAAGGGAATCTGTTCAGCCAGCGTGCCCCTCATGCATGTGTTGTTCAAGTAGTCCCAGCTAAACTCGCCAAACTATAACGTTAAAAAAATCTTCACATCTTGGATGTGGCATCCTTAACCTGGTTTGGGTTTGTTTATGTAGCATAAGGACGTAATGTTTGTGTCACAATGGAGCATAAACAAGTCTGTGAATATGAACAGTAAACAACCGGGAGCACAGCTGGCCGGTCTTCTGTGCATCTCTGGCACTTGATCAGAAGATCAGGCTCGTGTTTGTTGTTTTCGCTCACCAAATTCTAAGGTTAACAGCAGTATGATGTTCAGGCACTTGAGTAGAGATGGAAATCAAATGGGCCCGCATAACTAGTTGTGAATAAACTATTTAGGCTGACAGATTTAGTAATTTCATTCAGATGAACTCACCTGCCTTGTGGAATAAAAACAAGCCACAGTCATTTGCTGGCAGATGTCTCATTTACACTTTGGACCTGAGTAAAAGAGGCTGGGGAGTTCTGTGAAAAACGTTCACTGTTCACTGGCCAGTGCGCTGCGGTGGTTAATAATCCCACTGGCCATGCGATGCTTTAAGTTTATATGATTCGCAGCAGAATCAAAGACATCGTGTTTGGTCAGCTTGTTTTCATGAACACTGAAATTATCTGCCTTGCTCATAAAATGGACCTTGCTGAACTTCAGAACTCTAATCGTATTAAGGTCCAGGAGAGGTTGCGGAGGTTTTACTCGTAGAACTGTTGCAAATGGTTGCTTTACACTCCTCTCTCAACATAATCTATCGCTCTTTGGTCTTGTTGCATGAAAACAGTCTGCTCAGGTCAAGTTCTTATACAGCAATAACTGAGTATGTTTATTAGGTTTCTGAACTGGATGTACAGGCTAAACCTCTCATTAAGTAGACGTTAGGTAAGTGTGGTTGTTAAAAGCGAATATTGTTAAGTGAGCCCTTTTTAAACATGAAAAACAGCACACTGCACAATTCAAGCGCCACTTTTTTTTTGAAGTTTCTCATTCTTTCATCTTTAAAGAGTTTCAAGTAGGCTGAGGAGCATGTTCTTCTTCAGAGAAGAAGTGGGCTCCATGTTGGACCGGGTATGACAGCACCATCTGAGAAATGATAGGCGAATTTACTCTGCATGACGCCCTCATTGTGGAAAGAATTTCAGCCCCGGGTCCATAAGAATAATTAACAGTGAAATATTATAAACTACCCCATAAAAGCCTGCCAGATTTTTTAAACTTGTGACTACTTGTCGGAAAGAGGACGGTAAGAGACATGGGTGTTTTGCACTGATGTGGCTTGACGTGTGGGAAGACATTTGTTTGCAGTACATTTTTGAAACAGTCCAAACTTAAAAGTTCATGTTCACTATGTGAGTATAGAGATAGCACTGTTTATTTGTCTCTGCTGTTCATTCCAGTAACCTCAGCTTGTGGTGTGGTGTGAATGGGAGAAACCATCCTGTTCTGTAAACTAATGAGAAGGTGTCGGAGCTCTTGACCTCCTTTTTTCCCCCGTGTGAAAATGAGCACCGCGTGCTAAATTAGCGAGGCTGTTAATACATCTGCTGGAATTGGCCGACAGGGTTGCTGTAAAAATCGTAGGGGGCAGCGCTTGTATAACACAGTGATTTACTGGTCTGCAGAACTCACGCTTTGTGTCGTTTTGGCCAGGCGCTGGCTCTTTTTTCATCCCGCTTCCTGTAGTTTAATAAATAGGTTTGCACGAAAGCCGAATTTGTGGAACGCATGATTGCCTTTGTCAGGCTCTGGTGTTTAGGTTGGATTGAGGGGAGCTGTAATCACTGCTGTCATAAATGAATGGAGCCTGCCCCTGCCCCATTAGTGTTTTATCATAAGCGAGCTAATGAGCGCTCTATGTGCTGAGCCTGAGGCTAGGGTTCCCCTCCTTCTGACTGATGGGGGTTTTGCTCTCTTTAAACTCACTTTAACCTGCAAATCATCATTATCAGAGTCTAAGAAGGAGGTGTATTGTTTACTTGAGGCTACTAAATTCCTTTCGTGAGTAGGAGTGTTCTCCACAGAGCAAACAGCATTGCGCCAGAGGCCCTGTGAAAGTGGAAAACTTTGTGTGTGCATCTAGAACTCTCCAGGTAGGCCCCTTACTCAGTGATTCTTCACGGAAGTAGCCCAGAAAATCACGCTCATGGTCAGAACATTACCTTCTATCTTTTGCCAGGCAGCTGTTAAATAAACATCAGGAATTTCAATTATTACACATTTTGTTGCAGGAGTCAAACTCCATTAAATTGTTAAATGTTTAGATGTGTACTGCCAAAGCCGTTAAAAAATTATATTTGAAAAAAAAAAAGATCACTAATTTTCTGTACAGCTCTTACAAGCTCATGAAAGAGGTTGAAGGTTAGATACATCACTTCATGAAAATTATATCCTGTTTATTAGTTGATAAAATCATTGTACTACATTAATAAGATTAATTTGGTAGAACATTGCCATGCACACGAGTAGTGTTTGGTAAACACTCAGTAAGAATGTTATACAACCAGCAGAAATGGCTGTTTTACACGTTTCTTGCACGGAAAAATGCGTCAGAATTCTGAGAGCTTTGCAGTCTGATACATTAATGTGCTTACCTCTCTATGAGGGTGGCACACACCATCAGTGAGATTTTGGACATTCTGATTGCTCCTCTGAGTTTCAGAGCTATTTGTTTACGTGGAAAAAAACAAATGGTCAAATTTCTTGTCTCTATTGACAGAACACAAATGATTGAATCAAACTACAGATCCTTTCTGCCTCTGCTTGGGTTGATGAGCCTGTAGTTTTGGAGCTGTATCAAATTGAGGACCTGCATTTGAATGTGAGTCCTGGGCCTAAATTCTGAAGATTACAAAAGCACAGGATATTTTCAAGCAGCTGGCATCAGGCAAACATTGCTTCTAGTTACTGAGCAAAGAGCTTCTGCATATGCAGAAATCGATTGCAACAAAATAGCTAATTTATTTTGGCCTTGTGATTGATTTTTTTTTCAGATAAGTGGAGACAGAACTTACTGGTACTGTTTAAAACGGTCAACGGTACTGACACAGTACTGTCATTCTAGTTATAAAGCTTATATATCTGTATTGACCTTAGGTCTGTCACAATTATGACATTTTAACTGTCAATAAATGAAAGGACTAATTTGTCCATCACATCCCACAGACATTGAATAGAAGAATAGGAAATGCTGACAGGTCTGCAGCTGCGTACCACCATACACAGCAAGCTCTGATGCACTGCGTGTTCTGACGTAGCCAACATTACCTTTCTCAGCATTTTGTGCTACCATAGCTTTTCTGTGGTATAGGACCAGATGGGACAGCATTTTCTTCCCACAAGTATCAGAAAGCTCTGGGTGCCCATGACCCTGTCACCAGTTCTATGGTTCTCCTTTTTTGGACCTATTTTGGTATGTAGCTACTGTATACTAGGAACACTCCACAAGAGCTGTTGTTTTGGAGATTCTCTCATCCAGTTGTCTGGTCATATAGAACTGACTGTTTACCTGTTGGCTACTATATCCCTTGACAAGTGCTACTGTAGCAAGGTGATCAAAGTTATTCACTTCACCTGTCAGTGGTTTTAATGTTGTGACTGAATGGTTCGTTTCCATATCTCACAATATCTTTTCGTTTATACCAAAAAAATAAACAATTTATTCATTCATTTTCTGAACTGCTCATCTTAAACTGGATTGGAGCCAAGACAGATTGCCAGTCCATCGTAGGGCAGACACACAGGCAAACATATTCATGCATACAGTGACACCTAGGGGCAATTTAGCATTTCACTGATGTACAAGTCTTTGTACTGTGGGAGGAAACTGGAACTCCCAGCAGAAAACCACACCGATATAGGGGACAAATGCGAACGACACACAGAAAGGACTTTGGCCACCTGGCTAGGAATTGAACCTGGGACATTCTCGCTCTGAGGTCACAATCATAATTTATTTGTGCATAACAATTTTCGGACCTTTCTTTATCCCTTAGAATTAAACAGGGTATTTTTGTTATTGTGCCTGTTACTGATGTATGTAAATGATCTCTGTACTGACTGACTGCTCTATATTGTGGCTTATTTCAAAACGAGCCTGAGCTAAAAAAAAAAAAATCTAAAAATTAGTCTGGGTAAAACATTTGAATTTAAGAAGGTAGAGCTTTAAATGCTATGGGCTGAATAGGTGCATATATTTCAAACTTTTGTTTAAAAGAAAATTTTTCCATTATAGGGGCCCTTCAGTGGTTTGCATGAACTGTGAAGGGTATAAGTGTGTAACACATCATAAGTGTGTTATACTGAGTGTTGTAATCCTATATACATGTTTTAGTTTTCATGTAAATGGTTCCTTATCACCTTCAAAGTCTGGAGACCGTATCAGAACACAGAACACATGAGTAGTTTTTTGAGTCCTTAACGAACTGAGCACCAGTTTCAGGAGTACGCAGTGGCCGTAAGGCTCATGTCATGAAACACGGTGCAAATGCTCTCCAGTCCCATATGAGTGTTGACTCGGTTTCCAGGGAACACTGAGACTCACAACACCAACTTCATAACAAACATCAGTCAGCACAGAGGCCTCATTCCTTTCTACAGTAGTGCTGCTGAAGCATGTGTTCCGTTCCTCTTGGTTTTGACTATAACTTGCTAGGGTTGAAGTGGCTTTGCTGAGTGTCAGAGGTGAGTCACTGGCACTCATATTCAAGTAAAAGTATTGTTAAATATTGGCTCAGACAGTAGTATATGTGGGCTTGGACAAAATACATGAGTAGGAGAAAAAGTATCGGCTTGAAAAAGCTGAATACTGAATTCTTGCAGTGGAACTTAATGCACTCAGCATTGATCTACATAGGAACTGAAGTTTTTAGGTTCTCTTATTGCTTTTAGGGTATTCTTTTGGTATAAAATAAATGACAAAAACTGATTTAAAGCCAAAACGAGATATGGAAGAAACAGCTAAGTAACTGTCTGGGTGCTGCCACCAATAAAACAAAATGAAATTCAAACACTGGACACTTAGTAGTTCGATACAAATGGCAGTTGTGACAGAAGTGCAACTGATTGAAAAGTTTATCCTTTTTTCATTTGTGCTCTCATTTTAAAAAGTTACATGTAATGGAGTAAATGGACCTAATTACTACTCGGTTCTGTCAAGCGTACTTGAAATGTGGCTAAGAGATAATGTCGTGCATAAGACTCTGACTGTAAGAGCCATATTGATATTCAAAACCGTGGTAGTCTGGGGATTTGTAATCATATCACGGCCTTGTATTTGGAACCTCTTATATTCAAGCTCGGTTGTATTTCTCTCTCTGACTCCAGGACTCTGAAAGCCTCTCTAATGGATGTTTGCATTGATTAAGTAGTTATGCACTTAAAATAAGTGACAGACGCATACACACATGGAGCTTAGCTGCGAGAGGGCGCAGGGAGGAGGGCTGTTCGAGTAGTGTCTCACCTTGGCCAGATCCAGTGTTTATAAAGGCCATTATGTTCCTTCAAGCTTTCTCTCCCTGAGTGTTGAGACTTCTCCAGTCCAGGGCGTCTACCCTCACAAGGCCTTGATTATTACTGTCTGGGCCGCAGTTATGGCGTACAGAGTGCTGTTGTGTGTTCCCTGTCAGCTTCAAATGGTGCTGGGTTGCATCATGATGGTGTTTGCAAATGACTCAGCACTCTTTCTTTATAGCCACAGTTGATGAAAGTGAAACATTTTTTTTTATCCCCCCCCCCAAAATGTCACAGTTCAAACCCGAGCTTCATACTTGAATACAATGTGACGACACACAAACGTACATGTTGGAAAAATATACCAGAAAAACACTGGTGCTTCATTTCAAAGAAGGAACAAGAGGACAGACAAACAACTGGTCATAATAAATTAAGAAAATACCATTAACTGACATCCACAGATATTTCTATACACTTCTTGTGGTTTACAGGATTCCTATGATTGGTCTAACACAGGTATGCACAACTATTACCTTGGAAAGTCAGTGTCCATCACAGCTTAGTAATTTCCCTACCTAAACTCACCCACTAAACCTGGCAATCAACAGGTTTCAGTAGGGAAATCACCGAACTCTGCAGGACACCAGCCCTGTAGGACCCTCTAGTTGTGCATCACTTGTCCAATTAATTCAGTCTTTTAGTGTTTTAAAAGTACTGTCAGAAAATCTTTGATAACAATAATATTATAACAATAATATGTTATCATTTTTCCCCTCCCCTACACAAACTAGATTCATGTCCAGTCCAAAGCGATTTGGCTCCAGTTCAGTCTTATCTGTAAAGGACCAATGCGGCAGCAAGTTTTGTTTTGAAACAAGTAGGAACTCATCTGATTCCACTTCAGCTGGTCTAACTCATTAAACAGTTGATCACTTGTGCTTTTGCTTTGTTTAAATAAAAAATCTGCAGTAACACGAGCCCTTTGCTGAAAATATTACACACCCCAGCACCAAATGTCTCTACGTCATATATGCTAAACAAATGTTCTAAATGTGTTTGAATTCATTTGTCTTATTCAGGTGACAAGGGGACAACTTCAAAGAACAGAAGGCCACCAAATGGAAAAAGCCGTGGCCGGGACTCCAAAGAGAGTGCGAAAGGGGGTGGCAAAAGAAAAAAGGCCCAAAATCCAGCTACTACTGCTCCTTCCATTATAACAAGCACCGTGACCTAACCTTGCAGTGGTGTGTAGTGGTGGACTAACGAACGGAAAGAACATGGTCTACCCCAAAGGCTGCTGAAAGTCAAGCTGATGTTGAAAAGGAATAATGCTGCTGCGCATTCATAAAAATGCTCAAAGAGAACTGGAGGATTGCTGCAATAAATAATGAACTATGTACTGTATCAAGCTAGGCGAGGAGTAGGGGAAAGGCATTTGTCTGTGCAGTTGGAAGCACTTTGAAAGACTCTACTTCTGAAGGTTGTCCTTTTATTAGCCCGCGTGTAACGAGTGTTTGGCGGGCAAAATGATTTGTTCGTCCCGCATTTCGTTTGATCAAAGACTTCTGTAGCCACACCATGGAAGACCGTTCAAATGAGGTCTTCCATCCTTCCATGATTTCAGAACATTTAAAAGCCGTTAACATCCCTGTTACTGGTTTCCTGGTCTCACTTTAATTGGTTTTCCTGCTCCAGTGTTGGCTCTGCTTACTTTTGTGACAGGTACCAAACGGATGGAGTCTGTTGGTGCGCAATTTGTACAAACAGGTATGGGGGAAATGAACACTATTGAGATACTTTAGTTTTTTATGTCTATTTTATAATGAATCAAAAGTAAGTCACTGGAACTAATTTGTGGTCTGGGAGAGGGAGAGAAAGATTTTATTTTGGTAACGATCATTTCTTTTGACAAAGTGATTCAAAATCAAATTGAAAGAAAGACGACGCCTGAAGTCAGAACAAACTTGAGCAATGGTTTGTTTTACAACGCTTTCCACTTTTTAACTGCATTAGCTGACTAAGTATAACAAAAGACTGATCAAACAAAGCACAGTAATCTGCACAGATTAGGAAGAAGACGAATGTAAAATGTGTATTTGAGTTGTATGTGATATGTGGTTGAGTGTGTGTATATATGTTTGTATATGTCTGTTCTTCTGAGGGCGAAAGAGGGATGAAGGTGGTGTGAATGCCCAGAATGGTCTGTGAGGAGATGAACTTTCTCTTCTATGTATAGGTCGTTTGGAGCATGTACCGTACATCTATGTTAGATTACAGTACGCATGCATGTGACCAGTCCACTGCAGTGACAGAGAAATGGGAATATTGTACCAGCACATATTTCACTAGCCTTGACATACCATACAGCAATCTACATACCATATGGCTGCTCAGTTATAATACATATATGTTTGCAACCGGGAAGGATATTTAGCACATAATCCGTAATGCTCAGCAGTATGCACCAGTATCAGAGAAGGCAATGCTTTATCATACAGGCGATGCAATTTAACTTTCAGCAACAGTTTTTATAGCATTTTCTTGTTCTTTTTGCTTGACACCAAAGTATTTGCTTCCTCAATAGAAATTCCCCGTAGACATTCATGGTGTGAATTCTAACACTGAAATCATCAGCTTCAGCTTATATCAGTTCTGATTGCTTTATTAATACAATATACTTTATGTTATTGTATACCTTATTATTTGAAACTCCTGCATAAAAGAAAATGTACAATTTACTTTAATAAAACCTTGGATGCAGTAAACACTCTGAAGCATGTTTTGGGTACCCATAAATGGAGTGGCTACTGACTCTACACTACTACATTTACTTGCATTTTCATCTGGAGAATTCTTCTTATTATCTGATATTAAATGTTTTACTTTTTAATTTGAATTACATTTATTTTAATTTTGTACAAATAAAGACTGTAGTATAGACTTTCGCTTTCTCCCACAGCTGGCTCATCATTTTTTTTACATTTTTTAGAGAAGGCCATTAATTTCCTTCTCTTCATCACAAATGTGATTTCTACCAATCGATATTCTGTATATAATACTGTGACGTAGAGGGTAGATCTATGTTTACTTATATTTTCATCAAGAGGGTATTTTTACTTGGAGGAAACAAATCATCCTACATAGATGTCGAGATTATAAAGTAATGACTACTCAAATAAACCCTCATAGAGTTACTTTTTACCATCATAAATGGTATAATTTTGACCTATTTATGCACAATTTCTTCATTAATAAAGTCACTCGACTCATGTTTCGTGTGATTGACTCTTTGCTATAAATGTGCTCTTTGCAGTCATGTGCCCATGGTTGAGGATTAATCAGAGTTTGAGTCTTTAAACCTGGGTTAACAAAGTTGTTAACCAAATTTGCAAACTGAATTTGTTTGGGGAACACTTCATGACTTCTGCCTTAGCTGGAAAACTGAAGTCCAAAATGTGAAATGTCAAGTAGGAATGCCTCTTAGTCTTTCTCCTATTAAATTAGCTTGTCTTAGGCTCACATTATCTGGATAAGTGAGAATTTCTGTTTTATAGAGTACCGTTTGCCATTGATACAAAAAATGTAAAAGAGAGAAACGTCCCATACTCACATACCAATTAAAAAGTGGTTAATATGGCATGGGGAATCAAAATTCAGGTAATTAATCCACAATCAGCAAGTCAATGAATTAAAAAATTTAATTTAAAAAAATTGAATTGAATGCCAAAATCATTCCGTCAGAAACAGGACTGCTGTTCTTCTGAATGACTAGGAAGGTAAATGTGCAGGTGATATATTATAACACTAAGTTCTATCAGGGTCCTTAAAAAGGAGGGTGACTTTCCCTAATGTGGGACATTTTTTGTATTTTGGACTTCTGTAGTGTATTACAATGTAAAGCCAACATGGTAAATCCACACCCAATATTATTTTGAAAACCTTAAGGTGTGCCTTAATCAAACCAAAAGAGAAAATCTAGATAAAGTTTTCAGAAAATAAATGCCACACTTATTAGTGCTCTTAGTGACAAATTGTCAGACGGAGGGTGCATCTTCCTAATGTGGGACAGTTTGTTTCCTAATGTGGGACGCTGTGAAGTCCATGTTAAAAGGCCTACATCACAATATTATATATGTTTGTATAGTCAGTAACTTCTTCTATCATCATTTTTATGTATTTATTTACTTATATCATCTATTTGCAAAGATGTTCCTCTTAAACTCAGGTTTATGGATGAGAAATTGTGCACCACCAGAAAAATCTAATACATTTGAAATATTTATTAATTTATTATAGGCTATTTAATCATTTATTATTGTGAGCAGAATTTTTTTTTTACTAATATTCAAAATGAACATACAACCAGGATTTTTATTTTTTTTTAAAGTGTGAATTCATGAACATGAGTTAATCTGAAGTAAAAGGTCTGCAATGATTTTAGGCTGTTGAAATACGAAATACTGACATAGATAAAAATATTCTTACTGATGTTGAGTCTCTGCTGACAAAAAACAAACCTTTCCTAACTTTTAGTTTAATAACACACAACATCCAGTAATTAAGAGGTCGAGAGGTCATTAGTCCTCTCGGGAAACAGGCGGTCTTTGCATGTCAAGACAGTGTCATCGTCAATGACCCTGTTGTCCTCTGCACAACTTCCATGAAACCACCTGTAACAAACTGCAAAAGACTCTGTGGACTTGGGGTCCTTTGAGTCACTGTATGAATGCTGGCAGATAGCACAATTGCCCTTATTGTCATTTCTAGTTTTCTTTGCTGTTTGCTTTTGTTTTTTCTCCTTGTTAGCTGCCTTGTCTTTGATGAAAGAAAAATGTGTGTCACTTGTCAAATCATAAGAAGGAGGCTTTGCCCTCTGGTGGCTGGTAGAAGGGCGTTCTCTGACGGGAATGATGACAAGAGATTTGAATAAAACCTCTTCCTGTGTAACTACTTCAACTTCCTCAGCCATGTGTGGTGGGGTAGTGATAGGCAAAGGAAGATGCTGTGATGAGTGTGGAGGAGAAGAGATTGATGGCTGAACAGCATCGTGAAGAGGAAGATGCTGTAATGAGAGCGGAGGAGAAGAGGTTTACGGCTGAACGGCAGCATGTAGAGGGTGGGAGTTGTGCCCTTGAAGATCCCACCTTACTTGATGGCAGGAATCAGTGCTTTCCCTATCATGGTCACTGGATTCAAGACTTGCAGTCTCATTTTGTCCTGCTGGGCTGCTCTGTCATTTCTGATGGCATGAAAAGGTGTTTCTTTATTTTGGCTGGGTTGAATGATACCCCTGACCCACGAAAACCAGCAAGTGCATTCTTTGGCGTTGCAGCCTCCTTCCAGGCTTTGGCAAATAAAGGCATGAACAACGCCCGGTCCAGCCACTTCCCTCCATTCTCCACCGTGAGCCTCCATCCTGCCTTCCTCCAATGATGCTTTAGGCTTTTGAACAAAGTCTTATCAGCAGGCTGCACATGATGTGCGGTGTGAGAGGAGAGGCTGAAGACATCGATGTTGTTCCCTCTCATCATTTTCGAAAAGTCCATGTTGTACACATGTGATGAAAACCATCTACAAGGAGCAGGTAAGGTCGTGGGTCATCTGAAGGTAGGCTTTGAATGAACCACTTCCCCCATTCGGTGAACAAATCGGTGCTGATCCACCTGTTGTCAGACATCCTGAGGTAAGTGTTTTCTGGAACACAAACCAACCAATCAGCCTTCATGCATTAGCCCTTAAAGATGATCAGAGTGAGCCCATACCCACCAGCATCATTGATGCTGGCCAGACAGGTCGACGTTTCCCCTTTCTCTCCTGCAGTGACCTCAAAACAAGGTAAACCAGACCCTGAAACCACCTTTTCAGACAGGATGTGATCCTGAAAACCGGTCTCATCACAATTCCAAATGTGACTAGGAACATCCTCCAGTCCCAGCTTCTGGAGCATTTCCTGGTAGCTACTGCTTAAACCAGCCATAAACAATTAAACCAGTGGTTAAACATTGCTGCTCTTTTTGAGGAGAGGGCCTCTGGTTTGCGGATCTGTAGGTGATGGTGGCGGTGCAAAAACCCCTGAAACCATTTGTATCCGGCCTTTCCTGTCTCATCACTGAAGCCACTTACGCCTTTTTTTTGGCTAACTGGTATGCTAAGACCTGCACTTCATATTTTCGCATGGGCAATCCTCACCGTGCTAGAAGAAGGATCAGACTAGCAAGTTCTACCTCATTTGTGCTGCTGAGTAGAGGGTTCTTTCCAATTGTGTGATGGGCATGGCCATCACCTTTCACTCTACGATGGAATGTGGACATTCCATGCCCTGGCCAGCAGTCTTAACTTAGGGATCTCACCATTTTCAGTGATCTCCCTATATTCTGCTATGGTTCCCCTCATCCTCTTCTCACTCCACTGATTGAATGTCTTTTTCATGTTTTTTTTCTGCCTCTTTCTCTGTGTCTTACCATCCCTCCCTGTCTCTCTCGCCTTTGCCATGTCACCTGAAATATACATTACTGAATTGATTACTAAATATAATAAAATGGAAAGTCTTAATTAAGGTGATTTAAGACTCAGCACGGATGCGCGCTGACACATACACATCTCAAACTGCTAACCCAAATTTGACCTTAAATAGACTATTACTTTGCCATAAAGCATTCCAGTAGTGCACAAAACCACTGAGAAAATAAGCACAAACTGATGAATAAACACTTCATAAACACATTCAAATGAAAAATAGCAGAATTGTTTTGATGATAATTAATTTATACCCTTAAGATCAGTTTTGTCCAAACTCTATGACAATGACCTCTGGGTGGTCTTTAATAAATGTACTTCCTGTTTGATGATTGCTCTGCCCTGATTTACGACTGTGCAGATATTAGGTCATGTGACTCTGATCACAGGGAAGTACAGCTTTGATTTGGTGATAATTTCACTGGCATTCATTAGTTTGGGGGAGAGCCACACCTACTGAAGCTTAAGTGTCCCACATTAGGGCAACTTACCCTATTAAAAAGTCTTAAAAATATGTTTACGTTTTTTAAGGCCTTGAAAAGTATTGAAAAGTCTGGAATTTTAAAAGGAGCGTCATTAAATTAATTCTAAGCCGAAATGAAGCAATGCGGGTGCATATCTAGTGCGAGAGACTATGAAACTGTGCTTGGGAGCTTGTAGTTATGTTCCAACTTACCCTGTTCACTTTAGATCCTCTGACAGTGTTGTATCAGCTTTTTACTGTATGTCTTTGCGTCATTACCAGCTGTAAGTTCTTAGTTCATATGGCGCTGTTGTGTTTCTGTTTATTTTCAGAAAGGCACTAGATTAGCCTGTATACTGCTAATAATGGTAGCTAAAGCTAAAGTGAGAATAAAGGGGCGAACTGTTCATGGCTGTGCTGTATATTCAGTGTTCATGGCTGTGCTGTATATTCAGGCACTTTGCTCTTGTTTGAGGATAGTGTTCAGATGAACAAAACTTACTTGAGTACTGAACCTATTGAATAATTACAGTTTATTATTCTAGATTTACACTAAGCATTTAGCAAATCTAGCATCTGTTTAACATAAGCACAGTAGTCATTTCTTCCTTTATTTGTTACAGAACCTTACATCATACATTATCCTTACATGTGCAAGTTTAAATGGGCATGAAATATTCTTTGAACTCCATTCTGCCGGGCCTGAGTCGTGACTGACATCCCACAGCGAGTGTTGTCCTCCTGCAGCAGAGCTGTACAGTTTCGGGTAGGGTGGTGGTGGTGGCCTAGTGGTAGGATACTTGCCTCTGGCCCAAGAGGTCGTGGGTTCCTACCTCCAGCACACCACCACTGGGTTCCTGAGCAAGACCCTTAACCCCAAGTTGCTCCAGGGAGACTGTCCCC
>JBBJLS010000006.1:16141802-16159772 GCA_037577275.1 Bryconaethiops microstoma
CACACACACACACACACACACACACACACACACACACACACACACACACACACACACACACACACACACACTTAGAGCAACTTATAACATCCAAGTGAAAGATATAATAGCAACAGCTTGATAAAGATAGATAAAGGATTGCCACCTTCCTAAAAATACTTCTCCATTGCACAACAAGCTACTTAGCTTCTACCTCTGATCAACTGTAATCAATTTGATTAGTTCAGCCTAAAAAAACAACTATTCCAGTGCTTGTTATGGGTGGCAATACACCCATAAGATCTCAGGGATAAAGTTGTGAACAGGCACAAGTCAGGAAATGGATGCAAAAAATTAAAGGTTTTATCAATCCCTAGGAGCACGGTAGAGTTTATTATTAAGAAATGTAAACTGTTTTGTACTACAAGGACCTTCCCTGGATCAGGCCGTCTCTCCAAACTGGATGGAAATGTAAGGAGGAAACTGGTCAGCGAGACTACCAAGAGGCCTTAGACAGGTTTGAGGCAGTTACAGGAATTTATGGCAAACCGCAGTCATTGTGTGTGTGTGTGTATGTGTGTGTGTGAGTGACAACAATATCACAAGTGCTCCACAAATGCGTTCTGTATGAGGGGTTGCCAGAAAATGCCTTAAGAAATCATAGATAAGACTCGAATGAGCTTGGTCAAAATGCACCTTGAAAAAACTTAGGCCAAGTAAAAAACGGTGTTATGGTCAGAGATCATAATCAAACCAACTGGTTCTGAACACTGAACAGTACATGGAAAGCCAATATGGAACCCCTTCCAAAGAACACCATATCTGCAGTAAAGCACGGAGGTGGTAGCACCCTGCTATGGCAGTGTTTCTCTACAGCAGGGACTGGGACACTTGTCAGGATTGAGTGAAATATGGCAGTAGCAGAATACTGTCAAATTCTTGAGGAAAACACGCTGCCCACAGACAGAAAGTAGTCAATGGGAAAAAGGTTCACCTTTTAACATCACAATGACACCAAAGCACACATCAACATTGACCACACAATGGCTGAAGGAGAAAAAGGTGAATGTCCTTGAGTGGCCTAGTCAGACTTAAACCCTGTTCAATTCTATGTAATGACTTTGCAGTCCACCAACAGTCAGCATCCAATGTAACTGAGCTTGAACAGTTTTGTAAAGAACAGTGAGCAAATATTTTACAGTCTAGATTTTTAAAGCTAGTAGAGAAGTTTCCCAACAGACTCAAGACAGCAATTTAAACAAAAAGTGTTTTCACAAAGTACTAATACAGAGGAAGTGTTAAGGTTAGGGTTGGTGACTGTCACCGAGAAGAGTTCATCCACAGCATAGAGAGGCATATTATAGTAGCATAGTAGCGCTGCAGTGCATATACTACTCATTACTAGGATGAATGTATATTTAAGAGTTTAATCCTGTAAAAACGCAGGCACTGGTCTACAGAGATATGGAAAAAGTGATAGAATCAGATGAGTCATTCTTCACCATCTTTCTACAAGTGGACAAAAACATGTGTGATCAAAAGAACAATACAAGTCTGCATGTTTGACCCCTACTGTCAGGGGGCTATTGTGGCCCTGTTATGCAGAGGTGGGCAATTTGTTGGCATGGTTTGGGCCATATTTCCTCTAAGAGTCACTGCAAATTCATAATACAGTGTTATCCTAAAGCAACCCTTTTATCCTGTGATGAAACATTTTTTTTTTATCCAGAACGACAATGATCCATCCACAGGGCACAAGGGAGTCATTAAACATTTTTTGTCCCGACACTGGATGTAATCTATTAGAAGAGATTCCCCCAACAGCTAGCGAGAACAGCAAACACAAAAAGGTAATGGATTATTGTGTTTTATTTTTTTTACTTAAATTTTTTAAAAAGATGGTCTATGGCTTTTTGGAGAGAGAGAGATAAAGTGAGAGAGAGAGAGAGAGAGAAAAAAAATGGATACGGTGAGAGCAAAGCCAAACCACAGTCATCACTTCCAAACCTTCACCATCAAACATCAAGCCTGAGGGTGACACTGTAAGATTTAGACAGAGAACTTTGTGTTTAGCTGTGGAACTACAAACTTCTTTCATCTCACATTTCAGTCCCAACCCAAAAGTGTTGACAGTATTCAAGAGTGATGAGTGCTTTAAAATCAGTGGAGAAGAACCAAAAACATTTAGAGGATATTTGTTGTACAAAACCTCACTGACATTCTCCCCTTCACCAAGATCAGATATATGGATTGCATGCTTTAAAATGACTCCTTTCGATAAGTAACACTGTACTCTAAGCAAGATTATGAAAAAAATCTTTATTTAGAACAATACTACAACATTTATTGCAAGTCATGTTTTGAGATGAAGTTCTGCTACTGCTATCAGTTTACATATTCAACCTCATGTCTCTACAATAGATATGTCAAGTGGACACCCAGGCTAAAGCGAATGCTGACAAGGGCCAGAGAAAGCTACACTGGGATTATGAGGAAAACTCTTGGAATGCGCTGCCTGCTTTTATGCTCCTCCACCACTACACGTCTTGTGCCACGTTTCACAGAGCAACAGTAAAAGGTCAACTTTTTTCTCCCTTTCTCTCCACTCCCCCTCTTCCTCTTCTCTTCCGCTTCCTACTCCTATTATTTGAGAGACCCCACTCATGGCACTTTATTTATTATGTAGTCCTCTTAAAATTTTGTTTACATTTAAATTTGAAATAGGGTGAATATTTCTATTTTGACACCATGACAGTGGATGCCTAGCAGACTGTCATTTGGAGTTTTCTAAAAGACTAAACTCATAGAATGAATATATGGTGGGTGTTACATTTTGTTTGGAGCGTGTTGCCAGATGCCCTTTCCAAACTGGAAATGTTTAATAGCTTTGGGAGCTTCTGTATTAACAACCCATACAGTACAGCTCACTTGTCAGATTTTGGAGAGATACGTCAGTTTAAATACCAGACTGAAGTTTTAACATTCTATCAACTGTCTCTCTTACCTATTGTAGTTAATGCACTTTTGGTCATATATCAGTGCTGCAAAAAAACTAAAAACACCAGTGCTAAAATATTGTATACCGATATAAATGATATATGCTCGGC
Source organism: Bryconaethiops microstoma (assembly GCA_037577275.1). Taxonomy (NCBI): domain Eukaryota; kingdom Metazoa; phylum Chordata; class Actinopteri; order Characiformes; family Alestidae; genus Bryconaethiops; species Bryconaethiops microstoma. The sequence continues at coordinate 16,144,889 of JBBJLS010000006.1, forward strand.
ACATACCAGCATATTAAATATATTATCTTCATGTCTCATGTATTCATTGCTGTTATACCAGTTGCTTTTCTTGATAAAAATCTTCAGATTGTTTTGAGCTGAATTGGACAAACATGGAGAAGCGCAGCAAAAAAGAGTTCTTTACTTCAGTGGTAAAATATAACCGTTTTTACATTCAAAGCAATCCGTGACCCTACTTGTATGTTTTATAATGTCATTTGGATAATGGTCAAATAGTTGTATATCTCAAAACTATGTTTTATTTGGGAACTATTTTGTCATAGATGCCCAGCATGTACCTCTCCAAAGTGAATGGATTAAAAACGGAACAAATACATGCATGACACACCACACAAACCACCCTGAATTACTTTGTTTCCTTTATAAGAGTAACATTATACAGAAATTTCAAAAAATTGAAAGAACTTCCTTTTAAACTCTGAAGTGTAACACATGAGCTTTTGCTTACTTTATTGTTACAAGGAAAAATTTGTGTGTTTGCAATTATTGCCTCATCATATCTATTTACCCCTTAACCCTTTATTATTCAGTAATTAAACTTAAGGCTTAATTTTTACTGACCACTAAGAAGTATATGATAACATTGAAAGTTATATGTAGATTTTAGTTATGAGAATGAAGAACTGCACTGTGGGGTCTACATGCAAGAGTTTAGTACAGAGCAGCAGTGGGAGGTGATTACATAAGAGATACAGACTGCTTTGATTATAATGTGACAAACATGTCTGGAGACAGTGTCTGTGTGAGCAGTTTCAGGTTTCAGGTACAAGTTACATAGTTCCATGTTCATTACACCTTGGCTTAGCATAACCGAAATATCATAGATCATATTTAATGACATGCTCAAGACTACTGACACACAACAATGCAGTCCAAATGGACTAATCATTGGAGGGTTTGTCTAGACATCCGCCCATGAGAGTTTGTCACCCAATAACTAACAGCTGTTTGGAGAGTGATATGATATCTGCTGTGACATCACCACTTGGGATGGGTTCCTGTTCCTTACTGTTGGGACAAGCATAGGGCGTTGAGTCCAAGAACTACTTCAAAAGACCAACAACCCTTATCAACATGCTTACTGAAACTCTCATTTGCGTCACCTCATTTGCCCCAATTGCATTATGTTTTCTTAGTGAATTTATATATATATATGTATGTATTTATATATATATTGTGTGTGTGTGTATATATTTTTTTTTACTTTGTTTGGCAACCAAAAATGTATACACACATCGAACAGGCCCATGATCTCTCCACTCTACACATGAAAAAAATCTGCGAAGCATTCCTCATATTTTATGGTCTCTTCAACTAATCTGTAAAAAAGGTTAACTGTGTTTCTAGGAATTAGCTCTGAGAAGACCCTTCCATTAAAGTAGTTGAGTGTCTGAAAGTCATGTGCCTACATGCACATTTCTGCATTTAGCAGCAGCTTGTTAAGAGCAGCTGTATGGTGCGCTTTTGTGTTATGTTTTTAAACTGTGAAAGATGGTGTTACCTACTTATAACTGATGTGGCAGTCACTTGCTTCATTATTTAATTTAGAGAAATAAATGGAAAAAAATCATAACGTGAACACTGAAAAATAATTAACATGTTGTTGTCCAAGAAAAACAATATGTCTCTATAAACTATATCTTTATAATCAATAATGCTCAGCATGAAATGTCTGCTTTGAAAAGAAGCAGTCATTAAACTGTAGTATATGTTTTAAGCGCCTGACTAATTTGCTAAATAACAAACTGTTTTAGCTCACTCAACAGATGTACACTTTTAGTGCTCTGATGCAAATATTCTTTTTTGTCTTTTTCTCAGTAATGTATTTTTCATGGTCTCACATGCTTTCACACCCACAGCATTAATTTATCTCCTCACATTGGAAGGATGGACAGAAACACATGCATTTCCAGAGCTGAAGCAAGACTGGAACCTGATTTTTTCCTTTCTCTCAGTGATGAAAGCTTTAAGCACTGTCATCTGTTGGGTAACAGTTTTGATGGTCAGCCAGTTCTTGGCTGTAAGGAGTCAAATTTTCTGTATTTTTATCATTTATTTGAAATACAGATGTTTTTCCACTTGTTTTCATTAGACTTCTCTTGCTCTTATGTAAATTATTTTCAGAAATATCTCATTTAACGATTTTAGCTGCAAGGCAGCTGAGGTGTGTGTGTAAAAAGCTGCTTATGTAAATGTTAGTGCCTCTGTGAGGGGCAAAATAATGGGAGCGAGAACTTTGGAACAGCTTTTGTTGGGAGGGCAGTGTAACTGGTTGGGTTTAGCATTGGAAAGATGGTGGAATTAAAGTGCCAGTAGTTGCACAGTAGTAAATTACATAACTGTTTAGGACCAACATTTATTAGTTTCACAAAACAATGTGTGAAAGTACACTTACAGCTATGTGTGTGTGTGTGTGAACACTGTGGACAATCCGTCTGCCTTCACCATTTTCTTGTTTGCAAGCATCTTTTGAGCTATGGAGAAAGTACCTCTTTTTATTGACTCCACAGACTGGTCATTATTGCTCTTCTTTTGAAGTTTTTCCTTTTAGCTGTGACACAGTTATAGTTTACAGTTCACATTAGCCCATTTACATCAAGAATGTGGATTCCACCTAAAATTAAGCCTCATTCTGTTACGAATGGTTAGGAAAAGTCTTTCTGTAACACAGACATGTATTTCATGGTAAAGAAACAGGTGGATAAAATAAGCTTCCAAAGGTGGATAAAATAAGTAGTTAAGAACAAAACTATACTATGCTTTTGAACACATTCATGTAACTGTTGATAAAATGGCTTTTCACAAGACAGTTTTAGAGAAGCAGACAATGTGTTGTGCATGTGGAAGCAATATGGAATCTATGATTAGCAGTCCTCTCCAATGTTTTATATCCACTTCCTGTTCAAGTATTTATCTAGCCCTCTACCAATCACAGGCAGAAAGACACTTTGTTGGACAGTAACATGGATTGCACTTTTTAAGTGAATTTTGGCCCCAGGTTTTTCCCTTTACCTTAGGCGAGCTGCTTCAGGGAAAGTTTTAAGTGTGAGTTGAAATAAATTGTTAAATATATACCTTTAAATGTATCCTCTAAGAACTGAACTTATTTAAAGTACAGTACTTAAAATATATCATGCAGGAGGCCACAGGTTGACACTCTGTAGTACATGCTCGAAACATGATCCAAAGGTGTTGACTCATATGCAGTTGATGAACTTTTATCTCACTAAAATGGTTCAGAAATACAGATTTAGTCTTGAAGGACGTGTGTGGCAACCACAATCACAAAAAACTTTTTACATAAACTGGCTACACCAAATCAAACAGACCTCACTTTGCCAAATGTACCTTGATATATTGAATTATTTCAAATTCAAATTCAAATTTTCTTTGTCACATACACAGTCATACATAGTACAACATGCAGTGAAATGCTAACACAGACAAAAATACTGGATGCATTAGACACATTTATTTAAAAAAAAAAATCAGCCTCCCATGATGGACAGGAGAAACGTCAACAATTGTAATGAACAATCTTTTCTATACGATCCAGCGTTCAGAGATATTCACTGTCTGAAATTCCTGACATTGACTGTCTTCATTGTTTAAATCATGAGAAAAGCATAGACTTCTCCCAGTGGAAACTTGAACAGTTTTAATGAACAAGCTTTTCTATTTGATGTAGTGTGAGTCCTGCCCAATCTTTAATACTCGTTTTATAGCTATTCAGTATAACTGACAGTAAGTAAGCCTGAAAGTATTATTGTATCAAAGTGATTTTTGTTTTATCGTACAGAATTCACAGTATCTGGAAGACAACTCAGGCAATTCCATTCCACAAAGGAAGCTGATCTCCATAATTATAGACCAGTTTCTAAACCGTCACAAAGTTATTCCACATGGTTCAATGGAAACGTTTGATCAGTATCTATATTAATGCTATTGCTGCCACCATCTTAGACTGCAGATACTCTCTTTCTGCAGATGATATAAATTTTTATTATTCTGCTCTCGATACCTTACAAACTGCTCTGTATAATCACAAATAAGTTTTAAATGTACAAAAAAAAAAAATTGGTTCCAATACTTATTTTAATGTTTTAAATATCACTGGTTTTTAAATGACTCTGTCTATGCATGGGACACATAGAACTTCTGTTCATTAAGGTGTTCCCTGGCCATGTGCCATCTTATTTCACATCTATGCTCATTGTAAATAATGGAAAATTACTTGCTCCAGTACATTAGTCTTCATGTCCCTAGAGCTTTTACTGAACTGGGAATATCTGCTTTTGCTCACTGTGCACCAGCATTGAGGGTATCTCAAACACCCATGGCAGATTTTGGACCGACATATTAGGGTTGTGATACACTTACTGTTAATTACTGTGTATATGCGCATTCACAGTGGCTACATCAGCAGCATTGTTCACACACTCATATCTTTCATCTGTTTGGTAGATTGAAAGCTGTATGACACTTAGAGATGGATCAGAGCTGAAACAACCCTCCCGGCATAAGAAGTCTTTTTGAGTACTTCAGTTTCAAGCACAAGATTGCTGTGCCTATTAATAAATATCATTCTATGATTCTGTGGTAGCCTGCTCATTGATGACCTGTAGTGCATAAACTTGTTCCACTGGAATGGCAAATTAAACATTCTTTCAGTGAGTACATTACACACAGATGGCTATGGAAATGTCGATCAGATAAGATAAGATAACCCTGTATTAGTTCCACGAGTGGAAATTTGCAAATGTTTGCTAGCTCTCCTCACCAGTAATAGTAGTATGAATCAAGTTACGGCTGTAATCATGTGAGTAATGTGGCTGTTTACACTGTTTGTTCAGTCTCTAGCTAACAACATGTCACACTGTGGTGAACTGCCCCTACCGGTTATGGTGGTATTGCATCTCAGACACATTACATGCCCTCACACACACACACACACACACACACACACACACACACACACACACACACACACACATCTATCTTTTGATGCATACTGAGCATCTGACAGTAACAACATAACTATAAAGAAAGTAATTAGTACAGAATCCTATTGTTTACCACCATGGCTTCATCACTTCTCTGATCTCTCCACTGTTTAAGAGTGTGGATCAGTATTTCCCATTCACGCAGCATTATCATGGGAACTCACAGGCTGGATACACTAAATCAAATTGCTGATAACTTGTGTTTTATTTCAGTCATTTTTAGTGGCTGGGAGATTTCTGTTCACTCTGGACGTGTGTGAGAAAACTGCAGTTTTCAGTGTTTACCTCAGAAAGCTTAGCAGTCACTTAAAAGTGAGATGAAAAAAGGACAAAGGTTTCTCATGCCCTACTTCTCTCCTAAATCAGCAAAGACAAACAAGGTCTTAAGAACATGTTCCAGTGAATGTCAAGTAATTATTTTAATGTGAATTTTGTCAAACAGTTTCACATATAGCTCTAGTGCTGACAATGCTATTGCTTCAAACTTCATTTCAGAGATTGGGACTCAAGTTAGACTGGTCATTCGTCATGTTGACAGGCCCACAACTTGACGTACGTTTTCCTTTGTGTGACTTGATACTTGACCCAGACTCTACATTAAAGACTTGTGAAATTTCATTCTGGGAAATGAAAACAAGAATAAAAATATCCTGTCAGCTCTAGCATGGGAAATGAATAAAACCTTGCTTTTCTGAGCTTATCTTTTGTCTCTGCCTGCCCATTTTACAGAGTTTTTCTGGAAGGCCATCCTCTTGTAGGTGCAGCATGGCTTCAGATAAAAAGCACTGAAAGCGCTGAACCAAAGTGCTATGTGCAATAAATGCAAGACAAATTTTAGAGGACACTTTAAGCCCTTCTAGAGAGGTTATGTAGCCTGTAGTTTGGATAGCATACTTGCGGTGCACTTCTTAGAAACAACAGTCTGTCTAATAATGTTTTACTTATGCACAAAGCCTAATTGAGGCACAATATCCAAAATAAAAAATTAACCAATGCTACATATGCGTTAACATGCCTACTCATATCTTACAGGGATACCATGGTAGCCTCTGGAGTTTCAGTTTAAAGAATAACTGAAACTGATTTGAAGATTAACTGAAACTGATTACTTTCACCTTGGTAACTGTTATCAGATAATCATTATACTGATGAGAATGGACCACTTGGCTGACAGAAATCGCTTGTCGGACAAAGGGGGACACCAATTATACAAGGTAGTTATTTGGCCAGATGCCAACCGTCTGTTGGGCTCTGTTTACTCTGGTTGAAAGTCCTCTGGTTTAAAGAGATGGTGTGTTGCTAAATTGACATCATTTTCTATGTTATTTTAACGCCTTTTACAGGAGCTACTATCCACTTCCAACATGCTTTCTGAGAAAACAGCTATCCACAGTCCCCATCCATAGAAATAAGAAAGGTAGTCATATTGGTTGCATCCTCTGATCCCCATGTGCAGGTCAAGAGTACCATCCTCTGTGCTAGGCCCTGTGCTAACCTTAATATATAATATAATATACGTCTTATTTTCATATCTAAGTATACTGCACACTCAAAGTATTTTTCTGTTGAATTGTGTGTTTAATAAAAAAAAAAAAAAACTTGTTTGACAACTGAGGTTACACTTATGCTGGCTTGGTGTTATGTATTAACCTTTAGACTTATCAGATTTATCACGATTGGTTGAGATGACGATTACCATTGATTTCATAATTATTTGAGTAATGCATGCTGGGAACTGTAGTGAGCAAATATGATGAATGAAAACTATATAAAATCATGAATCCTGTCAAACTGACATACATCTCAGAGACCTGAAATCTGAACCTGTATAACATCTAGTGAACAACTGTTACTGTAACACTAATTTAAATCTTTAATGAAACTTGTTTTCTGTGCAATAGCTAATGTCTCCCCTGTGCTATGTTTTGACATCACTGTGAGTAGGCCTACCCTGAATGAATGGTGCAATGCCTCAGTTGCAGAAAATGAAGGTTGGGGAGTGCAGTTGGAAAGCAGACAGAATCAGCGTGCTGTTTGATTAAGCATTTGTGCTGTGTATTATGTGGTCAGATAATGAATCTCTCTAATCTAATGTGCATGTGAAATCCATCAGTGTCACAAGAATGTAATCACATCAGGCAAGGAATGCAATACACTACACAACGTGCCACACACACCGAACCTCACAAACACACTTTATGGTGAAATACATACACAAGTGAATGGGCTTCTAGTTGGAGGTCCCTCACATGTACACACACTTGAAAGTTATGTCTAAGCTGTCAGAAAAAGAATTAGAAGGAGTGTGAGTGTGTGTGCGTGCGCGCACACTCGCTTCCTCTCGTGGGAGCTATTGGGCCTCTGAGGGGCCACAGCACGGTACTCACACATACACACACAGACACACACGCATGCACACACCTGATTCACTGACAGCTGTGCTTCCACAGGCATGGCCAGTTTTGTATCAGCTCAGTCGCTCACTTTTGTATTTTGAAATATTTTTTGCAGTTTGGTTCGACACAGCCTTTGACAGTACACACAATCTTTTTGATTATTTTTCTTCAATTCTACACTATGTGTGCTATGGATTATCCTCAGTAATGATCCATCTCCCACTCATGTGATTCTCACCAGCTTCTTCCTCTTCCTTACCAGCTCAATTTTTTTCCCCCATAAACCTTAGGCCAACGTGTGAGTGTGTGTGTAAAACTGACCCCCCAGTAGAAGTGCCATGGACCAGCTCCAGATGCTTCTACCACCGCCCCTCCATTAAATGCTCTCCCACACGCTCCTGCTACTTCCACCAGAAGACCTTGTCCCCTCCCCCTCCTCCTGCTCGTTTTTCCATGTCCTTTTTTGGTGAAAAAGCTGAAAGAAAGAAGGGGAGGAAGACATCCACCAGTGCTGAGATGAGTGAGCCGATCTGGCTGTGTGTTTGTTATGAGCTTATGTCTCCTCAAGGTGATGAAACAGCATACTCAGCAAACACACACATATGATGCATGCCTGTGCACCCACACAACTAATCCTGAAATCAGTCTAGTGTCACTTTGGGAACAGAACCTTTACAGGAGAAGGTAGAAACTTTACCAATTTTCATATTTTATTTTTAATTCCTTTTGCACAATTTTCTGTAATGAAATTTCAGCACAGTAAACAGCAGCTGGCACTTTAATTTCAAATAGGTAAAAAAGTGGATATCGGAGATGTAAGGTTTTGTAAACGTAGCCAAGAAAAAATCACGTGCAGTCCTAAGATTCAGTTGCACATTGTAACATTAGTAATCATTTCTCACACAATACTCAGCTAGCTTATCCTAATGGATGTGATAAAATTGTTACTGGAGATGTTTGAGGCACTTTGCACAACCACATTAACAAAGAACCCAATAAAATGAAACTTTTTGCCTGCAAATAACTAAGCATATGTGCAAAACGCTTGCTTCTAAATGTATTTAGATACATTTTAAATATATTTAGATACCTTAAACAAAATCCCCATGTGGACACCCTCTACTTCTCGTCAATGTGTCCATACCCCTAATTCCAACTCCATCAAGTCCATACCCGTAATTCCAATGTTCCCCCAGATAGCTGTCCATTGGATAGCAGTTGGATAATGTAGTGAATAAAACAATTTCCTTGCGCATGGTTTGAAGTTTTCTTTCCTTATTCAGACAGAATTTACCACTGTTGATAATATGACATCACTAATGAAAGTGACTGTCGGAGAACATTTTCAACTAGGCTATCGAATCACTGGAGAGAATTTGCAACATAATACACCTAGAGTTCAGGAGGACAACTCCTGAGGAAATAATCTTGCTGAGGATTCAGAGGGTCAGTCAGAATGCAAGGGCTCAAATAGATGGTCAGAGTTCAGCTAGGGACAATTCAATCTGCCTATAAGATTGCTGGATTCAAAATGTAACCAGAGAAGCACATAACCGGAGCGAAAATTGAAGCCAAATAGATGAGGATGTCAGGGAATCAAGAAAACCTGTGTAAATGAAATTTGGACACCTTTTCAGCTTGATGTTCATTACAGAGTGGTTCACTGTGACTGGAGGCATCTTTTGGCATCTTCCAAAATCATCTCACACGCTCATATCATATCAAAATAACCATCTATATCAGAGAATAATCCACTTACAGCTAGATTCATTCATAAAATATTTATTAACAAATAACAGCACCAAATATCCTTGCATCTTAATGAGATTTTTTTAATCACACTCCCAATCTTAACGTCTGTATTACATTGCTCTAAAAACAAACACAAATTAAAAAAAGCATTAGCTAACTCTGACTAGCCAGCATCAAAGCTCAAAGTGAATATGTATATTTAGAATTTTTTAAGGTGAAATTAGTAATATTATTTTTAGTTACAGAGCAATTATCATAAGTCTGGAAAGCAAAAAAAAAAAAAGTAGGAGAACAACGAACAGCATGCATACCATCCTGCTGACATATTCATATTGCAACATACATTTTTGGGACTCGCCCAATCATTCACACTTCTCAAATATGGCTCAAAGAAATAAAAAAGTAAAGCCCATAACATACAAAAGACTATAAAAATGTTGAGCGACGAGCTTGTATAGATTAGACCAGAGGATATGGGAACAGCAAGCAGACAGGGAATAGGGAAAGGTCGGTTCTCTGTTTATGTACAGTGTATGCATGCTGTGTCTTTGAACTTCTTTGACTCTGTGCACAAGATATTTTCAAGTCATAGTGCAAATGCTAGATGTTTCCATCACAAATGTCATTTCCCACTTTTTGGTAAAAAGGTACTTTTTGTCTGTTATACAAGTATTTGGTATTATCTGTTAGAGTATGAAAATAATTTGGACTGTAAAGTTACAATATGCTCAGTAACAAAACAATGAAACATACAGTAAACACTACAAGTGCTCACAGATTACAGCATTTGAATCCCTCAACTTTTTTTTTGTTTTTATAAAATCAATAATTGCTTTACTGATGTATATTTCCTGTAGGCACTACTTTTATACAATGCAACAAAATGAATTCATTGGAACATTTGGGAACAATGGTGTATCTCATTATCCAGGACAACAACTTTGATTTTGATTTTCTGTGTTTTATAGGCTTTGATCACATGCTCATTACAATTACTCATTACTCACATGCCAGCTCTGAGAGGCAATAGGTGGATTATTTCTTAAATCGTTAAAGCTGTTATACAGCGAGGCTGTCACTGAGTGGAAAAATGATGAGCTACTTTCTATCCCACCAAAGCAATGCACCAGTTAACTGCGGAATCTACATTATCATGAAGACAGAGTTTGAGGCCGAGCACTTTAAGTTGAGCTTAGTATTGTTCTTTGGCTGGTGATTTAAAAAAGGCATTGTCTATAAATAAAACGAAAATGGAAATGAATAGAAAATGCTTAAAAACACCCAAAGAGTGTGCAATACATTGCTCATAAGGCACATATCTGCATAGATTTATTTCTTCTAAGCCTGGTCTCACATAGATGCTTTGAGAGTTGCCTCACTGCATTGCAATAAGGGGAACTGCTTCTTTCTAAATATAAAAAAACATGATGCAGAACACGCCTCCATATGTCGTGAATGTTGTCTGCGTCCTGGCTGAGAATCAAATAGCAATAAGACAGCTTGTATATACAGCAGTGTTTCCTGAGCAGGATCAGTATGGGTGAAAGCTCTAGTGATTCTGTCAATCTGCAAGTGTGGAGACATGCAAGAACGTGTGGAAGTTTGGACGGAGGCTCTATAGATTGCTGTTGCAGTCACGACAGAGGATCTCATCTCTCTCAGGGAAGAATCCAGCCCCCACAAGCGACACTGAGCATCTGCTGCAGGTGAAACATGTTTGGTGCCACTGCCGGTCCTCAAAAGAGATGTACTTCCCTCCACCAAAACCTGAAAACACATCCACGTGTGGGCCAAGAACTCAATGGCAAAAACCAGAATAATTCTATATGTAGAGTAACTTTACGGTACCTGTGATTGGTTTGCTACACGCCTCACACTTCTTGGCATAGAGGTTGCCAAAGCACTTGAGGCAGTATGGACTATCATCTCGTGAGGTGAAGTGCTGGCCAGCTAGTTGGACCTTACACCCTGTACACAGAAAGCACTCCTTATGCCAGGGTTCGTCACGGTAGGTCACTCCACCTTTGGCTAAAACCTGAAACAGAGGCACTAAGTAAATGACAAAAAAAATGTGAATGTAATCCACCTGCATTAAGAGCATGATCTTTCAATGCTGTAAGTGTACTTATTTTTAAGTGAAAAAAATGAAACACATCGTAAAAACAAAACTAGTAATAACCATTTTGCAGAAAATAACACATGCATAAGAACATATTTCACATTTAATTTGCCTTTAATTATTATCTTTATGAAACAAATCAATAATAATCATTTACTGATCCAAATCCCAATCCAGCCTGAATGTTTCAGCATATTGTTACATTTTGCCTTCTCTTGCAAAGGTTTTTGGCTTTCGACTATCGGGAAACTGCTTGAGGCCACTGACCTGTTTGCATCGAGTGCAGCGAGGGGCAAACTTGTTCTCATAACATGGCACACAGTAGTGGTCATCCTTATCTGGGATAAAAGACTTGGAGCCAATAGGCTGCTCACAGCTGTTACAAATGAAACAGCCCTCGTGCCATGTGGAGCCACCGTACTCTAGCTTCCTAGTGCCTGGGGGGGGTGGGGGGGGGAAGAGAGCGAGAGAGCGAGAGAGAGGGAGAATATCAATATGAATGAATAAACAAAAGAAAATAAATATGAATGTGAATATACATAAGCTGAGATAACAGAAAAAGGCAGAAAACAGCTTCATCAAACAACAGTTCAACAGACCTTGATTTCTGATCATAAGAAAAATCTATCATTGTAAAATATGCTTTTTTTACGACGATAAGTAACTGCAATTTGACCTGACATTATTAGCGTCAAAAATGTTCTTCAGCGTCTACTAAATGTTCACAAGTTCTACAGATCAAAAGGCCAGTTAAGATTTTCCTGAAGGAGGCCAGCTGAGATTTTACTCAAGGTGCTTTACTCTGCAAACGGGAGATATAATCCTCCAGCCTGTTTGAAGAAGTATTCTGTTACAGCTAAAGTATCTCTTTCAAGTTTGAGGCTCCAAAGGGAGAGTATGAAAGCAGCCACTTTTGCACTGTAGACCACTTGAGGTGAAATTGAAGTGAAAAAAAAAATATGCAAAGAGTGCTCAAGTGAACTGTTATAATACAGATACAGCCAGCTATTGTTTTTGACTTGTCGGCTCCAGTTTACAATCAGAAGTTCTGACCACTAACTATGTGTTTCTCTTCCACAATGAAAGCTTCAGTGTTAAAGAAATGAAACAAGCCTTGCTCTGTTGAATCAAAGTGATCACTTTCAGTATTCACATCTAGGATTATTTATAAAGAACTTGTTTAAAACGGAATGACAGGTTTTGTGTTGTGCTTTAGAGGGCCACATAAAATAACTTTTTTGTTGTTGTTTTTTTACATAAGTGATAGAACAAAACCCTTTTTATGCCTGGAATCCTTTACTGTTTTATGGCTCTTTCTGGCATATACAGACCTGCTGAAATAGTTTACAGGCTTATCTTCTCCTCTCATCAGACGCTTGGCAGAATGCCGTACTCAAGGATTTGGCAGAGAGACAGCTAAGATCGGCAAACTGGCAATTACTCTGTCAAATCTAGCCTTGGCACTGACTGGTTAACTTTCTACCTCTCTCTCTTTCTCTCTCGCCCAGTAGCCTTATCAGCACAGTCTTTACTCTGGCAAATCTTCTTCCTTTCCCCTGCTTCTCTCTGTTCTCATCTTAGTCACCATCTAGTAATGCTACCCGCATATCTGTGGTATTAAATGTCTCCTATGAGTATCATGTGAATACCTGTGGTTCTATACGCAACAACATTTCAACAAAAAGAAAGGACAGTGTCATGACGTGACTCTGTGGCAGGTTCATACCAGGCATGACGGTCTTATCGCAGGCCACGCACTTGGAGGAGAACTCGTTGCAGTAGCAGTCATTGCAGAGCAGGGCATCGTCCTGGCTGGTGAAGGGCTCGTCAGCCAGTGAACGGTCGCAGCGGAAACAACGGAAGCAGTGCTCGTGGTAGTGTCTATCTTCGTAGAACAGCTCCTATGCACACACACACACACACACACACACACACACACACACACAGTCCAATGAGTTGACGTTTGTCCTAGTCAAGATATGTGCATAGTACGTGTGATGAAGTTGAGGTGCATTCGGCTGGCTTCACAAAGTCACATTTGAATTGCATAACATTAAGCCCTGCAATTCACTTATTTGAAATTTGGCTCAACTTTGTGCTATGACACACAGGCAATGCATCAAGCAACATAACTTCCAATGACACTGGCTCAAGCTTAGTAAAAGAAAACATAGTTTATTGGACCTCCGAAAAGGACCAGCTTCCTTGATACCTCTTTTGATGCCAAAGGAGTACTGGAATTCAAAAAATGATTACAGAAGGGAATGGCGAGATTCTTTGTAAACCTGCATTGCTCATATGACAGAATGAGTGAGTCATCAAGAGCAGCTGCAAAAGCTTTGTTATAGCAAGAATGATATGACATACAAATGTACAACCTCCTAATTTGGCTAGCTAGCGGAATAATTGAGTGTGTTCTATGTGACTTTAATTGCTTTTGAATTGTTTGGAATTTATGTTGCATGTCACTCACAGCATGCAACTAATTGTATTAAGGTTTCATAGCGTAAAGTCAGTCACAAGCTTTTCTAATTGCCAGCACATTGGACACTAATGAGCAGTACAGAAACATGCCAGAATTTACAGTTTCCCTTCCAGGCAAAGACATTTAGGATTAAGACATTAGATAACATGGAAATCAGCTGCACACATGTAGCTTGTGTCTGATTGTATGTGTGTGTGTGTGTGTGTGTGTGGCTTCTGAACTGTAAAATACACAGGCAGACAGTAATGAGCCAGACTGAATGGAATTTATAGCTTGCATGCTGCAGAGCCAAGGTAAACAAAGTTTATTTATTGTCTGCTGTCCCACAGTGTCAATAACTCATCAGTCTGTTGGGTGTGCGTCCAGAGTGTGATGGGAATCTCTGCAGATCTATTTACTGGCTTTCTAAGCTCATGTTTACTATTGCCCCAAATGATCTGATTTGGCTCTCTGTACTTTTTATTTAAAGGGGATTAAAGTTGCCTATAAATGAGTTAGGGAGGATTAGTGGTATGTTTCAGTTGGTGAAATGCTGCCGAACGTTTTACTCAAATGCTTCCTTAGCTGTTTCGACTTAATTGAAAAAATGTCTTAATTAAATAATACATAGCCGTGATTCTTTCTGTCAGTTTTCTCCATTATTATTTCTGTTCCACTGTTGATTTACTATTTAAATGTAATCTGACTGTTAAGTGAGCAAATATAATTTAATTACATAAACATTTACCTTTAGAATAGATATCTATTCTTTACTGACAGATTTGAGTCTGTGCTTCTGACTTTTTTGGTTCGTTCAGCTTCTTGGAAATACCCAAAAGTAATGTTCATTTTGTTGCTGAAAACTCACTCTCGCATCATGGCCAATAAGCTCCTTGCACTCATCGCAGGTGTTGGCGAATAAGCTGTCGTAGCACGGGATGCAGTATGGATTGTCCTCTGCCTGAATGTACTTCCTGCCGTACAGGGATTCTTTGCAGTTTTCACAGTCAAAGCGCTCACTCATGTTGTCCCGGTAAATCTCTGTAACAAACAAGGCACACACACACACACACACACACACACACACACACACACACACACACACACACACACACACACACACACACAC
>JBBJLS010000006.1:16161352-16172568 GCA_037577275.1 Bryconaethiops microstoma
CACACACACACACACACACACACACACACACACACACACACACACACACACACACACACAAACACACACACCACACAAGGAATCTGTTAACCCCAGATGTGTAATCTAGCAGGTGGGAGGGAGGGAGAGAGTGACACACAAAAAGAGATAGCTCTCTGATGAGACACTGCACAAAACGCCCATTAACTTTTATAGCTCTTTGATAGCAGGTCAGGGATTATAGAGAGGTAGTTGGTGTCACTACCTCTACCACTCACTAACCCTAAACGCTCCTTCCATCATTGCTACAGGACACGTTTGCGTCTGAAACTTCAAAATGAAAGAGTTATAAAACGACACCATGCTGAGGCAAAACTCCACAGCTGAATGAAGAGGAAAACTATCACCACACTGCAGAGAGGACAAATGTTTGCCTGCTGCACCTGTAAATATTTATGCAAGAAACATTTATGGTGGGGATGTACAGACCACCTATGGAGAGGATGAGCAAAAAGGAGCTTGGAGAGTGTGTGTGTTTGTGTGTGTGTGTGTGTGTGTGTGTGTGTGTGTGTGTCTTTTTTTAAAATGAAACTCACATTTACAGAACATAAACCAGACTTATGTATATTAGCAAGATCTTAAACAGAACACTTGTCACAAACTAATATTGTTCCAGTATTGCAGAAGCATGATCATGTTGCAAAAACATTTCAAAGGCTGGAAGAAAGCTGTGTGTGAAGTGATATGCTCCTCAGGTGGGGCTAACCCAGCATATGTATTTCTACCACCCAGCAACAATAATAATTACTTGTACAACTGAGCAGTCCTCAAACAATTACAAGTGCAATGGAGCAGTCCTCAAACTCTGTGCTGTCAGTATTCCACAGGCCCAGAGGGATAGCGTAATCACTGGCTGGAGGATGAAAGAGAGAAACCACGGCTTCTCCTGTTTCCTGACGTCACGTCTTGCTTGACAAAAAGGCCAAACGAGTGTGGGCATGAGTAGTTCAGATAAAAGGAAGCCATTCGTCCTCAAGGTTCATAAATAATCAGCTGACATGCTTTTTTGCTCAAATGACATGGCTCACCCTCTCCTGAGAGGTCCTCTGAGCACTCCTTCACAATATATCCGCTAGCATTAGCAGCTCCTGCAGCCCGAGGCTGCCCCTGCCTCACATCATTAGAGCCCTGCTAATGAAGGAATCCAAGTTTTTCTCAGCAGGGCCCTCCAACTTCACTTACATGCTACAGCAAGCCCTCAGCACACCTAATATGGCAAGCACTGCCGTCATCATGACAAACACAGTTGCTCAGTGGTAGCCACAGTAATAACTGTTTGTATGAGATGAGAGGAAACGGTCAGACAAGAGTGGGGTCACTGTTCAGACCAGCGCAGCTGTGCCGCACCTGGGAGATTCGACCAAACAGCCATCTGCCTCGCCCATCATGACTCAGGGCTGCTGTGCAGTGGTAACTTCCTGCCTGTGTGTATGGTCGACTTCAAAGCCTGATACTGTCTGATGTACAGGGCCAACCTCACGCTGTCCGAGAAACAGCAGCCATCAGTGTACAACAACGAATGGCCTAATTACTGCCATGTATTTGTTGCCCAGGGGGCATGGCAAACGAATTTGTTGACAAGAGTGGGGCTTGTGGGAAAGTGTTTCTCAAGCAGGGGTGGAGAGTGGCAAACTTATTTGTAGATGTGAAAAAAGTACTATGATGAAAGTAGTGAGGGTGAAGTGGCCTTCAGCAAAAAGCAGTGGGGATATATCCCTAGCGTTTCCAGAAAAAAATTGTCTTTTTTACTTGTGAAGTTACCTTTTTTGAGATAGAAGGTTTTGTCACAACAGCAACAAAATGAAACCGAAATTAACAGATGCATGCATTTGTTTATTTAGAACAGGTAAGTCTAAATCCATACTGTACGTCTAAACCCAGCACAGGGTCACTGCTGACACTAGAATGACTACATTCTATCTACAAGAATATTTGTGGCCTCAGGGGAGAAGCAAGATTTACTTAGGAGATGCATCAGCGGACCCTCAAAAAGAAGAGAAGCTCTGGACCTGTTCTGATTCCAAAACCTGATATATAAATACTTATTTTGTCCATGGTTGGGAGTGTTGTTATTGCACTGTGTCTAGTGTTTAAAACATTGTACAAGAGCAGCTAAGACCAAAAGAGTAACAAGACATGAGAAATGAGCCCAAGGCAGCTCATGATTTGTTTCTCAGAAAAAAGGGGATGATGTCATCATTGACCCTGGGTCAAGCATGATTGGACCCAGAAGCTGGGAACAAGAACTTCCCCTTCTGCCTCCTTTTAAAAGATCCAGAGTGGCTTGACTAAAAGCTAAGAGAGGGAATATTTCATACACTAAATCTGTGAAGCTGTGAATCAACTTGTGTACTGTACTGTGGAAGATGAGGATTTTGTGTGTCTGTGTGTAAAGTAATAAAAGTTATTTGTTGTGATTTTACCAGTGGACCAGAATTAATATAGAGTATTTATTATCAGATTAAAAACTATATTTTCCTTTGGAAATGGTCGCTTACATTACCCTACAGCCTCATCATCAAGAATCCTTTAAACCCATGTTTTAGAGTACAGGAAATCTGCTTTTTCCAAAGAGAGGGACTTGTGACTATGATGGATCAGCTTGTGGTTGAATACCAAAACTATGAGCACAGCGGTCCCCAAGGGCTAGGGATGTTAAACTTCCTGTGAAAAACTACGACCAACAACTGCAGAGCTGAAGCTTTTTAGGACAAATCATCTGAAGTTACAATGGGCCCTCTGAACCACAATGAAGAAAACATTCCACTGACCCTGGTGAATGATAGCAAAATTCCAACTGAAATTCAAAATAACAGCTAAGATTTTGCCCCTTAGATTTCTCCATGTGTCCACAAGTTGGTAAGATAACTGAGGAACGACAAGGCCAACGACAAGACTGTGAAGTAAAAGAGAGACCGTGCTGGAGGGGAGCAAGGCAGCATGCTAATTTAGCCCCAAGTCCTGCTGCACTGAAGTCACCCACAGACAACAGCACTAATCCCCTGCCCAAATTCAGATCACGCTCTGGTTCACTTTAAACAGGCTGGCTGTGCTTCCCACTGGGAAACAGACCTAGGCTCTTCCTGTTCCCGGAGCTGACAAGGATTCAGGCTGACAAACATCTCCATAGGTAATACGAGACAATGGACTGCCAACACAAGCCCCAAATTCAATAACACAGCTGAGTATGATAGAGCTGATATACAGTGCAGGTAAAATTACAAGACCACCAATCCTATATAATGCAGAGCTGGACAATAAAGAGCTGACCTGAATCGTCGAATCTCAAGATTCATTCAGTAAAATGAATGAATTTTGAAACCAGTGTGGTGGTGTATCATCATTTCAGTTCTCCAACATTAAGAGTGACACCATTTGCTTAACTAGCTAAAGTATAATACACAGGTACACTTTTTAAGGTTCTAAAGCAACCTTTTGTACCTTTTTGGACCATGGACATGGCTGACCAGCTAACGTAAGAAAGCTCTCCTCACTAGTACTGACAGCGCTGGTCATGTTATTGTGGTAGACATGTAAAAAATGAATGTGAGACTCCAACCTGAAAAGTCATAGTTATGAAATGAGAACAAATCGGTTGTTATAACACTGAGAATATGCAGTAGTCATATGACGAATGAACAAAAGAAATACCAATTTATAAATAAGCCTGAGACTCCCGACTTCCTTTTTTGCTACAGTTTTCTGCTGTATTCAATTTATTAAATAGGATGCTGTGTTCAGGTGGACTAAAACTTGCAGTGGAGAAGTTCCTGGTCTTTGTACACTTTTTCACATTTGCCATTATCGATGATTTCAAATTTCTTTTTTTTCTTTTTTTTACTGTTTACCTGCTTCTGCTCAGTCTAGAGTAACTGACTCCTCACAAACAACCATGTCTATTCTTATAAAAAGGAAATACATTTGTGATCTTTTCGGATTACCTTAAATTAGAGGAACTGTTGCGTGAACACAGAAGCACAAAAAGAAGAAGGAGACAAAATTTAGAGGCAGAGTCTAGGAGAAACCATGGCTTTGCTTTATATCAAACAGTGGGGAGAGTGAAAGGTTGCATTTGGATAAACACACACCAGCATGCTGTGATCAGTCCGCTGCCTGGAGGATGTCCAGGCAGCCCAAAGCTCCTTGTCTGATTTATAGAAAGAAGAAAATACAACACTGGATACTTGCGTACCATTTGAAGCCGATAAAGCCGCACTGAAAATGGTTAAATTGCTGAAGAGAAATGTTAACTTGTGCATGAAATGAATAAACTGTAATATCAGGTCGTAAAACAGCTCCAGTATTTATATGGCTTGCAGAGATGGATGTGGTGCACTGATATAACTCCCTTCTGATTTAAAGTGAGGCTAATCATCAAGTAAAGCCATATGTAGCATTAAAACAGCTCAGGCAAATATATAGTGTATTCCCAAATGGGTATATAGTCATAATGCCCTACATTTTCCCTCCTATTTCAGACCTCTTTGAAACTGACAGGACAAACATGCCCTCAGTAATAGAGCAATAGCCAAATGTTTGGAACCACTAGTGAGAACCCTTCTATTTGTAATTATTTTCTAATTTATACCATGTTTTTCATTATAGATTATATTATCAGATACTTGTCAAACTTATCAAACTAAAAGTGAACAACAGAATTTTTAAGCATTCACATAAATTCCAGAATGCTTCACTTTGTGTTCCATTTTCCTTTAATGACGCAGAATCCACAATTTTGTGCAGCAGCTTCAGATGAGCAGATCAGGTCTTCTGAACAGGGGTTAGACCAAAAAACAGATGCTTTTGTTCAAAGGCCTTAAAGCGGCCAGTGTTTAAATAGTGACCTAGAAATAATTCAGAATCTTGAACATATCCTCATTTACTGATCATAATTAAAAAAATTTATTCCTGGGATTAAATGAAACAAATCCCACCATTTTAATATTTTTTCAGACTTTTGCCCACCACTGTATCACACGCACATTTAAACATTTCCACATATATTACAAAAAAGGCTGTACTCTGCAAAAGATTGAAAATATTTTGAATGACTGTATTTTTGACATATTCATTTACTTTAACAGAGTCTGTAAGTGTGTATGTGAGATGGTTCCTTTTCTTGCGTCAAATATACTCAGCAGTATGAAGTGCAGGTGTTAAAGCTGAGAAGATGACACCTTCCAGAGACAAGATCAGGACACTGTAAGCCTGACATGGTGCCTGTGCTGTTTTTCAAAAGTCTTTGGGACTATATCACCAAAATACAGAAGAAAAATGTGTATTTGCCACTGCCTCTGGCTTTGGCAGTAACTACATCAGATAAGACAAAGCAGCAGAAAGAGAGAAAAAAGTGAGGGAGAGAATAAGTCTTATCAGAGGAAGTGAGGAGGCAACCGTGCAGAAAAAGAGAGATAAAGACTTTAAGACAGATCAGCACGTTCGCACTAACTCTTTCAAACATTGTCTCAATCAAACCACTGTAACAAAACAGCTTTTGCTCAAAAATGATTCACAAAGTATCTGAGCAACTTCAGCTCTTATGGTGGGTAAACCCCTGGATGTGCATCCTGCACTCTCCTCAGAAGATTGCGAAGCCACATCATGGCCATGCATGGAAGTAAAGCGAGCACTGCCTTGTTGTTTACTCTTCAGGATCCACATGGGCTTGGGGCTTGGACACTGTTAGTAAACAATTCTTCTTACTTTGACCTCAAGGCTGACGTCTCCCACATTTTTCTTCCATGCAGAACACTGGGGGGACAGGCTACCTGCACCCTCTGCACACACTCACACACCCTTGTCATAACCACTTAGGGCTCTGCCTGGACATGGCCAGTAAAAAGGATGAATCTATCTTTAAAGAAGTGTGTAGAACAGCCACTTTGTTAGTATTCATCCTTTTTACTGGCCGTATGCACAAATGATGAAATTTTTCTCAATTGCTACTTACTATACTAGCTTAAGTATCACTTGACAACATCTGGTCCTAGACGAGCATCATCAGCTAAAAAACCCTTCAGTCTAAGATGGGTTGACTAAACATTGTGTTCTGGCATGTGTAACAAGAGACTAAACAACAAGTAAACAATGCATGCAAAAGCTATAATATACCTGTTAAGCTGATTGAGGGTTCACCTCCATAAATGATTCTCTATTACAAAAACAGCCTCATTAGCTTTGTTGACACAACGGTGCAGGTATGCTTGCCTGGCAGTACAGTGTGGGGCCTGTTCTGAGGCCTTGAGTCTATGCTATTTTAGGGCTTGTGGGATCAAGGCTGGGCAGAAGAACAGACGTACACAAGGTCTAACCTGTCATTGCCCTGAGCCGTAAAACACAGCCTGTGGCTACTGGGGGTGGCACAGTCCACTCCACTGGAGGTAAACCTCGTAAACATCAAGGTCCTCAAATGAGCACTTGCCATGGGGGCGGTCACTGACAGCTGTGTAATTTGTCATTTTCCTGGCTTTTAACCAACAGAAAGGTGTAAAGGTATGCCCTTTATAGTGCCCCACCAAACCACACATCCTTGCACCAGTGCACTGGAGATCCTTCAGGTCATGGAACATGTGTAAGATCTCTTTCCATGGAGACGCCTTCACTCCCTGTTCAACAAATACACCTTGGAACTATTCCCTCCTTTGGTATTTCTGACTCCTTCTGACCCTACCTGGCCCACTGACCAGACAGTTCTAATTCAACATCAAAAGTAGTTCTTAAACCACCATAGTCAAGATGTTGAATAGAGTAGGTAACAACCTGGAGATTTTCAGGTCTAATATGGTTTTCCATTCTCAGGTCCACGTTTCGCTGTGTTTTAAAAAAATTATGCCGATTACGCAGAATTCTAACTATAGCTTATGCCAGGGTTTTGCTCAGTTAAATAAAAGTTCTCTACTTTTTCAATGCCTGCTGCATCATCCCTCTAACAAAATAAACTTTAAAACCCCTACCATTTATAAGTGACTTCAGAAAAAAGAATTTAAGCAATTTAAGCAATTTGAGTGAGGGGCTGTGTATAGTATACTCTAACCTAGCCACTCTAACCTCTCACTCTCACTGATAGGTTGCACCGAGATGCCTAGTTTTGATCACAGTGGTTTCCATAAAAGATGCCAACTATAATATGCCTCTTTTAATGCTGACTCAAGTTTCCAGTGCTGACTCCATTTATTCTTTTAAAAATAAAGGTGCAACAGAAAGTCATTTGTATCATGCCTAAAAGTTGCCTGAAGAACATTTCAGTGGATTTTTGTAAAAGAGACTGAACTGGTAAAGAATCTTTTTATTATATGATGGTTCTTGCATTACAGAACAGCATACTGTGAATCAAGCCTGAGTCATAAAAGCAAAATTCAGTGACCGACAGACATTGTTCTCATTATAGGAAGAAGCTGATTTACAGAGAAGCAGTGGTGAATCAAGAAAAACATCTTAAAATGTATGACCACCTAGACAAAGACTTTAGTTTAACAAATGTCTTTCACAAATACAACTTCATGTACATTATCTCTTTACAGAAGAAAAAGGAGAAGTAAAAGACGAAGAAAGCTTAACTCATTAGAAAGACACACACATTTTCTTAGTGCGCATGCACTAACTATACGTGTGTTATTATGTCATGGCTGAATAGACCTCAGTGGTTACTCTACATTCCTGTTATGTACATTGTGTAATATTTTAAACTAATTTATCCAAAGACACTAGACGCTCTCAAAAATACCCTTTTTCTAAATGACTTCTGCAACCGCCAAGGTCAATCATAAAAGTGAAAAGCTTTATGTTATATTTATAGCTGAAGTGATGGTCAAAAGAGGTCTTGCCTACATATTTCTCTGAGCAGAGAGAAAACAACTGCCATACGTTACAATTTCACATCTGGTTTCCATTGACAGAAGTATGCAGTTGACTGCAGTGTGCCAAAGTAGGTTTTGGATAGTCACTGCCTGGAGAATGCAGGAAAGGCAGTCTTTTCTACACTCTGCTGTGGTATTTGTTGGTAAGAGCTTAGCAGGTGAAGAAAGGGTAACAGAAAAAGTCAAGGGATGGAGAGAAGGACTGAGAAAACAGCAGAGTGCCTGATGATATGCTGTATTGTCTAGAATATAAAGTGTTAAAAGTAATGCTGAAAAGAGTGGGAGAGCCACAGGAGGTCTTTGGCCACGGGGTGCCGGAAGGCGGGAGGGGGTGTCCAGAGGCCACTGTATGACTGTATGAGAGGCCACGAGGATATTATTCCTCCCAGAATAAACAAACACAATCCTAATCCCATGAGCCCACACTCTCCTCCCTTTCCCACTTACCATACAGAGCAAATTTATGACCAAACATGGCTATTGTCACTGTAAACCGTAGGTCCATGCTTTCATCTCAAAGAAATACTGTGTGTCCTGGCACATAATGAGGCTAAATACAGGATTCTCAAATGTGGGCTGTGCTATCTCAGCTCTAACAAACACCAGCCTGTGGAATTAAGAGGCCAGTAGGGTCAGATGTGTTATAGCTGAGGAACTAAAATATTATACTCTCCAAAATTTAGTAATGGAGCTATGATGCTAAAGTAGCCAAAATAAAAGCTCCCTATTACATAAGGCTGAATGGGGCTAATGGTGACCTGAACAGCCGACAGACCACTGGAAGAGCTTCTGGAGTGGCCTGCTACAGCTTTAGCCTCAGAGTTTCCAGTGGAGGCCCTTGAACTGAGCGCAGCACTGCAGGGGTTTGGCAGAGCTGCATGTCTGATGTCTGGAGCCATGCCCCTCCAACACTGGGCAGAAAATAAGTACACAGTGTAGTGGTCTGGCAAACGTGAGGGATATTTGTACACCATTTCCTGAAGCAAAGGGTGGGCTTCTAAATTTGAGTGGCGGTTCACTACATAATGATTCAAGGAGATTTTTTTAACCCAAGAGCACTTGTCCTGATAATGTGTGTGTGCTATTGCTAGTGGAATCATGCTTGAACAAATATATACACAAAGTATTTCAAGAAGCAGGAAAAATAAAAAGCAATAGGGAAAATGAATGATTAATGCAGCTTGCTGAGGGAATATTTGAGCACAGGCCCAGCTTTTACGGGTGACAATGACCATAAACTCAGTATGACAACAGTGGCTTGCACGAATGCCACGTTTAAACTGATAAAACAACAGCGTAATTGCAGGGACCAAATTCATCCATCCATTTAAGAAATCCTGGGAAGCACTTCAAGGAAAATATCTCCTTCTCTCTCCCTCTCCCTCCCTCTCTTTGTCTCTCTCTCCTTCTGCTCTGCCTGAAAAGCCTATAGAAGAATAATCCTGTCATTCAAGATCAAATGCTTACTTTATGGCCATCATTACTGTCATTCAACTGATCAATCTATCATTTAATAAATTTTCACAAAAAAATCTGTTTTGTGAACATTTTCTCACTTAATACAAAATCAGTCAGTTTAGCCCCCAGGCTCAGTGATAAAACTGTTTGTTTTCCTGATTTGTACTTTCTGCCAGAAAAAACAATTTGTTAAGCAAAGGACAAACGCCTGTTATGTCTAAACCCCCAAGGCCTCAAGTCTGGATCTTCACAACATAAACTAATGTCAATACCATGGTTGGGTATTGCTTGAATTTGATCAATTACGATTTTGTTTCTCAATTACGGATCTCTTTCAATTAAAAATATCTTTATTTGTTTGTTAACTGCAAATTCACTAAGTAAATTGTGACATTATCCATGCATGCTTGTAACTAAACAAATGTTGTTGAATTGACACATTATGTAGTCACATAAACAGGTCGTGCCAGATTGCTATGCATGTCCTTGCAAATATGTAGCTATTGTTTACAATAATAATGGGTTATCATGTTTATGAAACCACAACCAGAACCAAAATTCAAATTTTATTTGAATCTGTACTAAAAATTATTAGTCATTCTGAATTCTCTGTAATTTCAGGCTCTTTAATAGACTATTGTTAAAAAAAGAGTAAGACATTACATTTTTGCAAAACATCTCTAATAAAAGTTGTTTGTTATTACTTGACTTTTTTGGTTCTTCCTACAATATCCTGCATTTACTAATATTAAACTAATTCTGAAAGCCACAGTGCAAAGACTAAGCCACGCAGTGCAAGCATCTAATTTGGGTTTAAATCAGCAGCCATTCCCAGATGAGCTAGGTTTGGATCCTGATGTATAAGCACTAACTCAGGGAGCACTACGGACCAAACAGTTGCTTGGTCAGCAATTTGCTCATTCGATGGTGGCCACACGCAATCACACACCACAACTGCAAGCAATTACCCCTGACACATGGCTGCTGGTAGAGGCTGTGGGTACGGCTATGATTGACCTTTTGGTTAATGCACCAGAACTGTGGTAAACCTGCTTATGCTCTACTTCATCATTTAACTCGCTTTCTCTCTCTCTCTCTCTCTCTCTCTCTCTCTCTCTCTGTCTCTGTGAATGTATGAATACATTACGTTTCCATATCCTACTTTTATATTGTATTTTGTGTATTTAAATAGGCTGTTACTTTATCTTTGAAACTGACGTATGTAAATGACTTGTGTTTAGATCGGCTGACCTGTATTGTTTCTCACCCAAAAGGCAGTGCTGAAGCAATCCTTAAAACTTAAGCATTAATAGGCTGAATAGGTTGAGATATATTTCAGAAAATAACTGAAATATATCTCAACTCAAAATGGGCTGTAGGTGGGTAGGGTGAATGTTCCATTTTAAGAATTTTGCAGTGTTTATATATGACTCTTTCCATTGTATGGGTCCTTTTAAAATCTTGTCCCACCCTAAATGGATGGGACTGTTCTCTTTCAGTATTGTCACATACTATTTTAAACACTTAACTCCGGAGCAGAAAGCAGTGTGGCACATCTGCCTCTGCCTTCATTACTTAGGGCACAGATGAGCTTCCAGAAGAAAAAATGATAACATATGCCAGAAAATGTGAAGACCTTCTGCCAGATGGGAAGTGACTGGGATGAATAACCATTAGAAGTCATTTCCAGTATTTTCTGCTTCTTTTTTCTTTTGAGTTTATGAGTCTTCTCCTTGGTAACGTGTAAACACTGCACCGCTCCAAAGTGCAATAAAAAGTTTGAGCAGTGACGTCTACCTTCACCATCTGAGCTCGGAGAGGTCAGAACACTGTGTGCGCGCGCGCACACACACACACACACAC
>JBBJLS010000006.1:16173193-16193126 GCA_037577275.1 Bryconaethiops microstoma
CACACACACACACACACATACACACACACACACACACACACACACACACACACACACACACGCACACACACACACACACTGTGACTGGCTGTCCCTTCTGAATCTCACATTATTTAAAGAGGACAATAAAGTCTTTAAATGTATTTCAGATTGAAGTTGAATTGGACAATAGATCAGTAAGCGAGAAAGTAAATTAAATAAATACATAACAAAAGAAACTAGGTAATTTCACTTGCCATATATTTTTTGTATATCTGTAAATCCCCTCAGTCAAAAGTCTTGCAATGTCAAAATTTCCAATATTGTGATGACATTGTGATAAAACTAGGTAACCCTGAGTAAATGCAGAAATCATTAGAAATCAGTTCAAGGCATAATGGAAATCTGTAGGGGAATAAGAGATTTAATAAGAAGAGCTTCTTGAGGTGAGCAGTGTGTCTTAAATCATTTTTTTTCATGCACTGAAAAACATTTGGTGGATATTCTTCATTATCCAGCTTTATAAAGTGGGACCAAAAACAGACTGGCTTCCTGCTGGACAGTGACATAAGGTTATCTGCAGAATGTACTCCAAAATGGTCTACAGAAGCTGTTTAATCTCACAGGTATTAGATTTGTCCTGTAGAAGACACAGTAAAAATAATCTCTGCTTAAAAAGAGCCCACCCATATTCCAGAAGAAAAAAAGGACACTGACAATATAATGCATTATATGCTATCATACTTTAGAATATATTGAAAACACTGCAAAAACTATTATCTTGGCAAGTGAACACATCTCAAATCTATCCAAAACATAATTCAGATTATGTATTTAATACCGAGCAATGATTTCACAAACAAGCAAAATGTTCTGCCAATAGAATAAGAGAATTTCATCAGATAAAATTACTTAAAACAAGTAAAGATGTCAAGAAATAAGTTGAATCATCTTATAATATTCTTACAAAATCTCAAAATGAAGTTAACATATTAGATTTTTACTTACTATGGTTTCCTTTTTTACACTGAACAAGCAATTTGATTTTATCTTTGATTTTCATAGACTGACAGTTTGCTTCAGTGCATGAACATGTGATCAACTGGACATCTGTATCCCAATACCAGAGATATCTCACACCATGTGGCAAACATAAACAAACCCAAACAAGGACAGATAAACAGCCCATCAGTGTTTGGTACAAAAGCACAAACAAAACTGATAACAGACACATACACATACAAACTCAAATTACTCATTATTGGGTTGACGGACATTAAAATAAACAGCAACAGTACCAGATCTGTTGGACAATGGGAGGGCTGTTCCGAAAAAAGCAGACACCACAGCTGCTGCATCAACACTGTGACTCCTTGTTGTTTATCTCTCAATGGCCTTCTATTCCTGAACAATGCACAGCACTCTGATTTAATGTCACCTAAATTCATGTGATCCGTTCAGGTATAAGCGGGGGGTTACTGTATACCAATATAATTCTGGTGTCAGTGTGCATCCCTGCATGCTGTGGTAAGAGTGTCACTACAATAGTGTAAAGAGATGCACAATGACATTAGAATCATATTGGTATAGGCAGAACATTTTATTTATTTTACTGCATATTGAAACAAACAGTTCAACTTCAACTTTTCACTAACATTTATGTATCAGAATAGGTAGATACTGAAAAATGTTGGATATCAGCGTTGGCTCCCAAATTCCATAATGGTGCATTGCTAGGTATGACGCAGCGTCTGTACACAGCATTTGTGTAATTGTTCAGAAATGGTCTATATTGTAACCTCCACCACTGTACACAGGAACGACAGCTAACCACTATTACAAACACATTAGTGTTCTACATGAACAAACCACTAGGAAATGACCTAAATGATTCTGAATACACATGCAAACACACACACACACACATAAAGCGCCTAGCCATATAAACAGACTTTTCTTTTTTGAAGGATCACTGAAAAAAAACATGACTGTTGTTCTCTGCCACTGGCTGCTGGTCCGGGTTTAAACATGTCTCCGCTACTCCTCATTTATGACTCCTATTGGACCCATCAAAACTGGACCACCTCAGACCATTCCTTTTTTTGCAGCCACTTTTTTCCTCTACCATTCAGAGTACATCTGAAGGATTTGGGGAACATTTCTAATTGCAATTTTTTAAAATTGTGACCTACACTGTGACTTTGAAATCTTGTCCTGATTTTCCCGCCACCACCACATCCACTCTCTCTGGGTTGAGGCTTGAATGCTGAAGTGCATATGTGAATTCAGGAGGTTGTGGGGGCTGCTGACCTGTGAGGATCTTTTTTTCCACCTCTGTACTCTGGGGAGTACGCCCCAGGCTCCCAAACACAGAAGGCAGACCGTGTGGCTGAAATAAGCTCACTTCAAAGGCGTCTATAAATCAAATTGCTTTGCCCCATTCCCCCCTTCAATTCCCTGTGTCGTCCTGCAGTCTAAGACAGTGGGCCACGCGTGTGCCAGTGAGGGGGAGAGACATTACCTCATACACACATGCACAGTGCTGGCTCCTGCTCCTACTGCCTATAGCTGGATTGGGTTTTCCTACATTCACTGCACTGCAATCTCTATTGTCTTCTTGTGTATTTATTTCAAAAAGACTTTTATTTAAATGACATGCATAATATTGGTCAATATTACATCAGCCTCAGTGTTCCCAACAGTGTTACCTTGCTTGAGTTTAGGTCATGAAGAAGTTTCAAATATTAAGGTGTGGAACATCTCCACTATGAGTAATTATAGTTTAATGCAAAGATGGTAATGCATAAAAATAGCTCTTACGTTAGAAGTTTGCATAGTCCTTTGCATAAGGTTTCTGAGACAGAGCACAAGTTACGAAGACCGTTTTTGACTTTGCAGAGGAAGGGAAGCTACAATCCATCATGTTGTTATCTCTCAGTGTCACATGGTATACTCTTTATCATGCAGCAATGCAAAACACCATTTGTCTTGGTGCCTAATTCATTGCTGGTGATAAAATGCAAAGTCTTTTTCTGGTCTGAATAAACAGCGTGAGTGAGGGTAGCTTGGTAAACACAGATAACAAGGGTAAATTATGTAGATGTCTAATCAGATGTTCTGATCTTACTGCTAGTCAAACTCAAACCTCCCTCTCTAGAAGTCACTGTAATGCCATGATACTCCTTTATAAAGGTCACAAATTCTCCTTCACATTTGTGTCAAATTTGGAGGGACAAAAATATGAACAGACTGTAGTCAAGACTAAACTGGACGACAATGGAGATTTCCCATTAGAGAAATCTACTAAAACAAACCTACCTGATTTACTTGACAAAATGAATTCCATTATGCAGAGGTCCATATTTCAGACAAAACACAGGGAGCAGAGCAGCTTACCAAAGATAAATGAATACACAGACAGCCAAACAGACGAAAAGTCAGACGCAAAGACAGTAAAAAGGCAAAGACCGGCGCCAGTTTCTAAGGCTTTTTGAAACTCTTATCAATCATCCAAAATATACATTTTGTCACACAGTGTTAAATGCATACTATTGCACCTAGATACTGCATTTACTTCATTCTCAGCTAACCCTAGTTCTCAGCTGAACCAAGCACAGCAAGGTGGCTAAAGTCAATGCTGCTGTGGTATATGACACAGGCATTGGATTAATAAGAGTATATCTGACAGTGTATAAATCACATATTGCCATTTAGTTTTACAACTCTCGTGTTCAGTCTCTGACCTATTAAGAGTTACTGCTTTTGTCTTACTCCTTTTGTGTGGTCACTGAATGAAATTATAAACCACAAATATATTCATAAATTATTCAGTGGTCAGGAGCTGAGTAGCACATAGACGTCTAAGTGCAGCATGAAGTATTCTGCATTGGCCGTATCGATAAACGTGCCACAGATTATACTGTACTGCCTTGTTTCTAGATACTTTTGATTAATATGCTCTTTAGTGATTGAAATTCATCAGCCCTGTACTGCAATAAAAATGATTCAGGATAATTCTTTTGGTTTATGAAAGCACATCTACATTTGGCTGCTAAATGAGATGAAGACGGATGAGCTGAGAAGGACAAAGTGCAGTGTCTTCCTTTTAAGAACCTCCTCGAGGGTCATGGCTCTAGCTACTCTGCACAGCTGGATCAGTGAGACACAGATCATATCAGCATCATGTACTTAGCATGGAGCCTCATTTGCTCTCAGATCTCAACAGATTCATGTGTATAATGTTAATAAAATTAAAATGAATAATAATTAGCCCAAAACAAAAAAGATACAAAACCTGCAAATGCCCAGTATTTCATATGTGAAATCACAAAATGCCCATGGTCAACTGTTGAAGTGCTTCTTGTCCACCTGCTGATGGACACAAGTTAAAAGGAGACTGTGTGCTCAAAGAAGTCTTTTCAACTGCCTGACAGAACTTTTCTCCTTTCCACTCATGCCCTTGTAGCCTCTCCTGTCCTGGCACAGAGATCTGTGAAACCCTCTCTTGAACACTTGTACAGGCCTTCTGCTGTATATCAGCTCCATCCTCTCTTTCACAAGCCACCGTCCTTTTATAGCCACACCAAGGACACTTTCTCCCATTTATGGGCTCCTGTGAAAAGCCTAGTGAGACCCTGAGAAAGAGAGAGTGTCTCCAGTCAAGGTGTTCCGACAAAGGAGGTGACAATTACCTCCGCTCTATCTCTCCCTCCACGGAACACTACCACCCTTTAAAGCCTTTGTAACTCAGTGCCAGCCCGTGCCCAGAGGGTGCCAATAAACACTGGGCAATGTGTATGTTGGAGAGGATGACTAGGCTATTGCACTGCTGTTTATGGTCCAGCCACCGATTCGTAGCCGACACCTCATCTCTCACAGCGCGGCTGGCTTGTCTCAGCCCGCTGCGTTTGAAGAGCGTTCTTCATCTCGTAGAGTTAGGAGAAGTGCATTGCACAATAAGAGCCAACACTGGTGAAGCCTGGCTTGTGCTGCATAATGTATTAAAAGTATAAAGCTTTTTTTGAACAGTGCAATATGGTGAATGATTTAATACTAAAGCTTTTAATACTTCCACACAAACATAAAGAGTTTTAGTGATGCAAGAATGCAAATTTTTGCAATTTTTGCGTAAAGTTGCAATTTGAATTGCAATCATATAATTATCAATAACTATAATCATATCAGAATAGTCAGGTCTGATTTCACCCTCTAGCTAGGACTCCCCACAACCACACAATGCTACCACTGCTGGGAAAGTGAATGGTAGCTAGAACTTACATAAGTGAGGAAAATTAACGCAGAGACTGTGAACAGCCAGTCTGGAACACTACATTCAGCGTTCTAGCCTCAAGTGCAAAAAAAAGGATGTGCTGGTCTTCTTAGCAATGAAAAAGGGCTGAAACTTAATTTAAGAAAAAAAATTTAATTTAAATCACAGTTGCAGTATTGAATAAGAAAAATCCCATTTTCTTACCAAACCATCCAATCACCTTAAGCATAACCCACTTGTTTGAAATAAAACTGTTAGTCTATGCTGTGTTCTCTTCGGAAAACTGCATATAATGTTAAAAAAAAAAACTACATGTTTTATTTTTCATCAAAGAATTGTATCGCCCTTGAGCATTGTGACAGTACATGTGGTGGTGTTATCATAGTCAAAAATTCTGTTATCCTGACAATCCTAAACTTGACCAATGCTTATAACGTGCCAAATTGGTTCAGAAAAGTTTACATAGCAGCAGGGAACACACTTGTGCACAGCTGTACACCAAATAAACACTGATACAAATTCAACAGGGACAAAGAATCCAAAACGCTAAAGCATCCAAATGAACAGCTTTTAACGCATTGCTCTGAGACAGGCTCCGTGGGTCAGCTGGGGTGAACCAGTCCATTGTGCACAACTGAAGATTACAGCAAGCCGTCTGCTGTTAAACTTTAGGTTTATTTGGACCTCCAAAAATAACAAGACTGAGCCATACGTCAACACGTGCAACCACACGCGTGCACACACGTACCCTCTCTCTCATAAAATAGAAACATATGCGTTGTTCCCTCGATTACGCCTCATCTCCCATGATGTCACAGTCATTTGCTCTCATGCCATACAGATGTGGAGCCTAATTAAGTGTTGGGAAGTAATCAGCGTTAATAATCCAGCCTTGGCACTCTCTTTAACTGTGCATGTGTGTGTGTGTGTGCGTGCGTGTGTGTGTTGAGAGAGAGGTGAGCAGACTCCTTATGACACAAATGTAGTGATGGCAGCACTGTGGAACAAACAGCAGAATCTGTGGGAGTGAATTACACTCCAAGACATCAAGACTCTGATTAAGGCTTGTTAATGCCTTATTACAAAATGACACTGGCATCCACCACTGATTTTAGGTCCAAAATAAAACAGCTTGATCCTGGTTCCCACACAATGCTTGTGAAATACGTTTTTCCACTGTGTGGTGCCATGGTGAACTGACCATAAAGCTGCTAGACAGTCTTTAATAATTTATGCTAAATCACAGGTAGTAATCTACAAACAGCACTATGTCTACCCAAGCATACAGACAAATGAAGTAAGTCTAGGATTATGACTCAAAACCAAACAGCAAATACATCATTAAAAAAATACCCAAGTGCACAGCTATTTGTTCGTCAGGAAATACATTTTAAATAAACAGTTAACAAATTTTAATAAATATTACCCACCATCCCAAAGATGCAGGCTATTCTCATTCACAGTCTTCTTTCAGTGTCACATATCAATAGTGCATTGGTAATCCTGTAGCAAATTTGTACTGGATCAGCCTCCATGGTTTTCTAACCCCTTTAAACCTCAATTATTATTTGCTTTGGACCAGACTTTTATAGCACTCTCAACAGTCACCCACATTTATTTCACCCTGAGACTCTAGGAAAATTTTACAGTCTGCTTGACAGTAGTAACTCTGAGAGTGCCAACCAAGCAAATCTTTTGTGAGTGTTGCAAGTTGGGGCTGGTAGGGCACTGGTATCCCAGCGCTGTATGCGACGTCACGGCCGCCAGCACGCAGGCTCAAGCCTGTCTCTCTCACAGTGAAATTACACTGCATTTTTCTCTGGCTCAGGAGAGCCAGTTAGTCATATGAGGTGGGAGAGCAGCGGACAAACCGTGTCTTAGTCTGAGTTAATGTCTTACAGCTCCACACATTCAACAAGTTTCAGGCTTTTAGGGCCAGTGGGGTGAATCAGAGACCAGGCATGGGCTGCAGTTGGGTGATGGAGATTGAGGGGAAAAATGAGTGTTGTAAAAGCTGTTGCTTGTGATATAGTCATGTGGTCATTGGTCAGTAACGTTAACGTACTGCCACATACAACACGGACCATGCTGGAGGGATACCCAGGCTCTGTCCAGGACTACTCTTTAAAAATATGATCTTTCAGTGCCTACTACAGTGCCTATCACTGTATTTAATCTATCCCAAACATACGGTCAATGTTACATTTTAGAGTACAGTTTCTATTTATTTGGTGAATTTAATGCATTGGGAAAATACATATTAAGTGTGTCGTAATCTTTGTATGTTTTTTCCCATTTTTTCCCATGTTAAAATCACCCAATAAACAGTAATTGCAAATTAAAGTATACAGAAGCTTGCCCTCTGTAAAGGATTTCATCTTATTTTCACTTAAAAGATCAACAGAAATATGCATGTTGACCATGGGTATGCAAACCTTTGCCCTTGCTGTACATTTACTAGCTGTGCAACAATCTCAACACATGGTAAATAAAGAACATTTAAGTGTATAGAAATCACCAGTATGCCTCTTGGCTTTCTGACGGTCAATTATTTACCAGCTCTTAGGGAAACCACTATCAATAGCTGTTTTCATCCTACCAGAGTTGTTGGAGTTGGAGACAAGGGAGGGACTTATGATATGTAGGCTATGTGTTCATGCTTTAATGACCAGGGTTTTTCCTGATGCTGTGTATCCATTTCAGAGGCATTATTAGTTTAATACTGGGCATATCAGAATTTATTCAAGCAGTGACATACTATCATACGATTCCAGCAGCAGATTAAATGCACTGTGTTGTCCTGATAGTAATGTAACAGCAACACTGTATGAATTAGTTGGTGGTACTGTTGAGTAGTTGGGCACTGATGCCTGCCCCCACCTATCAAAAGTGTATTCTGCAAATCACGACATGTCATCACCTTGGATTCACATTTTTATTTATAAATGCGAAATCAATCCCTAAGTATTAGGGTCAAGAGTTTACATTTGTGTCCCACACATGCAGCATGCAACCACACAAAATCACTCATGTCATCAAGTTTGGAGCGCTCTGAGGTACGTCTGAAAGACTTGCATAAACAAATGAGTGCAACAGCAAAGGGTTAGACCGAAAACAAAAGAAATAGCTTAAACCAGAAGGGAAGTGACACAACTCACAACAAGTCAGTGTCCATGTGGACACCAAGGCGTGGAAAGAGGAAGAGAGGGAAAGAATAAACAAACAGGAGAGCAGTGACTGAGACTGAGCAGCACACTGCCTCCCAGGGGGCCCTGCTGAAAAGGATCTGATTTCAGCCATTCATTCTCCTTCCACCAGGGAGAAAGCCACCAGCCGCTCTGAGCAGCGTCGCAACACCTGGAGACCCACGCAGGAAACCTTAGGTCACTTCCCACCATTCACAAACGCACCGGGCCTGCAACCACCAGACATGTGCTCCCTGTGCTATTTCAGCAAAGTGAGATGGTGATAAAGATGAGGAAATGAGGCGGTGGACTATAAGAGATAAAACAACCTATTTTTATGTCAACATGCTCCATGCTCAGACATCCTCTGCAGAAGTCCACTAGTCACCTTCACCTTCTACTGTACAAACAACATACAACCAGTGAACAGTATAGGAAGGATAAGGTCACTCTCTTGGACGATTCAGAAAAAACATTCTTAAGTTTTTACTTAAACATTTATGGCACTTCAAATTTTATTACAAAGGTTAACGGGTTGTGCAGACATCAGATGTCATTGGAGGTCTCTTCACAAGAACCTCTGAACATATTTCAAGTCTCAGCAAATTCATTCCTCCCAATAAGTTGGAGTTGTCCTGATTTACTGTGGAATTAATAAAAATACAACCAGACTGTAAGTAAACAGACTAATAACAGTAACATGTTTAACTGCTTGTCATCATAAAAATCAGAGAGTGCTGTGAAAATCAACTCACCCACACCTGCACAGAGTAGACTCTTAGATTTAGAGAAACTGTTTAAAAACAAAAAAGGAAAACTTCTCTGTTCCCTCTTTAGAGTCACACTACAGATGGCAGCAGGCCAGTGCCTGAGAGAGCCTAACCTTAGAAAAACATGCTGCACTAAAAGAATGTGACCATGGTCATGGTCTCACAGCCTTGACACCGCGCAGAGGAGGGGGAGAAAGAGAGAAAATGCAAACAAATGCATTTTCAAATTCCCTCAACTTCTGCGAGGACTCAAATACCAGACACTAAAATTACATGGGGGATGGCGGGATGGAGATTTTATAGCCTTTTTTGAGTCATTACCCCAGTAGAGAGGGGAAAACAAAAGGTCCATCATTAAAAGAACAGAGCATTAAAATAGTTGCGCACAAAATGTCAGCTACTGTGCTCCTTTTTTGAGAAGAAGTCCTGTTGTGACTAGACAGAAAGTGATACACTATCTTGCATAGCTGGAACTGGACTGATTAATTACTACCCAAACCCCTGGTCCAAATTTGATGTATGTAGGGATTAGGACTAATTACATTATTACATGCAGCCACACGCAGAAATCGCCTTTGCTTTGTCAGGGCCTTGCTTGCCCCAGTACTCTTGTAACTCATGTACTAGCTCACAGCTAGTCACATGGCTGGCCATATGCCTACAGTGTCAGAATAGGAAGCAACTCCCAACTCACAGACTGTTATTTTTTACCACTCATTCATAGAATACTTACTACTGTTAATTCCACTTTCAACTGACTATTTCACACAGCAATCACAAACAACACACAAAACTAGTACCCCAGTTCCAAAATACAAAAAAAGCTTTGAAACAGACAGGGTAGGAATGCAAACTCGACATCTCTGTGCGTGTAAAGTACACTGACGGCTCAGGAATTCTGTGCCACGTATATGAGAAGGCTAGAACTTGACTCACTTTCAAAGGAGTGATTTATAGTAGCTTTCCAACAATCACTTCTGAACTCCCTCTTTTCAAAGTAATGAATGGGCTCAAATTAGGTTGGCAAAGGATGGTAATGTAATCTGTCTTAAGGTTCTTTACTGTTTTATTAAACCTAGAACGCCCCTCACAGAGAAGTGACCTGCCATGAACCAGTACAACCACCCTCTGAATCTGTTCACTGAGGGTAGGCTAAAACTGGCTGGCCACCTGTGATGCACACAGGATGCCCCTGAAGAGTGGTCAGGCTTGAGCGTCTGGCTTGGAGTTTGTACAAAGAGTGAAAACATGCAGAAAGCTCACACCTGCCTCTCCCATGCTTGCTGCAGCTGTCCTCGACTTCATTTTGTTTACAGTCACTGGGGAGACATTAAGGCCCTTATGGTCTCCCTCAGCCTAAAGGTTGTTACACTTGTGTGTGCGGTCACTGAGGGCCTGTTTCAGGTGAAATCATTAATGATTAAAGTTACAGGACACTACTGCAAGTTATTTGATTTACTAATATTCAGATTACTAATCATGAATCACAAGTGAGTCACTAAAACCTGCCTGCTCCACTTCAGGTGTGTCTTGATAAATTCATACAGGAGATGGTTCAACTCTTTGGCACTAAAATAGTTTTACACACGCATGATTATTATCATTATCCTTACGACGGGGTGGGGATAAGTTGCATCAGGGTGTCTTCCAGGAGACAGCTATCAAGTTCTGACTTGGACCTTCCTCTGACACAACTCACACAAGAACTTACATAGAGAAACTACAACCTACAAAAAGAATGTGGACAGGACCTGACAATATTTTTCTACAGTTGAGTCTGTGACTATGTGACAACTTGAACCTGAGCAAAAAAACATTTAGAAACCATTTTCTTTGAGTGCACCCTTCTAAGACAAAGTTCAACAGGTGCTGAAGGCACAAGTGTTTCATTGCAAAACTTTAATATGGGACATACATCACTTTGTATGTTTAAAGAAGAAGGAGGAGAACAAGAAGAAAAAAAGAAAGAAAATTGGCTGTGGGTATTATTTAAAGGATTGGTTTTTCTAGCAGGAGAGTCCAGAATCAGGAGATAAAGGTCTTTTTTTTCCAGGATAGTCCAGAGTCAGGAGGTAATGGTGGTGAAGTGATGAGCAGAGTAAATGGGTTGTCTCAGACAGTGAACCGAGGTGAACTGATAAGGAGCTGTAAGGGGAGGAAAAAGTAATCGAGCTTACCTACAAAAGTCGCCTGGTAGTTTCTGTCGCCTCTGTGCTCTCGGAAACAGTACAGAAGCTGTGTGTGTGTCCTTCGGTGCCTACTCCTGCTTCTGCTTTGTCCCCTGTAGACTGCAGGACCGCACTGCTGTTTCAGCTGTGTTTCTGTTTCTGTCGGAGCGAGACTGATCCCCGTCCTCCACGCGTTCAGCGAGGAAGTCAGTGACTCACAAGTTCCCGCCCCAGTTGAAGAAGGAAAAAAAAAAATGCTTTCTTCTCCCAGCAACAGCCGTACAATGAAAAGTTTGAGAAACCGAACAACTCTGTTCTCGTTACACTTAGCCAGACTTGTTTGATTAAGTTACAAATATTTAGAGCCCCCCAGTTGGGAGAAAGGCCACTCTAACATGGCCTGACTGCTCTAATAGCCCCCCAAAGTGAAAACTGGTTCACCTCGTCCTCCTGTCACGTCTGAAGCGTTTGATGAACTGTCTAATTTAAGTACTTGTTTTTTACTGGCAAGTGAAGCAGAGAATGAGAAGCTGGAAAACACATGATTAGTTCCTTCAGGTCTTACACAAGAATCACTCTGTCCCTGCTCTTCAGGATATTCACACTGCTTGTATTATTATACAAATATAAAGCTTAATGTTTTATTTTCCCAATGGGATACTAATGAATGAAAATGATGCCCAAAAGGGTACTTAAACAGACGAAATGTTAGTTTGACTCAGAAACTATTACTGAATTAAATTCACAAGAACTTGAGATGGAAGGTTTAAGTGTTATAGGATGGAACTAAGGGATCAGTTGATGCATGGAGGGTCTTGCATCAGTAAACATCTGAACATATTTAGAGACCCGAAGAGTGTCTTTTTTCTATGTGAAACTGGTATGACGGACTGTACCTTCTATTTTGAGAAAATGTTTACAATCGTGTGTTTGCATGTGCGTGTGTGTGTAAGGGAGATCCTGCCCTTCCTGTTCTCTCTCTCTCTCAATCTCCAAATTAAAATGTCTAATTTTACACACTGTGGTGTAGGCGTCATAGGCGAGCTCAACAAATTAGAGGACAAATGCTGCCTTCCTCGTCATGAGATAATGAAGAAAGTTTAAGATCCTTTGCTGCATTCCCAAAATGTAGACCAGCACTGTTTTCCTATTTCATACAAAATTGTAAGGTTACAGGGGCAGTGAGGGGACAACATATTGGATACAGGTTGGAACTATAGTTTGCAGGGAAGTATCTCAGGAAGAAACATTGGTGACCACTGCCTTAGTTAGATATCTTCATACCTTACCCTTCATACTCAAATCACTACCAACTTAGGAAACACATATACAGCTGTATGCAAAAGTTTAGGGCTGTCTGGATAATTATGGTGACCCTGAAGGCCATTTCAAAAGCTTAAACTTTTATTCCTTGAAGTTTATTTTGGTGTACGTTTTGGATTTGTGTCTAGTTGTAATATGCAAACTTTTTTCTTCTGTTTCTTTACATTAGCTTTATATTTAGAATAAATCATTTCTCCCTATCCCCACAATATATCCTTTGTCACTGGCTGCCACAACAACACAACACCAAAACTCAATAAATCAGCCCCATGTTGGCAGTTGGCAAAAGCTGGAGAGGTGTTCATTTTTAAATTAAAAAAAAAAAAAATTCTCTATAGGTTACATTTGGTGATTGTAGACACAGACTACTTTTGTTTCATCAGACCACAGCACTTAATTCCAGTTTATCTAGTTGTCATATTGTATAGTTCATTTGCTGACTTATGTAGAGGTGACAGTTATGATCACCATCTGCTGACCTTTCTATTTAGATGGTGTTTATGCAACAACACAGTAAGTTAGTACCTGTGTTGCCAGCCGAACCTAGGTCTTCGAGATATAATCTTGAACTGTTGTTTTGCAATCAGAAAGTGTTCTGATATTTTTTATTGTCTTTTCTTGCTTTGTAAGAGAGTTATATTTAGTTTCACATCCTCTGTCACCATCTGTCACAACACATTTACATTTACATTTACGACATTTAGCTGACGTACATCAGTGCTCAGGTAGTCCACATCTGTTCTTCAAAAATGTAAAGCTATACTTAAATCAACATCTGCTGCTCAACCAAGTTACTGCCAGCTAAGTACACCTAAACAACTCCTGTCAAAGAAAAGTCAGAGACATGGAAGGCATGGTGATGAGTTTTTTAAGTGAAAAATGGGGAAGAAGAAGTAAATAAGTGGAAACAAGAGACATCGTTAGTCACCAAGGTGCTCCTTGAAGAGATGGGTCTTCAGACAATGCTTGAAGACAGCAAGGGACTCCGCAGATCTGATTGGAAGAGGGAGTTAATTCCACCACTTGGGGGCCAAGACTGAAAAGAATATTGATGCATGTCTTCCTCTTCTTTTGTGCAACGGAGCTTCCAGACGAGCAGTGAGAGGATGAGAAGTGACACGCTGCTTGATCAGTGCTGATATGTATTGGGGTGCAAGTCCATTCTTGGCCTTGAAAGCAAGTGTTAAGGATTTGAACTTAATGTGGGCGGTCACAGGGAGCCAGTGAAGGTTCCTTAGTAAAGGTGTAGTTTTTAAGAATTTTGAAACATTGAAGACTAACCTCGCAGCTGCATTCTGAATCAGCCGAAGTGTTTTTGTTGCCTTCAGTGGAAGTCCAGCCAGTAGAGAATTGCAGTAATGCAGTTTGGAAATGACCAGAGACTGGGCATAGCTTTTATGGTGAGAAAGGGGCGGATTCTTCTGATGTTGTAGAGAAGGTATCTGCATGTTCTGGTCAACCTGCGGGTCAGATAATTTATTACACTGTGGAATTGTCTACACTCGACTTTAATTAAGCCCTGATGACTCAAATAAATTACTGCATTTTATTTTAATTTTCACCCAAAACATTACATTCAGCAAATAAATTATAACTGAGCAAATGTGTCATATTTATGTTGAATTAATGTCTTTTCAATTATTGAAAGTCAACAAAACAAAACTGTGGTTGCTAAAACTTTTGCATACAACTTTTGGTAAATATAAAAGAGAAATATGTATCAGCAGTGTTCAGTTACATTAATACATGTGTCAATGATACAGTGCCCATAAGTAATATATGGCACTGCATCAGACATCTTGGATTTGCATTAAAGTTCAAAAGTGAATGATTGTACTTTTATTAAATAATACAATGAAGACTGAAATGCCCCAAAACAGACACCTTACGGTATTTTAGGATGTTTTTAAAAAAAAATTTATTTACAGTATTTCCTTGATTTGAATTACTAGAGGGCCCAGGCTCAGTGTTCCAGAGACCAGGACAGCTGGGGATGTGGCACCAAAGGCACAGCTGTGACAGAACCACCCAGTGGTTGGGCTGAGCGCAGATGGGGTTGTCTCTGCATCCAAGGACCCGGGGGGCATCGGGGGGTGACCAGGAGGGCGACTTCGAGAAAATGGAGCGGGCCTGTCCGACTGAACCTGATGGAACTCATTAATAAGATCCTGGCTAAGGACATCCTGGACCGGGACCCAGTTTCACTCCTTGGGACTGTACCCTTCCCAGTCTACAAGACACTGAATTTGGCCCTACCACTTCCATAGGTCCAGGAGCCCACATGTTCGGTATGTTGGGTCACCATTATCCTCCAGTGCCTCCAGGGAGGTGGGTTCCCGCTCTTCTCTGTTCAGGAGTCTACATTGAGCCCACAGTAAACAATGAATGGTGAGAGTCCACCATCCTTCTAATACATGAAAAAAAAGCTTGTACAAGAGATGTACACCAGCTAATTAACCCCTCCTTGGTCACATAGTCCTCCATAGCTTCAGTTTCGGG
Organism: Bryconaethiops microstoma; assembly: GCA_037577275.1. Classification (NCBI taxonomy): domain Eukaryota; kingdom Metazoa; phylum Chordata; class Actinopteri; order Characiformes; family Alestidae; genus Bryconaethiops; species Bryconaethiops microstoma. The sequence continues at coordinate 16,188,387 of JBBJLS010000006.1, forward strand.
TTCAGAAACTATATGTGGGCAAATACATAGCTGTGGAGGTGTAGCTTCAGGCAGGACTAGCATGGCTGATGAGGAGGGAGACAGATTGCCCTGGGCACTAAATGCCTTGGCTAGCTACTGTAATAGCATATGAGGGGATAGGATTTAAAAACCATGTTATGACAGCAAGAAGAACAAGATGTAATTGTGCCTGCATCCCAGTCAAGAACTAGTCTGTGGTGCCATATCCAGGGCAACCCCAGAATGACCAGGTTTACGGCATTTAGCAGATGCTTTTATCTAAAGCAACTTCCATTCCCTAATAACAGGGGACAGTCTCCCAGGAGCAACTTGGGGTTAAGGGTCTTGCTCAGGAACCCAGTAGTGGTGTGCTGGAGGTAGGATTCAAACCCATAACCTCTTGGTCCAGAGGCAAGTATCCTACCACTAGGCCACCCCCACCAGCACCCACAGCTGCTGTGAGAGGGGCAATACCAAGAACTGGGCGTGTTCAGTGTAGTGTGAGGAAACTAAAAGCTGAATGGAACAAGTGACTTGTGTAATGAGAGTGTCACTGACTAGTTTACCATCTAGGGTGTGAACCATAACTGGATAGCCCAAAGCAACAACGGGAATGGACAGGAAGGAAAGAAAGGACTGGGGCACAAAGTTGCCACCCAACCCGGACTCTAAAAGAGCAAAAACAGAGACAGAATGGTTAATGATAGTCACCAGTATAACAAATAAGTTCCTAAAACATTTTCAGTAACCTTCTTTTAAAAAAAAATCTTTTTCCTTCCTTATTGGACACTTTTGGCACAAATACCCCTCTTCCCCACAGTACAGGCAGAGCACATGAGTTTGCTAATTGATCCTCTTGTGGGCTGATCCTAGCTAACTAGGACGGCCACTCAAATTACACTGTCCAAGTTGACACCAGTGTCCTGGCTCCATTTGTATGTCAGAGTTGAGTGCATCTCTGTAGACTGCCAGCAGGACCAAGTCATTCTATCCACTGTCCACAGCTAAGATGCAAAATGTAATAGAAAAATCTTCAACTGACTACCCTTGTGGGTGCCACCTCGAAAGCCAATTGCTGCTTGACTGAAGTCACGGATGAACTCAGAGAAGTAAGATGTTAAAGAACCACTGCCCCTCCAGACAGCTGCAGCCCAGTCCTGAGCTCGTCCTGTGAGTCTATGAATGAAAATGGAGATCCGGCATCAGGTAGTTCCGGAAATTCTGAAAAGCAAAGGTCAAATGCAAGAAATGTCAGCACTCAGGTGATCCAAAGCGTATCATTCCTGAAAGGAGTGTAAAAACAGGCAAGGGCGGTGGCAACACTGGAGGATTGAACAGCTGGTGGCAGGTGTATGAAGGCAATGACCACGGCTGGTTTGACCAGTAAGTTGGTCAAACCAGCCACTACCTAAGTAAGTTGGTCAAACCAGTTGATTCAGGACCAGCGATGAGTCCTTAGGAAGCAGGGTAACTCCTGCTGCATCTGGGTAGATCTGTTAATTTGTCATAATGGCCTTGTGTTTCGGAGAAGAGAAACACATTTGAAGGAGTTGGTCTAAATGCTTCAAATCAAAATGGTGGGAATACTGGAGACCGGAGCAAGGCATCAAAGGCTCGGTCATGACAATTTGCAACCTTTTTTTATTTTCTTGAAAACTTTGTACATTTTTTTCATGTTCTCTTGAGAACCTGCATTTAAATCAGAAAGAATGTGTTAAAGAACCAAAAAAGTGCAGTTAGAAAATGATCTATGCAAACCCACAACTTGTGGCAAGTTAATTAGACATCACCGAGAACAAGAGCAAAGGCAATTGCCTAAACACCTGAGCCCACATCATGACTCAAACTACATCATCATTGCTGTCAACACTTCTGTTCAACACGAATGATAAAACAGCCTACAGGAATGGCGTGAACTCCTAATGGACTACACCCCCTCTCTCAGTGTAGACAACACAAAGAACCAAGTTGTGGAGTTCAGGAAAGTGTATGGAAGATATTGTCCTGTTAATAATCAATTGGACTAATTTAGATTCCTTGAAATACACATCACTTCACAGCTCCTACCTCATCAAAAAGGCACAACAGCACATGCAGTTCCTGGAAAGACTGAGGAAATTCAATGCTTCTACCCAGAAGATCGTCAAACACCTACAAATTAACAGTTGTAAAACATACCAACCAGATGCAGCATGGTGTAGTATGGCACATTTAGAACCACTGGCCAAGCGCTGATGTGTTTAACAATTGAAAATACCTTGATTCATCACTTATGCATCATTTCCACACATTCAGGGTACTTTTTTATGTATTTTCACTGCTTAATCAGATCATTCTCATGGCAGAAATTGATTATCTGTTACCCTGTTATCTGCCAGTATATGGATCAAACAACCAGACCTTTAAGTTTCTGCACTTGACCCCTTAATGACTCCAGCAAATGCTGGGATCACTAAACTTTCAGAAGAGTACTTGTTTCAAAACAAAATTGACTAAAGTTATTGAATTACCTAATTATACCTGTTTTTCTTACATTTATAACAGCTTGTCTTTGTGTCACTGTTAGCATGTTGTTCATGTGACTGTTAGACCTTTCTCCAGAAACACTTTGTGGTGGGATGGCTGATGGCCTAGTGCTTAGGGAGTTGGCCCTGTGATCAGAAGGTTGTGGGTTCGAGTCCCAGGACTACTAGTAGCACCTCTGAGGTATCCTTGAACAAGATACCATACCCATACACTGCTCCCTGAGTGCTGTGTTCCTGTCTGCCCGCTTGGTGAATAGGTTAAATGTGTTAAATTAATTTTGTCTTGTTCAAACTGTGTGCTGTGGTGTGTTCACGTATAACAAAATGGTCACTTTGCACTTCTACTTTACAAATACTAATATGAATTGAACTTAAAAGTGACTTGAAACTGGATATTATACAAACTTCTCTCACTTCCTACTGAGAGAATCACACGAATGCACATTCACATGATAGTACTTTTGCTTGTAGTCCATGATCTAGTTATTATAGGTTATAGAATAATTAAATAATGATATATAATACATATGTTGTAGTCCAGTTACAGCTTAATCTAGTTACAGTTAATATAGTCATCTAATCTAATTACAGCTCTTATTTGCTTATTATATTCTAAACTTTATATATCTCTTTTAATAATAACACATATGCTTTTGGCACTGTGTAACCAATCCCATTAGTTTGATGTATAAAGCATGAGAGCTGAACTGATCATCCACTTGTAATTCAATAGGGCATGATCTCTAAAATATAAAGCACTAAATCTAACATTTCACACTGTTAACTGAAATTGACTCATAATCCTCCATTTGGGATGTTGCTAAAATGGGAATGATGTGACTAGGATTAGACCTCCTCTGATGGAATGTGTTAACCTACATTGTTTCTAAGGAAATAATAATTTTTTATCAGCCAATAGAAACACTGTCTGTTGAAACAGATGATCCCCAGTTCTCCACCTTTTAAACTTTGTAAACACTGAATACCCAGCAAGTGTTATCTCAGTCACAGCATCCTACTGTCAAATCTCTGCTATTTTCATGTGAGACTACACTCTTAAAAACAAAGGTGCAGTAACCATTTTGATTTCCATATACAAATTTTAGTGCATAGTAAAATAATCATTTTTGTAAATGAGATGTGTGAAGTTGAAGAACCTTTTTAAAGATAAAAAATATCTCCACATAATGTAAAGCTGGTAAGGAAACAAACTTTCATTATATGAAGTTTTTTTTACTTTAAAATGTTCTTTGCACTCAGTTACAAAAATAAGAAAGGAAATGGTTCTTTTATGGCGTTCCCCAGAAAAACCTTTGTGGAATATATTTAAAGTGTTGTTAAACATCAGAAACTCCTTTTTTTGTAACATTTGGGCCATCTTGCACAGGAGTGAAAATAACCGGAAGCACCTGAAGAGTGAGTAAGAGCAGCTGATTCAGAAACCTCTGGTGTGGATGGGGCAATGTGGGAGACAACAGGGCCCCTGATAATGATGATGGTCTTCTCTGGGTAGGGGGTAGATGGAACATTGCTGTGGCCAGAAGAGACATTCCAGTACTCTGAGCTCAGCTACTGCCCAGCAGCATTATGTCACGTGTGTTATTTTCACAGGCTTTAAAAAAACCAAACACTAATACTGTATATCTGTCAAATTAAGGCTCCCCAAACCATCACAAACCAATAACCCCATGCCCTGACACTTTTCAGCTCATCTTCAACCTGGTTAAATGCAACCATCCATACTAACTGCTAGGAAAAAAAAACTAAGACGTCACCAGCCAAATTTCAAACATATTGAATATATCATTGTACTTGGTTACTCTAAGAGGGAAGACGGCTTTGTTTTATACATCTTAAACTGTATGGAAGATCCTCCGAGTGGAAACCCCACAAACCCCAGGTCAATCAGTAAGACATAGTATGGAAAATGTGACACCATTCAGGGTTTCTTTTACCGCTAAAATTCTGCATGCTGTGCAAATCTCACACATATAAAGCAATTTTTTTGGCAGTTATGAGAAACATCTATCTGGAAAAGAGGAAAAGAAAAGTAAGAGGTAAGCTAATAGTATACATATGTATATGTAATATATATATATTTGTAATACATACATATATATATATGCAAAAATGATACGTAAAACCTGTTTACTACTGGACAGTAGTGTTAAGTTAGTGTTAAAACATTAATATTACAATAAATACAATTAACATT
>JBBJLS010000006.1:16200260-16222022 GCA_037577275.1 Bryconaethiops microstoma
ATATATTCACAGTGGAGGAAATAATTATTTGACCCCTCGCTGATTTTGTAGGTTTGTCCAATGACAAAGAAATAGAAAGTCTCACACATATGCGCAATGAATAAATGAATAAATAAAAGAGAGTATTTATTGGTTGATTTGTGGATCAAACACCTCTTGTGAATTTTTCCGTTAAGCTGCTTGTCAGAGAACAGCAAGTTTTGTAAAAAGTACTGAAACATTGAACAGTTGTACATGTGCATTCAAACATTTAGGGAAGGTCACATTAAGTTCACCTGTAAAGGTTATAGTACATTTTAGGTTCATCCTGATGTTTCACCTGAAAGCCGAATATCCCTACAGTTTTTGTGAGTAGTATATATATATATATATAAAAATAATGCACCCTATCACACTGTGAACATTGTTCAGGAATGGTTTAGGGAACAGGATGAAGAGTTTGAGGTGTTGACTTGGCCTTAGATTTCCCAGATCTCGGTCTGATCCAGCATCTGAGGGATATGTTCTGTGTAGTCCTTACCACAATGGGTCAGAGCTGTTTGGTAGCACGAGTGGGATGGGACCTACACAATATCAGAAAGGAGGTTTTAGTGTTGTGGCCAATTGACGTTTGTCCATGGCATCTGAGAAATTATATTTAAAAACTGCCTGGCTGATTAGCAGGAGAGTATGAGTTTAAACATAATTTTAAATATAATTTCAAATAAATGCAAATGACTAATTGCCATTTCTAGACCTCCTCTTGTGGAAGCCCAGTATTGCTTGTATTTCCTATCAAATACCAGGTTTATAATTAGTACATCATTAGATAAAATCAGGTGTGCTGTTGATGGAATTTCACAAATCCATACAATGGCTGGAGGCATAGAGAATAGATGTGTTCTTCTAACTCAAAAATTATCAACTTTTTTTTGGAAACAAAACAATCTTCACACTATGCACTATGTTTTCATGTTTGCTTTTATTATAATGTGTTTTGCTGGCAGAAATACATGTACTGCTGAAATATATGCCTTTAAACAATTAAGTTTGGAATTTGTGCTGCTAAGAACAGTGTCCACGTTAAATGTGGTTTCCTTTATTAGACTTGATTTCTTGGAGGAACAGTAGAAGTGTGTGATTTCTAATTCAGCCTTCATAGTGTACTTAAACTAATTTGTTAAAAAATGTGTAGGGAATTGCTTTTGAATGCATTTTGAGCATGACTGTCACATAAAAAGATAGCAACTGTTTACATTAGGATGCTCTTGGGCTTGCTTTTCAGGCTTCAGGCCGAAGACTCGGACCTCTCTACTTAGCAGAGCTTGATTGATCATGCTGCTGCCAGCAGCTTCATAAACGGACCCCATCCATCAGCCTCTCCTGGGATGGATGGGAGGGGCAAGCAAACGACAGGGAAATGTCACTGTTCTGAGGAGACAAGAAGGGCAGACCAGGGCGCTATCCCTGCCAGAGCTGACTGCTACAAAGGTGTGCATGTGTCAAAATGGAACAACATTCACAAACTATTGCCTGTGCCCAACATGTTAAAATGAATATAATCAATACAAATGACATGCATGTAACAGTACACTGTTAAAAATAAAGGTTCTGAAAGGGGACCTTAGAATGAAAATATAGATAAACCACTTTTTGCTCTTTTAAAAAGCATTTTTAATGAAACTTTAAGTGAAATCAGTACTTTTAATGTACATTTCAATTATAATGTTCCTTAGAGAATCAAAACTTGTTATCCTGTTGCATCACTCCAATTTTTGTTTTTAGTTTTATGTGAGTAAATATGGCTTACATCAATGTGACAATGGTCACGTAGTGATTTGTTGGAATGGAATAATGTGTGTCTGTTCAAAATAACGTGATTGACAGCCAACAATGTAACAACCACAGTGATATTTAGCACGGAGTCCCTCAGTGACGCATCGATATTGGCTTTGTGTGTTTGCACAGTTTTGTACCCAGAGATAGCAAGACAGCCCCAGTTGGTCATGGCCATGCCCGTGTGCGTGTATACGTCAGTGTGGTTGCCTCCAAGTGGGCATGGAAGGGGGGGTCAATCAGCCTTGTGCGCAGTTCCACAACATTTCCGCCTGCCATTACACAGTTGGTTCACTGTTCTGACTGAAGCCAGTCTTTCATTCATGTCAACTCAGAACAGGGAGTCATGAAAGGGGGTCATGGTGTGGGGTGTGCTGAGGGTGACCCTCAGATTTTAAAGATATAGGTCAGAATCCTCTCATTGTGCCATAATGTTCTACTCATTGGTGACTGTGCAAGAGGCTTCCTGAAGCCCCTCAGGCCCAGTCCAGAGATTTGTTAAGGGCTTTGAGTGCAGCCACAGCTGTGGCCTGTGAAAATACATACAACTTACAAGGTGTTCTTTATGTAATCTCATAAAACTGAAGCAAGATTTTGCCTATTAATATGGCTAATGTATGACATTTGTTCTTTCTGGCTTCATATTATACATTAATAGCATACCGAGTTCCGGCAATAATATACTAATAGACCAGCAAATGACTTACATGGCCTAGTAAAATGTGGTGCAGGAGGTTTTGCCAGGAAAGTTCCTAAGCAAGCCTGGTGGCTTTGTAGGTGTAGCCAAAACCACCCCCTCAGTGCTTTTCATATTTTGGGAGATGTTCAGGCAGGATTCACACTGATGTGTGACTCCAGTGTGTATCCAGAGGCCTGCAGGGTGGAGGGTTGAAGGAAGTAGCAGATCAGTAAAGAAGTAAACTGCTGGTAGAAGCAAAGCTAATAGGCCTTGTCACAACTGACAAGCATTAGGCTCAGATGTGTGCAGGCTTAGTTCTCCTTAGGGAAAAAAAGAAATGCTTGATACTTCGTCATGAAAAAAATCCTCTTTGCCCTAAAATGTATCCTGAGCTGCTAAAATTAGCATGCATTGACTAAAAAAACCAATACTAAGACACAGTGATCCTTACACAGTGCATTTTGAACATATTGCTTAGTTTTAGTAAATAAGACACATTATATATATATATAATGTATGTTATTGTAATTCTTCTGTATTATTATAAGGTGTATCAGTTTGCAGGCATATTTACCGGTGGGGTATATTTTCTATTGTGATATAGCTGTTCCTGGTAAAAAATTGTATTTAATGGAAGCCACCTCTACAAATGAGGTAAAGTTAATAGGAAGTCTACTCACTCATCTGTTCTCGGAGATTGAATAGCCTGAAACCTCCCCCAGTAATGAACACATCAAGTAATCATGAGTGTTGGTAATTAACTGAATTATGCTCACCTGGGCTGAAGCTGCTCCTCTCCTTGAAGAGCAGTGGCATGAACCAGTGCTCACTGCTTACCACTGCTGCCATATTAAAACCTTGTAACTCATTTTTTTAAATGCATTTTTTACACCATTAGAAATCACGAGTTGCTCTTTCATTTTGAGCACATTTCTTGATGAATTATCTTGATTGAGAAATTGTGGAAAAATCGTTACTTTAATTTCACCCATAAAATGTGTTTTTTGAGATTGTGTTACAACATATGTTCTAGGCTGCCTAGTTATATTTTTTTATCATGTAGTATACTACAGTATATCATTGTTTCCTACTATTTTCTGGAAACCACCTGCAGAAAATGTGAAAAGTCCAACCATTCATCCAGTTCATTCAAGGCTGGTTTGTTCACAAGCATAACAATTTCTAAAGGCCTAATCCAACCTTCTTTCTGAAGATGAAGGCCACAGCTATTGCCCCGGCACCTGAGCCCACTGGAGCAAAGTGGCCATACCTTTCTCACCTGTCCTGCACCTCAAAAGACTGCCTTCATCAGAGATTTTCAGAGCACCATTTATTGATTCTCCAATTACAGAGTAGAAAGGGGTGAGGGAGCATTGGCTCTGAGAGCAAGCACCTCATATCTGGCCTTTTTAGCCTCTGTGTGGTGTGTCACTCTGCTTTTGAAGTAGAATGACTGCATAGAGACCAGGAGGGGGTTTGTCTCGGAGCCAGGGGGAAGACGTTCTGAAGGAAAATCTTTACCACTGTGTGTGTGTGTGAAAAAGAGAGAAAGAGTGAGGTGGGATCACAGAAACCTCTTTAAATTGCCACTAATGAGCCAAGAGGCTGCTTGGAAAGAGGCACTTGAATTGATTAAATTTGCATGGGTGTCTAAATCACGGTGAGGCCTCCTCCCCAGCCGAACATGTTCTCTCTCTGCTCCCCTGATACGGGGGTGGGGGGTTGCTCACTATGGGTGAGAGGACTGGATGGGATGGGACGGGCCATGTTGTGGCGCTCACCCATCTGCCTGGGTGTTACGGTTAGTCCATCACTCTCCTCCTGGCAGCCATGTGCCCGGGGGACGTGTTCATTACGCTTTAACTACTGGATCTGTCCTTGTCCCCCAGCGCAGACACTGTCTGTCTGTGTGTCTCTCTGTGGCTATACTGGCTCAGTCTCATTCACAGCACACAGCTTGTACACTCACTGTTCCTGTATGGTCCTGACTGGACTGGATAAAAGACAGCACGCAGTCCATCTGGGATGATACAAGGTTGCTGATTGTTTGGTGGTGTGATGTTTGCTGGTGTACTCTATAATTTTCTCTTTTTGCTCTGAGCCTTTTACTCATTTCTCCTCTCACGCTCTCTCTCTCTACGTTAGTCACTGAGACTGGTCTTAGCGTCTGTGTGATTGCTGTAATCAGATAGCTCTGTTAATCAGAGTGTGTTCGTCAGTGTCCTGATGAGTGGCTCTCGCTGATTGTGATGTGGTGCCTCTGTCTTCCTCTTTACCCCTCCTTTTCATACACTCTTCTCTTTCAGCCTGCACATCCCTGGATGATGCCACATCCTCACCAGTAACATTACTGTAGGTCCTGCAAAAAGTCTCAGGGGACAAGAGATCAAGAGTTGGGAAGTGTGTGTGTGTGTGTGTGTTTGGAGTGGGACACACTTGAATACTTTATAATCCCATCCTAGCAGAGAAGAAGTCTTTTTGAGATTGACAACACTTTCCCCCCTTTCATTACTTGTATTTTTTATGAGGAGTCCAAGCACTAATGCTATGATGGCAGCCTCATCAGGCAAGTCCCTACCAGGGCTGATACAAATTAATTAACCTAATTAGAGGCTGTGATTGCGGGCGTGATTGTGAGGGATTTGCGGGGGGAGGCATAGAGGGAGGGAGGGAGGGGGCTGTGCTGGCAGCAACGGCTGAGGCTAAAACAAGCCGGGAGGTGTGGGAGAGAGGCCAGAGCGCTCTGCATGGCTAATGAGCGCAACACACATATTACACCCCCAACCACACATCCTCCAGCTTTCCTTTCTTACTAAACCTCTCACGTTTCCTCTCATCCTCTTGCAATATCCTTCATTTCACCACTCGTGAAATTTCTCTCTATACCAAGGAGCCAGGTTAAGGCCAGATCAACATTCTGTGTCTTTAGAATGCCCAGAAAAATAACTGAAAAGACAACTGAACCAGTGTGAATGAGGGAGAATGTCCCAGCACAGTACGAAAGGAGGCCAAACATCCTTGAGAATGCTAACAATCAAGCATACATATGACATACCAATACAGTCTGCATAAGTTTGATAGTGCTTTGATTTTTATAAAGATCCCAAATGGAAACCGAACTGATTTAGTGGAGAAATGTCATTGAAGAACCACTTTTGGTTTCTTCTTCCATAGCTCTACTGATTTTCCCTCTTGCTGTGTTGCTTTCAATTCTATTTTCCTTTCTTATTATCCCTCTCGGATTCCTCTCCCTGTGCTCCTCTCTCCCTCCATCCCTTCATGCTCTCTAATGTTGATATTATAGAACCATCCATTCCACTGGGCACTGCGATACTTATCTTCTGCCTCTAGTGTGTATCCCTCAGAAGGTCTCTCCATCATGTTCATGCTCATGCGCTTGGCCATACACACATGCACACACACACACACACACACACACACACACACACACACACACACACACACACACACACACAGAGCAATATTTAAATTCCTTGCTATTTGTATTGGAAACAGAACAAAGATATTCTGGAGAGCGAAGCAAAATGCATTTTCTTGCCTGGATCAGCACTTCTAATGATCCTAATGAGTTGGAGGAAAAAGACTGGGAGCATTAAAAAAACCTCAGAAGTGCCATACTCTGTTACCTCCCTGTAGAAACACAAACCCCATTCAGCACTCGCCTGACTGTAATGTCACCTTCGACTCTAGCAGCTCATCACTGTGCCAGTATACATTTACCTTCTCCTTTAGAATGGGCAAAGCCATGGATTATGAAACGTGCCTGCCCATTGCTCTGTGACAGAAGTTGGATAGAAATGTGATGTTTATTGACTTTTTTTTCTCCATTTGAAACAGTGCTATATCTCTGGTAGTGTACCGGATGATGGGACTTTTCCTTGTTTACCCTTGTTGATACATTAAGCACCTTGTAAGAACTTGTCTGTTACAGTAATTTGCAAGTCCTCTATATGAGGGTTTGCCAATAAAATGTTTGATGAAATGTGTGAACCTGTGAGAACACCCTGTTTCATTTTGTCTGTACGCTCACTGCATTTATAACAAGAATCAAACACATGCACTGTATTTTGATGAACAAAAACACCTGGATGAGCAAAAATGTTGGTGAATGACATTAATTGCAACAAATTTGGGAAGATCTTATGGTAGTGGTTATAGGAGGGTCAAATATTACTCGGCGATTTTTAAATATTGAAGAGCTGACCCCAGAATCAGAGACACAAGAACCAATAGCTAGTGATCTTTTTCCTTTTTTTGGTAAACCGTTTCAACAGTAATTCAACTACAGTTGCAAAAAGGTTGTGAAGAACCTTTCAAAGGCTCTTTAATGCAATGGTTTTCACCCTGGTCCTCAAGTGTTTCCACTACTTTCCTCACATAAGATCCAAATACTCAGCAATAACATTAACAACTCCTCATTGAGTGGTTAAGTTAAGGCATTGAAAACTCAATGGCAGTGCCATGCCTCCAGGACCAGGGTTGAGAAACAATGCTTTAATGAAAATTTTTATTTTTTCACATCTCTCTTTTACTCTCTCTCTTGCTCTCTCTCTCTTTCTCTCTCTCTCTCTCACTTTCTCTCTTTCTGAGATAAGCAGTGTTCCTTCAGGAAGAAGGCAAATAAACCTCTTAAGGATTCTTCTCTCATTTGGCAGTCACACTTAGACTTTAATTAAGCTGAGAGTGATACCCTAGCAATGAGCTGATGCTATCACGGGGCAGCAAGGGTGCACAGCGAGCTGAGGGGCTGAGATCGGGCTTCGGACCAGTAAGTGCTTACACCAGAATCTGTGTGCGTATGTGTAAAGGCGCGGCGTTGCTCTCAAAGCTAAACAGCTGTAGAGCGGCCGCTATCAGATATTTATAAGAGGCTCATGAATATGGATGGCTGGCGAGATGGGACTGATGTTTGTCCTCTAAGAGGGGATGAAAGGAGAATGCGCTCTTCTCCCAGAGAGATTCAGTCAGGGCCGCTTGGAGAGGCAGGGGGAGGGGAGTGGAGGGAGGTAAACAAGAGAAGGAAGAGCAGAGCAGTAACTGGCAGAAGATGCTACTCCAGAGACAAGACAATACTTCTCATGCACTCAGACCCTTTAGACTTCATTAATTTAGCTGCATTGCTTAATTTCCACCCTCCCCTGAACAAAATCAAATAAAGTTCTTTAAACAACATGACATGATCTGGCCACATTCTTGACCATGTGATATAAACTGACTAATAAAGTGAGGAAAGGCATCTCTAAAATGTTAAACTATAAGAGGCACAGCCAGTTCCATAGTTACTGGCACCCTTAGTATAGATAGGTATAAAGGTCATAGAACATCTGTGAATTAAGACAATATCATATTTGGCAGTATGCCAGTATTTAAGCACTGCAAATTGTACATGTAAATTGAAGTACATTTAGTCTATGATAACAACTAGCTCGTTGTTCAGGCACTCAAGCCATTTTCATGGACTTTTTCTCTTTACTGTGGTATAAATGTTAAGTGGCGCACAGGCCAAATTTCTCAACATGTTGAAAAGAAGATAAGATAAGATAACCCTTTATTAGTCCTACAGGTGAGAAATTTGCATTGTTACAGCAGTAAAGTGGACAGAACAAAAGAAGAAAATCGAAGTAACATAACCAACAAAATAAAACATCATACAACACATATACATGTATGAATGTATGTGTGTATGAACTTGGGATGGCCTTGTGGTTAGGGCGTTGGCCCTGCAATCAGAGGATTGGGGTTCAAATCCCAACTGCTAGTGTCACGGCTGAGGTACCCTTGAGCAAGGTACCGTCCCTACACACTGCTCCCCGGGCGCCTCATTGGCGGCAGCTCACTGCTTCACTTGGTGAATGGGTTAAATGCAGAGAAATAATTTCACTGTGTGTTGTATTTGTATGACTATGCATGTGATAAATAAAGAATCTTTTACTTCTATATTTATATTTTTTCAATATAAATACAAATATAAATAATACTATAAATAATGTTATTGTGTATACAGTGGAGATATATGTATGTACTCAGTGGAAAATCCTCAGGTGCCTCATAGCAGCAGACATTAAAAGAAACAGTAATAATGCACCAGAAAAATTGCACGGTACCTGAAATAATGCACATGTACCTGAAAATACACTAATGAAATCACTTAAAATGGTTTGATTTTTATAAGCCAGTCAATTGCAAAAAAAAAATAGCTGCTGAGCCTTACAAGCAGTAGGACAGCAGCAATTTCTGCAAGGATCGCAGGTGGAGATTTGAAGACAAACACAGTATCCTGAGGGCACCAAATCTCCTAAAAGTCTTTTTTTTTTTTTTTACCAAATTATTGGTTAAAATAAACCTTGGAACCTGGAGAATAAGGATGGATTCTGTATCGAGGGGTGGTCTCAGAAATCTTGATCTATATTCTCCAATTTGGTGAAGCAATAGATGTGAAGACTACTTTCTGCTTTGTTGGCAAACTTACGTTACACAACATATTAAATGCAGGAGTGTCAAGAAGTGTGACACATGGTTTATATATATATATATATTGCTTATGTTGCGTCTGCACAGACACACAGAGACACAGTAGACCAATAACTATATAAATGATAAAGTCTAAATAAGTCCAATAAAAACAGCAGAGAAAAGCTCATGAAATACGCTATGCTGTATACACAATGCTGGGTATAAATACTATAGGTAAGTAACTTACAGTTAAGTGAAATACTAATAACACAAATGGAGGTTAGGAGTATGGAGTATCTTTGGATCTGACTACATGTTAGGTTGGAGTTGAAACTAGTAAATAAGATGAGAGCAGTGGCTTGAGCGAGCTCAGCATGGCCAGAGTCATTCTTGGTCTGGTCAGAAGAAGCTGAAAAGCATATGACCTGTACCTTTCATCCTCCTGTCATCAGCTAATCCATTATGATTTATTGCCTGAAGCAAAGCTACCCAAACTTGCATTATAACTTGCCAATTACCATAATTGCAACATTTTAATATGTTTAATAGGCTGACATGCCCTTGCCCATTCGCTTGGCAGGTACGTGATGCACAAAAGTGAAGCCTTGTGGAGGAGGCATATTTAAAACATTAATGGCAGATCTCATAGCCTCATGGCTATGATGGAGCAGAGAAGAACGGGGCTAGTGTGGGACCAAAAAGCATTTGAGACTATCAGAGTAAGGGAACAGAACATAAAGAAGCAGTGCATGGATGTAAACAAAAGACAAACTGTCTTCTGTTCAGCTCTAGTTTGGAACAAAGAAAAACAAAATGGCTCTGTGGTTAAGACTTTGACCGTGCAACCTTTGAAATACCTTTGTGCTGACTTTGGCTGCGTAGGAGCACTGAGGGGACTGCAGCAAAGGACGTCAGCGTGGGCGCAAATGTGGCGGAGAGGGGGGACAGAATTTGAAAAATGCACCCCGAAAGACAGGAAGGGTCAACATTTTGGTTTTTGATTCTTTTGTGTAGTGGACAAATGATCCCCAATGCTGGACAATAATGTTTTTATGGGACTCTAAATTTTGAGATGAAGCGACCCATTGTGGCTGTGTAATGGCCAACACGTGGCCAGGCTTGAACTGCTGTAGCTCTGTGTTGTGTTTGAGAGCACAGCGGCAAGATAGGCTTTGGCCTCGGAGTACTTTGCTCCAACAAGCAGCCACTTTGTTCCTGAGGGACAAGAGCCACTCAGAGAATAAATTACCTACAGGATAGGGCAGCCCGTGCCAGGCCAGCCTCCTTGCTCCCAGTGCTCTGCCTCTGCTCTGAGAGATAATGTTTCTGCCTCATCTGTGGCTGTCCTCCCACAGTCGGGAACCTTAGGAACAAAGAACTGCTCAGTCAAGCATTTTAACCTTCTCTGTCTTTTTTTGCTTGTCTCCTTGTTATTCTGCATTGTTTTTATTTTTCATCGTCTTCTTCATCGTCTTCTTCTTCTTCTTCTTCTTCTTCTTCTTCTTCTTCTTCTTCTTCTTCTTCTTCATCTTCTTCTTCATCTTCCTTGGTTACTTTTACTTCATCTGCTCCTGCTTGTTTTCCTTGTCATTCTAATTTGTCGTCTTTTTTATTTACTTCTTCTTCTGCTTGTTCTCCTTGTTATCCTACTTTTCTTCTTCTTCTTCTTCTTCTTCTTCTTCTTCTTCTTCATATAGTCCTTCTTCTTTGTGTTCTGCTGCTGTGTGTTCTCCTTGTTATTATGCTTTGTATTTTTCTTCTACAATTTGTTTTGTCTACTTCATTTTCTTCTTCTTGTTCTTCTTCTTCATTTTTTCTGTTTGTTCTCATTTTCTGCTTCTTGTCTGTTGTTTTTTTTGTCTTCTTCTTCTTCTGCTGCTGCTGCTGCTGCTTGTTCTTCTTATCTGACTCCTTCTCTTTCACATAGTAGAGCTAATAATATGCAGGACACTTAATTTAAAATAAATCTTAGGCTGTTCTAATAATAGTAAGACCTCTCAGTATCATTTATTGGAATCTTTGATTTTTATCTTTTTGATTTACTTTTTTAAATCTCTTTAATCTTAGCTGTGGTCTCTTCCTATCTCCTGTAATATGTTTTCAAAGAAGCTGTAAAGAAGACATTGTTAGAGTTAAGCAGTCAGTATTCTCCAAAGACCACACTGGTTCAGACGGCTGTCCCTGTTTTCTGAAACGCATTAATTAAACTACTTTCTCTTGGGAAGCTGATATTTGAAAAATATCTTTCACTTTAGGGTTTGAGAAGAAATTTGGTGAAATGCATGTCTTACATGTTTTGTGTCACAAAACTGAACTAATTCTCAACATTACATTTTGGTAGTTTTACGGAGACAAATTGAAATGAACTTTTAGTTTAAAAGGACCTATTTTTCAAAACAAACAGAAATACAACAGACAGAAGAAATTTGTATTTTATTTTCGTTTTTGATTCCACATCACAATGGTCACCACAAGATACACCACAAGCCTGCTTGGTCAAGATAAAATGTCGCTCATCTCTGTCCTGCTGACCACACCAAATCACAGCTATTATAGCTCTATAGACACTGGACAGTAGGTAGCAAAGCATGTCACCCTCACACCCATTACATTTGTAAATCACAATCCTTATTGCATCATCATTGACTTGTTAAAACTAAATACACACAAATGATAGCTGCATTTGGATTATTATTTTTTTACTTCTTTATTTAATTCTGATTAAACTTTTCTCCATTAAACACACCACTGTTATTCCCCCACAGGATGGTGCTCCTTACACCAAAACCACCCCCACCCACCACCAACACACACACACACACACACACACACACACACACACACACACACACACACACACACACACACACACACACACACAGATTACACTGCTGAGGATAGATCTCCCACTCCTTTTGTTGCAGTGCTGTGTGTTTGTGTGTGTGTGTGTGTTTGTGTGTGTTTGTATTGTGATCATGTGTGTCACTGTCTTTATGTAAGTTATGAAGCTATGTGGTCTATATTACACAGCTCACATTGTTTTATGATGTTTGTACCTTGTGTTTGGGTGTGTGTTGGGCCATTCTGTTTAGTAATCAGAGTGTAAGCACGTCACTGTTTGTGTGTGTGTTTGTGTGTGTGTGTGTGTGTGTGTGTGTCTGTGTGTGCATGTGTGTGTTAGAGTAACTGCTGTTCTCTGGCAGTTCCTGAATGAATAGATTATGAGCTGTAATTAGACGGTACATGGAAATCAATGTGCTTATGGCTGATCGCTGGAGGCTATAGAAAAGATGAGAGAGAGAGCCTGCAGCACACACACATACACATACCCGCACACACACACACACTCTTCACGAGCCTGAGTGACAGGCCTAGGGCAGACATATGTGTGTGTGTATGTGTGTGTGTAAAAGAGAGAGAGAGAGAGAGGAGACAGAGGAAATAGACAGACAGAAAAGGGATGTAAAGATATAGTGAGAGGAAAGAGACTTAAAGAGAAGGAGGCTAGAAACAGTGAACAGAAAATGAGAGGGAGAGAAAAGGCAGAGAGAAATAAACAGATGTAGAGTGAGGTGTAAGGGAGAGTGAAAAGTATGCGTCTTCTAATTTTCTAATTTCTTTTCTTATACAGCGATTTCTTTTTCTTTCTTTCTTTTTTTCTTTCTTTTTTTCTTTCCCCAACTTGTATAGTCATTTATTAAATATTTAAGGAAACTCTGCAGTGTACGACTTTGTATATGAGTGTTTATGTGTACAGGTGATGTATGTGAATGTGTGCCCAAGTATGGGGTCTAGATGCCTAGATTTTTGTATGGAAACTCATCTTCACTGTTATTAAAAGTAAAAGAGGATGAAGCTGCTCTTTTGAGGTTAAGAATAGGGTGGGATTAGGTGGAGCACAGCATTTACACTTACTTACACACAAACACACACACACACACACACACACACACACACACACACACACACACACACACACACACACCATTGCACACTAGCACAACAGCATTTACACACACTGAGAGTGTTGCCCCTCTTTTTTGCCCCCATTCCCCCTGCAGCCACATTTTTTCTGTCCTGTGTGTGCGTGCCTTGGGCTGGGAGTGCGTGTGATTGTGGCTAATGAACATATGGGTCTGCTTCTGATTTCACACATACGCTTCATTCATATATCAAGCACACACTCACACATGCAACGCCTCACTGAATCGTACTTATAGCCTTACACCCCTGCGGTGTGTTATTCTCATAATGTGCCATGAAGCTTAGATGAGAAAAGGATGTTAAATTAATGAATAAAAACCAGAAAAAGACAAGTGTGAAGTATAAATCAACCATTTAAGGCCTGATAAAAACCTAATGTTGAATGGAGTTCCAGTGTTAGGGGTTGGAAATGGGAGAAAAAGAGGCAGTGGGTGAAAAAAAATGGATCTGTGACATCCAATATGATGTAACCTCATGGAAATATTATACAAAATACTCTTCTATATTGAAGCAGAACTTTTAGCTTAAACACTTTATAGAAATGTCAAATGTGTTATTGCTTTTAAATGCATTCAGATGTATGGATGGATAGAATGTGTGAATAAATATTATGTATGTGTACTATATGTTTTGTTCCAGATTACATAATGGGAAACAGTTAAATAAACAGTTAAGCTGTATATTATTACAGACTACTAATATTCAATACAGTGTTTGTAGTTCAGCCAGTATCTCAGTAAAAAAGTAAAAATCCCAGCTACCCAGTTTCCCCCTTACCTCAAAATTGGGCTGTAACATTTTAATGCTTTTAACTTATACTCTTGCAGATTTTTAAAGATAACGGTATGTTATATAGTGTCAGAAACTTGTTTTGTCTTTAATGGGGGTAAACTGTTCATTTATGTTTTGCTCAGAATTTTTTTTGCTATATTGCTTTATTGTCTAGACTAAATATTCCACTGACCAATAGTGGCCTTCATCAGCAGTGTATGGATTCCGTCTCACAGCTGAGGAGTGTGTTTGCAGCGTGCCCAGATGATGTTTGTTGAGTTTAAAGCCCAATTCCCATCATTTAGCCCCAGCCTGAGAGGATCACTCTCAATATCTCAGATGTGACTGGACAAATTTGCACAGAAAATGGTCTGAAGGCCGTTTTTGTCCCAAATAAACTCTGTTTAAACAGATCATCATCGCAATGAAGCCACGACCCGCCACTGCCTGTAACCTCATTACACATAGGCTGGCGGATCACAGAGTGTGTGTGTTCATCACAGGCTGAAGGTAATTAACATGTACAGATGTGGCTTAAACACACGTCTAGGAGAAAATTATGCATTACAGTCCTGACAACCGCTGATGGCTTGATTTGGGGATCGTGCTAAAGCATTTGTTGCAAAATATTAACTAGGCTCTATTCTTTGCAATATTCTTACTGTCCATAAAAAAATGCTCAAATGCACATGTGACATTGCACTTTTATTTTGAAAGACATCCAGAGCTTACCTGCCACTGTAAATCTAATCCTACACAATAATATACAAACCTGCAGTAAAATTAGCCTATAGTCATAGCACAATGGGTCATATATAGTATCTGAAAATGTTACTTGATTTTAACAATAGTGTAACCTTTGTTGTTGCTTTATTGTGACAGTTCTTTCTCCATCATGAAGAAGAACCTTTCATCCATGCAAATAATAATTCAAATATTCCAATAGTTCTATATCAAGATTCTATTTATAAAACCATTGCTTTTACTAGAACTTATCAAGAACCAAAAGCTACTTTCTGCTAATTTTGCACATTGTGGGGAAGATTCAGACTCCTAAACACGAGGGAATGACTTACCAGCCAGATTTGTGTTTCTCAATAAGAGAAACTGGCATCATAATTAAATATGTTTTGATAGTACCAGAAACCACAGCATGTTTTGTGTGGTGAAGAAGTACATCATTTATAAAATGGTTCTTCAAGGGTTCTATATAGACCTGTGAACACCCAACGAACCATTTAAAAGGATCTTTCCATGGTTAAAAGTCCAGCACAGTTTGGTGATTTCAAGCACATCTGGTTCAGCTCACCTGTTAATTGCCAGATTTAGTGAGTGCGATTGAGGAAGGGAACTTCCGAACTGTGCTGGATGCTATTCTGAGCCCTTGTTTCCTTCCACGACTCATTTGTCCGATATTAACTTGGTTAATTTATGTTTGTTAACCACTGGTTTGTGTGTAGCTACATAGGCTTGTTAGTTTTTCACAATAGGCATGTAAGGATGGTTGTAACCTAGTGGGTAAAGCACTTGCCTGTGACCCCAGTAACCACAAAGCTGCAGGTTGGAACCCCCACTTTCTACCATTGTGTCCTTGAGCAAGACACTTAATCCAGAGTCCCTCCAGGGGAGCTGTCCCTGTAACTAATGACTGTAAGTCGCTCTGGATAAGAGTGTCAGGCAAATGCAACTTTACAGTTAAACACGCCTTTTACACACTTTTTTCTTTTTAGTATTCATGTGTAAATAGAATAGAATTAACTTAACAATTATTTTCTTCGAACCAGTTTAGGAATGTAATGTTGGAACACAGGGATGGCAGCGTTTAAAACAATTTACCCAAAACCTCCCCAAAATTTTTTTACTAGTTTTCCACCTCTACCAAATGTAGTTGTTCAGTGTCTGAAGTTTGCTTCTTTAGTTTCACACTGTAGCTTTGAGTGCACAAATAGATGCATGACTCCAAAAATTCAGGACATCTTTAGCTGTGCAGCATATTTTTGTCTATTTTCATACAAATCAGAGTGTCAGAAACCACATGAGCAAGTCTGTTAGAGGTTAGTTAACACGGTTTGAGGCAAGTGTGATTTAGGCATGCAGTTTGCATAATGTGATGCTAATTGGTGGGCATCCATTACTTCTTTCCATTACATGAGCCTCGCAGCCCCACTACAAAACTAAAGAAGCAAACATGTCTTGACTGATTGACTGCTTTTGGGTTAAGGGTGGAATTATGTAAATTTAATTTTGGGCCAAAGTATCACTTTAATGATAAAGGAGACATGGGTTCTGAGGCAAGAGCAGATGTGTAGCACTCGTCTAGATCATCATGGTGACGGTTCAAATAGGGGTTTGTGTTTGGATCCAAAGCATTGTGGGTAGACTGGGGTTTTAAAGTGAAGGATCAGAACACAGACAGTGAAACACTCAGTACAGTACAGGGCCCATACTGTATATTTGTGTGTGTGTGTGTGTGTGTGTGTGTGTGTGTGTGTGTGTGTGTGTGTACGTGTTTGTTTTTTTCCCTTTTCTTGTTGGCTGAATGACATCAAAGAGCAACTCTCGCACTGAGCCTTTGGCATCTGCCTCATACTTCCATTCTCTGTGTGTGTTTCAAGCAGAGAGAGACAGGAGAGGAAGAGGGAGAGAGAAAAAGAAATGAGAGACAGAAAAGAGAGAAAGGAGAAGGTGAGAGAGAAAAGGGATGAGAGAGAGAGAGAGAGGGGAAAAAGGGACAGAGAGAGGAAAGAGAGGGAGGCATATGAAAGCATACTTATTTGAAAGGACCGATACTATTTGAGCTTGTACGTGCGTGTGTGTGTGTGTGTGTGTGTGTGTGTGTGTGTGTGTGTGAAGAGGTTGCACTGGCTGGTTCTAAACATTTTTTATGTTAAAGATGTAAAGTTAAAGATGTAACCATGACGATTATTAAATGATCAAACACACACATTCTGGCCCTGTTATGTCAAAACATTTTTCTTTTAAATTTTTTTTACACCATTTGAACACACACCATCTGCCTCTGGAAACATTTTTTTGAATCAATACAACTGGTGCAAAATTGCTAGAATACCATAGGCTTTTTTTTTCCAGATTTTGTAATAGGGAATGTTTTGCTTGTATCCATAATGACACCTGCAGGTAAACTGCTGTTTTACTTGTAATTGATTTGCGACCTTCTGCTGCCGCACCTTGTTCTTCTACAATAGCAAAAGTAGTTTGGCCCAGAGTTTTCAATAGGCTTGAAGTTTGGGCCTGAATCCAAGTGCAGCTCAAGGAGTTTTTGACACCCACCTTTATGTTTTATGTCTACAAGGCTGTGAGAATGCAGAAAGTGTCCATGCTGATCACTTTCCACTACCAAAGCTGCCTATAATGGTCATATGAGCATCAAGACTGGACCATAGAGTAAAGGATGAAGGTGACCTGGTCTGATACAGTAAATCACTTTTACATCGTGCTCTTTTACATCGTGTGGATGGCTGGTTGTGTTCAGCTAAACTTCCCTATGAAATATAACTCTATAAATTTGAAAGATTTGAAAGTAGCCAATCCGAGAACGTTATTTATTTCTCCTTGGTGCTGATTGGCTGCTGCCCTGTGATGCATCTCTGGCAGATGCAGTCCAGCATTTACACATCATAAGTTTCCCGCCTGGAGCATCTCGAGTTTACCTTTTCTTTTTTTTAAGGGTAATGTATTAAGCCGAGTTTAAAATGAAATTAAAATGTTTTGGGAACATTTTTGGGGGCATATTTAGGGTTTTCATTATGAAAATAGGTCCATCCAGTCCACCCAGTAGAGGAGCAACCTCGCAACTTACAGGACCTAAAAGATCTGCTGATGTTTTGCTTCCAGGTACAACAGCACACCTTCAGAGGTGTTGTGAAGTGCATGCCTGGATGGTTTAGGGTAGCTTGGATGACACAAAGAGGACCTACACAGTATTAGGTGAGTGGTTTGAATGTCGTAAGTATACAAGGCCAAATTGTGACAGCTTGGCGACTCAATCAGAGAATCTCCAAAATGGCTTGTGTGCACTGGCTAGTATGAAAAATGGTACAGTACCAGGATGGACTATGGGAAGAAGGCAAGACAGCAAAGACATTGTGATACTCTGGGCCACATTCTACTGGGAAACCTTGGACCCTGGCATTCATGTATATGTTACTTTGACATAAACCTCCTACTCAAACACTGCTGCAGAGTAATTCTCCAGATCTCAGTCTGATCTGTGGGATGTGCTGGACAAACTAGTCCGATCCATGGCGGCCACAGCTCACAGCTTATAGGGCTTAAAGGATCTGCTGCTAATGTCTTGGTGTCAGATACCACAGAACACCTTCAGAGGGCTTGTGGAATTCATGCCTTGATGAGCTGGATTGGCAGCACAAGAGGGACTTCTACAATATTAGGCAGGTGGTTTTATTGTGTATCCTGAAAATGCTATAAAATGTTCTGTTATGGTTTTTTTTTGCTGCATATCCCTCACTTAGTTAATGTTTCATATAAAACACAATAATCCTATTTGTTGAATTGTAAGGACACTTTAGAACCAAAAAGCTAAGAAAGAGTACCACACACACATAAACACACACAGACACACACACAGACACACACACACACACACACACACACACACACGCACATTGAAGTGAAATGGTGCAGGAGGTGGCCAGGAGAAACGAGACGCAGAAGGATCTCCTCTTACACAGAGATACTGTTACACTTATAGAGAGAGAGAGAGAGAGAGAGAGAGAGAGAGAAGGAAAAAAGGAGTTGTGTGAGAGAGAGAAAGAGATAGAAAGGTCACAGAAGCAAGAGACTAATAACGGTATTACAGTGCATTCATACTCTGCACAGACCTAAGATATGACACACACACACACACACACAGACACACACACACACACACACACACAGATTCCATGTTTATGGGAGTTTTCCATTGGGGTATACATTAATGTAGCTAAATACTAAGATAAATACATACTACTATATCTACATTTAGAGTCATAACTAATGTATTAAAAAGCAAAGCATGAATAATAATCAGCAGTCAAACAATGTTTTGGTTCATTTAATGTAAAGAGTTTTAGTTTAGTTTAAAACTCTTGTTATTTGGTTTCCTATAGAAATATATAAAGATATAGAACAGGATAAGCATTTAGACATGTTATGTCATGTTATGTGAAATATTAATTAATTAAATAGTAGTTAAATGAGTCAAACATTTGGAGCTGCTGCCTGTTCAGAACTGTGTGAGCGAGTCAGATCACATCATAACTCAAAGATGCTGAGAGACAGATATGCTGACTGGACTTCTACTTCTACAGCAGCGGTGTTACAGAAGTTAGGGTGCAGATTAGAGATGTGTTTTCATAGTTAGTTTAGCTGCTTTACTGAATGGAGAGTCAAGTTTATATTCCATTGCTAACTTTGTGCTTAAAGTTTAGTTCCATTTAGTAAAATTACTTTAATAGTTCACCAGACATTTATAAGAAGCCAACCTGAGCCTTTTTATCTAGAAGCGCTAGAAGATCACACAACCTCACGTTATGAGTTGGCACTATCGTACCACACGGCCTAAGTGCAAAGAAAAAATGTGATTTAACCGAGCATATCTCCTGCTCTCGCAGCTGACCTAAACATGCCACTGACTCTGATTGGTTCTTGGGCAGATCAGATGTCACAAAAAACAAATTTAGTCTGACCAGAAATAAATTGGACCAAAGAAAAGGGAAGAAATAATAATGATCAATGATTATTAATTGATCATTATTATTATACTATACTAGGCAGCTGGCACCCTAGTGGTTAGAGCGTTCGCCCTGCGATCAGAATGCCATGGGTTCGAACCTCAAAACTGCTAGTGGCACCACTGAGGTTCCCTTGAGCAAGGTACCGTCCCCGCACACTGCTCGTCGGGCGCTGTGTTCCTGGCTGTCTGCTGCTTCACTTGGTGAATGGATTAAATACAGAGGAAGAATTTCACACTGTTCACACTGTGTGCTGTGGTGTGTTCACGTATGATAAAATGATCAGTTTACTAACAAATAATAATTCTCTTCCAGTTTCTAGAAAATTCATCACAGAACAGGTAATAGTTAGACGATAACAAAGAAGATGTGTAGGCAAGGGCTTTAAGGTGGCTGCTGCTACTGCTTTAAGCTTTGCAAAGTGCTTGTGTGTAGTTTAATAGAAATAGAGCGTCATACAGTATCAGAAACAAATAAGCAAAGGTATTAGTGGTTACTTAACTTGATGCAAGCAAGAGTGTGACGATGTCGGCATATAGTTTGCGGCTATAAGCTTTTATTATTTCTTAGTTACTTTAGTCTCAGAGCTCCAGTGCAAAACTTCGGAAACAAATTTCAGACAACAAACATGGGTGACTGGCTGCATGCGGGGCAATGGGGGCAAGTAACATTACTTTATAACATTACTAATTACATTTTTTGACAAACTGTCTCTTTAAAAGCTGCAGGTCAGAGGCCACAAACTGACCAACATTAATAGAGAGGTGCACTAAAAAAAAAAACAGGAAGAAAAGTGCAGAGGCAGAAAGTGAATATAGCTAAACTAAAGCCAAAAAGCAACTAGCCAAAGTCATGATGGTCAGAGAGAGGGAGAGAGAGGGAGAGAGAGAGAGCGCGAGAGGGAAATGGATAGAAAGGGAGCGAGTGAGTGCAGAAGGGTGGGGGAGACTAAAAAGCCTGGTTCAATTAGCATCGTAAAAGAAAATACTTTGTAAAAGGAAATAAATGCTGCAGCAAGGAGAAAGATTCATGCTCTCAAATAAACTAGGAGCTGCTGAATTTTTAATTGGAGAGAGGTCCTAATTACGGTCATCAGACAGCACTTCCAAACACATTCCACTCCACCCCCCCCACTTCTCTCTCTGCAGCAGTGGCAGTAGTCGAGTGTTGCTCCAGCCCTCGGCCCTTAGTGTGTGCTTCCATTTCATTAATATTTGATGAAAATGGGCACGGCTGCATCAGCTGCTGCCTCCATTACGCATGCCGCTGTCTTTCGGCCCGCTACATTAGCGCACACACGACGTTGTTGGGGGGGGGGGGGGGGTGTTGGGGTGGATTGGTGGTGTGGGGAGTTTAAGAGGTGGGGTGGTGTCTCGTCAACCAGTCCTGTCGATTGATGCTATTAGATGGTCGAAAAACACTCCAGTGTGAGCTATAATTGAGCTGACACCAATAATGAAACCAGATAGTGTCTCAGAGCCGTAGCCAATATGCTAAAGATATTGATGCCCCTAATAATTCTGGGGGATTAAGTGAACAGGCAGAAAGAAGCTTAGGCAGGAGACTTTTACAAAAACAAAAGCTTGAACCGCTGGTATGCAGTATTGTAGTCCAGTTCGAACTAGTATACTGTGACTAGTCCAATCGTTGTAACCTTGATCATTGTTTAACAGACTAGCATGTAACACAGTAACTAAAATGCTTAGCTTGCAACAAAAATATCCACGCTATCCTACCCATTAAGATAATTTCATCTTGTAATTATACTGCAGATTTAATTCTGAAAGCTTTTATTTTAATAGAACTACAGTGTTAAGTGTTTTTACTTAATTTAGTTAAAACCTACAAGGCCAGCTAAATGTTCCCGATATATTTTGTCCTGCATCCCCCTACTGGTGCGCATTGAACTGACATTCGGAATACCAACATGCTTCGACATATGGTGAGTTGCTTTAGCAGTGGTTGACTATAGTTTCGATAGCTGGAGTTGCTATATAATAGCATTTAAGCCTTGCTCAGGAATCATTTTCATGCTCTCAGTACAAAGTCCCAGAGCCAAAGCATACCTATAGAATGGACATAGTAATGTTTGTACTTCAAAATAACTTAAAAATTCCAATGACATTATATATAGGACATTATATTATATATTTTGAGTTTGGAACATTTTAGCTGGCTACTGGACAGAACAGCTGCAATTTTGACCCATGAAGAATTTTCTCATAAAGCAAAACAATTTCATTGTGTGACACCTTGCAGGACGTGTCACGCAATCTCATATAT
>JBBJLS010000006.1:16222122-16240804 GCA_037577275.1 Bryconaethiops microstoma
CACACACACACACACACACACACATATATATATATATATATATATATATATATGTGTGTGTGTGTGTGTGTGTGTGTGTGTGTGTTTGTGTGTGTCTAAATATATTTACAGAGATTTACATTAAAAATTTATGTTAAAGGTTTCTTCCTCTGTTTTTTTTTGGAGGGGGGAGGGTTGTTTGTTTTCTGACAGTGATATATTAATAACAACGTAACTTTTGGTGACTTCGTATTTGGCGCCATTTGATATGTGTAGTGCATGTCTTCTTGTATATTAGAGATGTTTAATTTGTTTTTGTTTTTTTTATTTCATTTCCAACCCAGACTGAACGCCTAGCTGGTTAAAAGTCTCTATTATTCTCACACTCTAACTGTCAACCAATTCAAAGGTTATGTTTGTAAAGGTCAGTTTCCACCTTGATAGAATCTTGCCTGTTAATGTAGTTAATTAAGCAATAATAACATATAATAAAGTTTTGTCATTTTCTTGATTCATTTTCTTGTTTTACTATGCTGAAAGTTAGAAATTTTAATTTAAAATGTAAGCCTGCCCTAGTACATTTTTTATATTCAAAAGTTGGCAAGTTTGAAAAAAAAAAACCTGCAGTGCTAAAGTGTGAAGTGAATTTGTTCAAAAGTATGTACCAGATGTGGGATGAGAAGCCTGTATGCTGTGATCAGAATTTCTTTGAAGTGTGTCTATTCACATTGTGCTGGATTCCATCCTCTCCATCTCCTGCTGGCTTCCATGGAAGAAATGCCTCATGGACCACCTGGTTTACTCACGTAATGCCACATGTGCCCTGTTAACAAGGAGGGGGTAGCTGGACACATAATCAATAGGTCAATCCTAAAATGATGGCCTGTAATCAGCCATCCTGTGCTATTGGTTTTGACTTTCTCCCTGAGTTACACAGATCACTTCTCTGTCATATTCAAGTTTTCTTTTAAAAATGCATTGTGTGTTTGACAGTATAGGGAAGAGAAAAGAGTTGCTGGAACAGAGAGTTGGAACAGTGCAGAGGACGATCAGAGGAGGAACAGCACCCTGTTCAGACGTTCTTCATCTCTCCAGTCCTACCAACTTCATCATAAAATATCCATTGCCCCCTATGATTTACCACACATCTGAAGGTCTCTCAGTAGTAATGAGCTGGAATGGGAATGCCTGATATCTGCACGTACCAAAGAGCCCAGGATAGGTCTTCGTCACAATGAAAATGCCACATGGGAAGCCAGAGAGCAAAGAGAATGGGGAAGAGAATAATGAAAAGCCATGTGAGGGATAAAGAGTGAGTGAGTGAGAGAATAAAAGAGAGAAAGAGAGGGCATTGTTTTGCGTGTGCATGCTCAGCTTGTCCGTCCTGCCATCTTGAATTCCATCCATTCAGATGGCAGGCTTGCGTAGGCCTGGCCTCCAACGCGTTTCCCCCCGCTGCGCGCACAACGGACGCATTCAAACAGCACTACCGCGGGACATCTGCACCCGATCGCTCGTCACCTCACCCCCTCCCCGCAAAACGCACCCAAACACACACACACATACTCACACACACACTATGTAGCCTTTGTATTTCCAACCAGGCTCTAGGGTTCTGAGACAAATACAGGGGCATCTGAGATGCCTCTTGTGTGCGTATGTCCAAACACAGTGTATGTTAATTGGGATGCAATTTGAGTAGACAGCCTCACAGACTGCTGATGGGGGTGTGATAAGGGAAGACTGTGCAAGGTTGGAAGTATTCGCAGAGCCCTGCCCTCCAGCATTCCTCAGACTCTCCTCATTCCTGGGTGACATTGGTGGCCCCACGTGGCCTCTGAACCCCAGAGGAACCTTATGTGTGTCAATTGTTCTGAAGGTGCACTCAGTGTAGAGAATCTGCTGCACTCAAATACTGTGTAACCAATATAATGGGTCTTCGACTTAAGCATGAACACCTAAACCTGAAATACATATTCTCAGCTAAATTAAAAACTGGTTTGATGTCTGTGCCTACAGGCCAGCACAACAGCAGTACAAGAGTTCTATGTATACACTCCTGGATGTTACTGTTAAAGGGGTGTCTTCAGTATCTTTAGTAAGGGAACATAATTTTATCATTGCAGTTGTATTTTTTTTAACTTAATTTAATTTTATTTTATTTTATTCCAGAATCAAATGTATTATTCAGCATTATAAAATATTCAACACTTATCTGAATGCTGTAACATATAAGACTCTGCCTTGCTGGGGCATTTATTATGAAAAGGTTTATAAAATGTGTAAAACTAGTTGTTGGCATTTGTTGCAAATTGTTAAAAAAGCTGGACTACTGAAATATTTAGATTAAAAAAACTGAATATCTATGATGTCCAGATCTGTAATTTCAGTCAGAATTTGCTTTAGTTAAAAATGGCCCTTTGCAGCTTTTGTAGTGAAATGCAGAGTGGCTGGCAAAGGTCACTGTTGGAGTTCAAAGGGTTAATAAAATTTCCCCCATTGCGTTACTGTAGTAGCCTTTTTGTCAAACACTGAAAGGTATGAAATTTGCAAAATCATCTTTTTTAAATTATTAATGTGGAGTAAATGCACAATCTTGAGTATTCCACCTGCTCTTTCAAAAGGCCATCAGTGTTGTCATTTTGCTCTGATTGGTCCCTTTTGGGCTTTCCTGGCCTTTTGCATCCTACTGGAGAGAGGGAGCACAGGAAAGTGTTGAGAAGCCACTCATCTGTTGAGTGTGGCAGAATTGATGGATGGAGAAGGAGGAGGGGTGATGGAGAACGGGAGGGTAGTTGGATGACAGCAGTTCGCTGGACTGGCCTAAACAAGTGCAATGAGTGTGAGGGCGGGCATCGATGGCCACGTCACAGCTGAGTTATAGCACTGGGGTTCCAGCACAGTGGGCGGTTAGGCAGCTACTGTGATGGATGGAGCCCTCTTGGGGACCTCCTCATTCGGCCTGGCCGTCTAGGACTGAGGTGTGGGAGGGAGGGCTATGTCTGGATTTCCATGCCTGGCTCTTTCATGAGCCATTCAGAGTGAGACAGCTGCTGGGACTGGGCCTCCCTACAGGAGCTGGCCGATTCAGTCCAACAGTAAACACTCATAATGATTACGATAACTGTCATCAGCATCAGCATCATTGCATAATCAAACAGCAGTGTATTAAAGCAACACTCAGAGTAGAGTGGCGATCATTGTCTTATCCCTGTGGAGAATATTTGTCATTATCATTTGCTAATTGGTAGAAAATCGTTCATATTTTGTGCTGCATGTCCTGCCCCTACACCAAATACTCTCCAGACCAATTTCTGTTGTTGGACAGCCTCCACTCGATGGCCCTTTTGAAGACCACTTGAAGAGCTCTCTAAGAGCACAAACGCTGGCCTCAAGTCAAGCCCCTCTGGTGTGTTAGCAGGGCTGGGTGGTTGAAAGGGCCTTTAGCCTACCTCCTCCACAATCTGTTTATCCTGGGAGGCACACACAGCCCCCCAGAGAGGACCCACGGATAACCTGGCTGCCGTCTTATCCTAACCTTCAAACGCTGAGCCAGACTGAGGGAGCCAGTGCCACGGCAACAAAGGCACATGTGAGGAAGAACTGGGCCCTTAGAAGCAAAAGCTCACTAATTGACGGCTTGAGGGAGTGAGAGCGACGAAGAGAGAGAGAAAGAAAGAGAGAGAAAGAGAGAGAGAATGTGAAAGCTGTCAACCCACCCCCACAAAACTTTTCCTTCTGGCATATGCACACTTAAAACGCATGCTGCGTTTTTCAGGGTGCATTTGTTTCTTTTTTCTCCTCCCCAAATAAGTAGACCCGGTGGGCTTTTGAAAGCTGTTTAACTCAGCTGGCCTAGTTCCTCTCCACTGGAACCAGTTGACAGCTTAACCTACTACACACACAGTGATCCACTGTCACTCAGTCACTCCAAGCCTCTCAGTTTGGTTGTATGGATGCTCAGCGTCTGTGCCCACGTATACTGTAGACTACATCTCAATTTGCACTGAGTTAGCCACACTCTAATGGATGCTTCAGACCTAAGGCCACCATTTAATTGCTGTGTTCAAGCGTTCAAAGAAGTGCCAAAACAATTAATCCTGTTAGTCAAGGCACACCATCCTGTAATGGCTGGAGCGTGGCTGGTGCTCTACCCCACTGGGCTGTGGGTGAGGTGCGGTGTGGAGGGGTCAGAGGGGGCATATGACACTTCTTCCTTACAGGCTGCATGACAAATACAGTCAGTGGGCTGCACTTGCTTTAATCTTTCACTGTCTACAGCACAGCATTCTTATCTGTATCTCATTAGCTCAGTACATCCTCAGAAAAGATAATGATGTTGCCTAACAGATTTAAAATGACATTAAATTACAGAGAACACATCTTTTCCCCATGGACTTACAGTTAAAGACTTTAATTTATTTTTTTTTTTATTATTGGTATTAATTAACAGCTAATGTCATTACCTAATGAATGTACATATATGATAGAAGTAATTGGCATTGTAATGATGTAAGAGACCTAAACTAAACTGATATATACTTGTTCCTGTTAATTACACTGTTATGAAGCATCATTTCCAAGTCATGGAATGCTTAAGGCAGATGCAGAAATACAGTGGTCAGAAATTCTGTGGGCAAGAAAATGTTCATCAAAACACGATAACACGACATCTTTAATAAAGTACAGCTATGTTTACTTTCAATACCTAAGTACATTTAAAAATACTTCTTGTAATTCTTGTTTTTTCTTTTTCTTCTGTTTCTTTAATGAAACACATAACAAATTTTATGTTCAATAAAATAAGCAACATATACACTGTAAAGTGCTGAAAAGAGAAAACACTTTTGTTCTTTTGTACTCAAGTAGAAGTACAGACAGGAGATTTCTTCTCTTACTGTTTTATAAAATAATTTATCTGGGCAATTTCAATTATAGGATTTTCGTTTGTGAAAACGTATATTCATATATATCAAAAGCCTGTATGCAAATGATTTAAATTTAAGGTCATGAAAATCTTCCAGAAAATCTTCCATAGTGTATATAACTAGGCCTTACGGGTTCAATTAAATGGGAATAATGCTTTATTGCAGTGTTGTAAGAGTAACTGATAACCTTGTTTTGTATAAGGCCCTTGATGTTAATGCAGTGGTTCATGAAGTCCTTATGTAGGTAGTCCTCTCATAAAACAATGTTTCGTTGTTTCATGATGATGTGATCTTTTTGGAAGATTACTGTATCATCTTTGATAGTATATGTCTGGAAAATGTATCTCACTCGAACAGCATGTCTGTGAATTGCTGATGAGCAAAAATCTCACACACACACATACACACACGCGTGCACACACAGCAGGCAGCTTCGGGGTGCCGACATCTGTCCAATACATGAGATCTAAAGAAGGCATCAGCCTTAGAATCACCAGTCTGAGATATACGAAATGCTCAGCCTCACATACCTCGCAATCTGTTTTTTGCACAGTCATTAGTTTTGCCATAATGCCTGTTAGTGGTGCTCACATTCGTGAAACTCAGATTTTTATCCACATGCATAAGTTCAGATACTTCTTCTTAAATGACGGTAAATCCCCGTTCCAAGTGCTTGGCCTTCTCACCTTTGACACCGTCTGCCTCCTTTACACCTCCTGGTAGAAAACTCTGTGCTGTCGACTTAGAGTGAGATTAGGGGCATTAATTAGGAGAGATTAGGGGGGAGAAAGTGCCTGTCACACACACAAACACACACGCACACACACAGCTCAGAGAGGGACACAGCTCCTGCTGACCTTTGTTCTGATTTAAAAATCAAACGAGTGGCAGCAGTGGGCCAGGGGAGTGACGGGCATGGGGGTGTGTGCATGACCTCTGACCCCTGGGGGCGTGCAGAGGGGGAACGGCGGGCCTGTGGCCCTGAATGTCAACCCCCTGGGCGACAGACACTGCAGGCCCTGTAATGATTTATGGGGCAGGAGTGCCATCGATGGCTGCTCAGCCCTTGGGAGGGACCTAAATGGTAGTTCTGACACTACTGAACGTAGAGGTTAAAGGTGATCAATAACAAGGCTCCTGAAGAGAGTGGGAGAGAGATGGAAGGGGGAGGAGGGAGGGAGATAGAAGAAGGAGGCCTGGTGTTTCTTTAATTGCTGGGCTCATTATTGCCCTCTTTGTGTCTGCTCTTCTCTTTTGTGCATCAGTAAGTTGGGAGTGGAGCATGGCCCCTCTCACAGGGTGAGAAGTTAGTAGAGTAGGCAGACACAAGCACCAGATAGTGGACTGCCACATCTGTTTACATTTGTGGCTCCTTCGTGCTTTTGCTGTCCATTTTTTACTATCTGTTCCCTCAAATTCAAAGTTTTACAGTTATACACACAGTATCAGGCTACAAACAATCTATGGTATCTCTTGAGTGTAGAGGGTCATATTTAATGCCATATTAAATGCCTTCTTTAGCCTTGTCAAACAAGTAGCTGGCAATAAGTTGAATTAAGCATTTTTTGTCTCAATATGAGGAAAATTTGTAACTTTTTGTAACTAAAGGCTTCCTTTATTTGCTTTTCAAAAGAGCGCATAAAGCATTTTGATCTAGAAACCACATGCAGTGTAGCCTTGTCTTACTTAGTGTAGCTCTTTATGCCAGAATGCACTGGACAGGCAGTTTTAACTTTGAATCTGTTTCGTGACATTTGACTCTAGAAGCATGTACACAACACAATGACTTTGCGAGCAACTCTTGTACTAAATGATAAAAAATGTCACAAACTAAAAGTGTCATTTCAGGTGAAAAATAAGTTTGCATTAGCCTGTTTCAGTTGTTTAAAATGTTATGTTCAGATATGCGTTTTGCACAGTAATACTGAATAATTAAATAAATATTGTTTTTGAATGTTTGCAATTCCTCCCCCACTTTTTCCACATATAATCTCACACACACACACACACACACACACACACACACACACACACACACACACACACACACACAAATAAAAGTGCTCTGGAAATGCTAAATTCGGTCTATTTAGTTGTCCAACTATTGGCTTGATTTGGTTTTACAAGATCATTATAATGTCTCCCTGTACTGAAATGTTACCCAGAATGTAACATCATTGTAACACATCTAAACAAAACAAAACAAAAAGTTAGGTCTAAAAACAATTTTTATAGTGTTCATGAAGTACATGGAATGGTATATGGCATGTATTTCAGCAAAAAAAGTCTCAAAAAGAATACATTTGATCACCTACTTTTATATGTATTTTTGTATATGTATTTTTCATTCTCTGTCACATGAATATAATAAAACCTCCTTTCTTCAGTCTATCTGTCTGTCTGTGTCAGTGTGCCACTCTAGTTGTTTCTTGGAGTCTCGGATGTCTGAGAAGGGTGAGTGTCCCCCCCTCACACACGCGCACACACACACACACACACACACACACACACACACACACACACACACACAGACACATTCACTCCCACCCCCTGTGTCTATGAGGAACTCTCAGAAGTGAGCTGATTAAGATTAAGACTGGGCTGCTTTCCCTAATCACATCTCCGCATCTAAATCATCTGTGTACATTTCTAATTACGCAGTCGCGCGCCACGTCCTTGAGCTCAGCAGCAGGTCTCCATTTCATCTTGCGCCGTCTCTCTCTCTCCCTCTCTCCCTCAATCTTTCCCTCCTTCTCTTCCTTCTTTTCATCTTCCGTATTTATTTCTTTTTTGTTGTTGTTGTTATTTTGGCTGTTGTGAGTTGAAGGGCTCATTTACACTTGTCTCTTCTCTCCAGTGACAGTATAGTGGAGGGCAGGGCAGGCAGCCCAGGCTCAAACCAGCTCACACACAGAGATCACAAGGATGGGAAAAATCGCTTTTTCCATGGGAAATCTCTAGTTTAAGATATGAGACATTTTATTAGTCATGTGTATTTACACAGTTTCCTGGGAGTGTGCTCAGGTTTGTAGAAAGTGTTAAGAAAAGACCTTCAGCACATGATAACATCAAAATATTCTGATTCTTAGATTTTTTCTGATAATCAAACTGATATTTGATGATATTTATCTTTTTTACATTCCTGAAGAGCAAAACATCTAAGCAACAGTGGACCACTATGCTACTGCCTGTATTTTATTAATTTATAATCCTGTAGAAATAAATACTTTTTTTAATCATTCTAATTAAGATTATTCTAGTTCCAATTTCTTTGTTTTAGGAATGTGTGTGAATTTGTATCAGCACTCGCATTAACACATTTGTGCATGGACAACATCGAATTCCATATACAGTTCCGGAAAAGAATTAAAGAGCACTGCAAAAATGTTCAGTTTCTCAGGTTTTATCTTTTATAGGTGCAAGTACTGAACTGAACAGCTTTGCCTTAGTTTTTAGGAACTCCTGACAATATTTCTCCTAATTTCCAAATAAAAACATTGTTCTTTAAAGCTCACTAAATAAGATTTGATTCAGGTTATCACCTAATCAGTACCTCATAAAGCAGAATGAGGTGCTTTTGTTGGAATTTAACAGACACTGGTTTGGAATGGTTGTCATACTCAGAGATGCTGATTTAAAAATAAATTGCTGTGGTCTCTTTTTTTCCTGGAGCTGTATGTTATCCTGTGATTTCAGAAGCAGACATGCTAGAATCATATGTGGGCTGACTCAGGATAAAATTTTCTTAATACTCAGTTAAAACTCCAACATGGTTGATGTAATGGTCAGGCATCCCAATACTTTTGTCCATATTGTGTATACACATGCATGCATGCAACAGCTACACAGCACACAGATGTGAAGGCTTAATAGCAAATATAAAAAGGTGTCTGGAAAGGTACAGACTCACTCACCCCATCTGGTTTTACCACTTTGGTAACTGTGACAGACTGAAAGAAAGATCGTGTTTTTGGCCGTGAGGGCGCTGGAGTCAAAATCTGGTCCAGACCATCTGAGGACACCTGTGAATCCAGATCTGCAGGCAAGGTCAAAAAAGAAAAATTAAGTTTGTACTGAAAACAGTCATATCCAGACAGTGAGCAAGACATATCACAAATCACATATCACATACCTCCATCCTCTTTCTTTTCTTCACCTCTCTGTCGTGGTCCATCACTCCAAATGTCGCTAAACTGAAATAAGTCAATGCCAAAATAATTAACGAGAATTAACAATGATATACACTGACTTGGCAGCTTATTAGGTAAACCTACACCTGCCATACAGGTGTGCTTTGTAAGTTTACAGTTACTGACTTCAGCCCATCTGTTGCTGCATAATTAAATCAGCCCCTCTCTATAATGTCTATCAGAGGGAAGAGATCATGGGACCAATACTGACCAGATTTTATTTTGGTGACAAACTATGCACAGAACAGCAATGGCACTGACATGGTTGTGGCATGACAGTATTTGTTGTGTTGGTATAAGTGTTTTCGGCATAACAGCACTGGGTGTGCTACAGATGTCGCACAAAAATTATGCACCGTCGAGAGTTTACCCTGAAGAAAGGAGACCAGTGGTGGAAAGGGCTCCTTGGGATGCTTGGTACTTCAGGTGATGAATTCTCATCTCTTGGCTCTACAGAAGAGGGGCTCCGGGGAGAATGATCTGGAACCTTCAACATGAAATCTCTGAGAGAGTTTCCACTTCCTCCTACTCCTCCTTCCGCTCTTCTGCTCCTGCTCTCCTCTAATCCTTCCTGAAGTGGAGCCTCAATACTGGGAAAACCTAAATATAAGAATAAAACAAGACTGTCAGTCACCAAAGAATTCATCATTGCTGTGAAAGTCTTGTCTAATCGAAAAAAAACCTGTTGTTTGAATGAAGCTGTGTTGCAGTGTTCATGGCTACAGAACTGAAGTGAAAAACAATTGTAATCAAAAGTCTGATTAGGTGCATCTAGGTTCTTGTCTCATTCATATGAAGTGACAAAGTGACAAATTAGAAACACGCTATGGCCATGCCAGGTATCTACAAACTACTGGTGTATAAATAGGACTGTCTGAACCAGTGGTTCAACTCTGGTATAGTTTCAGACTTGGAAAGAGAACTACTCTGAGTAAATTACAAAAACTAAAAGTACTAAGGACCTAAAAAGCTACGGTGAGTCACAGTTGGGTTTTGCAGCTCACTTGGCTTTCAACCACAACTGCCCAATTCCTAAAAAGGCTAAAAAAAAAAAAATTTTTACAGGGAGCTCTTACAGATGCTCAAAAAGATCTTCACTAAGACCTCTTATGGGAGTTTGCCACTGACTGGTACCAGCTCGGTTCGGTTCAACTCTACTCGCATTTTGCTTTTCCATAACTAAAATCTGGGACCCGGTACCTATCTTGGTACCACCTTGGCCGAGGTTCCAAGCGTGCTGAACCGATACTAAATGATGACGTGTATATATTGGAGGTTACTGATTGGTGGTCGCTATTGATTGTTACGTCAGTGTTGTTGACTGAACCCAGACAAGCCGTCCAGCATTTTTAAAGTACCTCAGGATACTACTTACTCTGCCTCAGCTTTTTGACATTGAGTGTTAGCCAGAGATGGGGACTCGAGTCTCACTTAAGTCACACAAACAAAGACTTGTGACTTGACTTGGACTTGGTAAAAATGAGTTGTGAACATCTCTGGTGTTAGCATCGGGAAACATTAACTATGGCAGAACGGAAGGCTGTGCCTTGGTCGAAGCTAGGGGAGGTAGATGGGTTGTTTACCTCAGCAGTGCTCCGCTCGTGCTAGAATGTTATGTTTGTTATGTTATGTTTTGTTTGCTATAGCAACCAGTTACATGAAGACAATACTTTAGTTGTAGTGGAAAACGTTACGTCCAAAACCAAACTGAACAGATTATAACTGAACTGAACCGAACCGAGCTGGTACCAGTCAGTGGAAAACCCCCTTTGGTGTACCTCCATGTGAAGTTGTCATCCATGAACACACCACAGCACACAAACTGAACAGCACGAAATTGTTCTGTGTATTTGACCCATTCACCAAGTGAAGCAGCGGGCAGCCAGGAACACAGCACCCAGGGAGCTGTCTGTGGGGACGGTACCTCAGGGGTGCCACTGGCAGTCCTGGGATAAGCTCCGACAATGAATATTGCTAAGCACCTGTTATTAAGCTAAACTGCAGTGGTTTTACTGGCTGGCAAGCTAACTTTACACCACCAGGAGCATTCTTTAAAGCAGAAGAAAATCACAATTAAATCAAACAAATAAATAAAAACAAACAAACAAAACATAGTGAGGCAGTTAATTCAGCTACTTGGGTTTTTTTGTTTTTTTAATAAATGGAGCCACACTCTTCAGCTAGCAATAGTGGAGACTGGAATTTTATGCAAAAGTCACTCTTTTGAAGCTGTTATTGGAAACATAAGTCCGTGAAAAGTGGAGAGTCTGAACCAGGTGGCATAGCATTACAATGTGGACTAAGTTGTTTATTGCAGTTATCATGACTCTAGAAATGTTGTTTACAAACAGTTGGTGCTACAGTCTTAAAGTGACGGAGTTGCCCCTACAACCAGGAGGGTGTGGGTTCGAATCCCAGAACTGCTAGTGGCACCCTTGAGGTACCATCCCCATAGACTGCTCCCCAGGCACGGTGTTCTTGGCCGCATCATTTGGGTGAATGGGTTACCGGCAGAGAAAGAATTTCATGCTGTTTACACTGGTGTGTTCACATATGTCAAATGGTCACGGTATTTAATCTTGTTGGACCTAAAGTGTACTGGTACCAGTAGAGAACTGCAAGCCCACGTCGCCCTCTGCTGGTTATGATAAAACATTTTGGATTGCCACTCATTTCATAATTCAACTGCACTTTAATGTTTTAACTAATGCTGTGCAAGTATTACATTTTTTTTATTGCACTTAATCGCATTGTTATCCGAAAAATTAAATACTTAATTCAATAGTAGTGTATTGAGCACTTTCATTTTTAAAGTACTGCTATACGATCAAAATATACAAATAAGGAGCTTTTTAACAGCAGTGTTCCCTTTAACACAGTTACACAGGTGCAGTTCAAATATTTCTTGTAAATCTCAACTTAAACATTAATGTAATCAAATCAAATATAAAGTCAAAGCTATTTGCCACTGCAGGGCATTCATATTTTATCTAGTTTGTTAAATACTCTGTTTTAAATACTGCACACTCAGTTTAAAACATAAAACATGACATTCTCCATCATGCTGATGCTATAATTTGCACAATTAGATTTATTGCTGTTCTGTATTGCTGCTAAAATTGCACTATCATATTTATTGCTGTATTTACGTTTATGGCATTTAGCAGACGCTCTTATCCAGAGCCACGTATTTGCACATGTAACTTCTATTCTGCAACTTTGCACATCTCTGCTGCTAAAATACAGAACCGGTCAAATTTTGTATTTATCCTCACTGTTACTGTTGCTAATCGTACTGAACGTTGTCTTGTCTTTTCTAGTTGTAATTGTTGCTCTTGTGGTTTTTTTGAGGCTTTTGTCCTGTTTGCACTTGTGGTCTTGTGTTCTGTTCTGTTCTTGTGTTGCACCATGGTCCTGGAGGAACGCTGTTTCGTTTTTACTATGTATTATGTGTATATGGCAGAAATGACAAATAAAACCGACTTGACTGAAGAAAAACAAGTTCCCCTCAGAGTCCAGAGCATTATAGCAGCTGCAAAGGGGGACCAACTCCATATGAAAGTCTATGTATCTGAATGCAGTGTCATATAATATGGACAAAAGTAATGGGACGCCTGACCCCTGCGAAAACCAGCTGAGACGTAGAGCTGCATGCTACCCGCACTCATGATTATTTACTTAATGCATTAAAACTAGGGTTGAGCAAGGTAACATGTTAACACATTATTTACTTAATGTGTTAACACGTTACCCTGCCCAACTCTAGTTTTAACATTATAAATCATTTAAAACAGGCAGGTTTGTCATCTCACGAACATACAAGCAGTGTGAAAATTATTGAATATTTTTGCGGAGCCATGTATTTGTACACTATATGGACCAAAGTTTTGCAACGTCTGACCATTACAACAACAGGGATTTTAATAACATTGCATTCAAATACATAGACATACATATGGAGTTGGTCTCCCATTTGCAGCTCTAACAGCTTCCACTCTTCTTGGAAGGCTTTCCACAATTATTTGAACTGTTTCTCTGGGAATTTGTGCCCATTCATTCTGTAGAGCATTTATGAGGCCAGGCACTGATGTTGGATTAGAATACGTAGTGGCACTGGAAGTAAGGGGCCACCTGAATACAATAATTAAGAGATTTGTCCCAATACTTTTGTCCTAATAGTGTACATACTGCTTGCTGTTGTGTTTGTATAGTCGTGAAATGATCCCAAGGCTTTCAGCCTTAAGTCATTTTGAATCCCTTGTCAAAAATGTCTCTGTGGCCAAATGAACAGTGATTAAAAATATTCTGAACATAACCATACCTTGACCAAAGGTGCCCAGACTGTCCAGGATCTCCTCCATCTGCCTGAACATCTGTCCGAAGGCTGGGGGCTGATGGAAGCGCATCCCGCCGGGTCCGACACTGAAATCGAACCTAAACGGCTCGTCGATCAGCTCCTTGCCCGAGTGGAACCAGTCATCACAGCCTAGTCCAGCATCTTCATCCTCATCTTCATCTTCAAGAGTGAAGAGGGGCTCCCTGGTAAATTTAAACAGTGACTAGTGACTTGTTTATCATCTATTAGCTCACACTTACGTACAATCCCAATTATAAAGAAGTTGAGACATTTTGCAAACTGAAAATTAAAACATACACAACAAAAAATGCTGAAAGTGAAACATTTTGTTATTTCATCAAAAATATTGGCTCATTTTGAATTGCCAGCAGAACATCTCGGAAAAGTTGGGACAGGGGCAATAAGATGCTGGAAATGTTGGCGGTTCAAAAAAGTAAAAGCTGGAGAAACAATTTGCAACGAATTAGGTCAATTAGCAGCAGAGCAGTAACATGATTGGGTATAAAAGAAAGCATCTTAGAGTGGCAATGTCTCTTAGAAGATGGGCAGAGAATTACCAATCCTCCCAATACTGCATCAACAAATATTGGAGCAATGTCAGGAAAAAGCTCCTCTGCATAAAATTGCAAAGAGGTTGAAAATATCATCATCTACAGTGCACAATATCAACAAAAGATTCAGATAGTCTGGAGAAATCTGCAATACTGGATGGCCATGATCTTTGGGCCCTTACTGCATCACAAACTGGCATGATTCTGTAATGTAGATCACTAAATGAACTCAAGAAGATATCCAGAAAACATCCTCCGCTGCCTGGTAAAACTCTGTCATTCAAAAAAGCAGCTGGATGTGAACATGATCCAGAAGCGTCAACGTCTTCTCTGGGCTGGAGCTCATTTAAATGGACTGTAGCAAAGTGGAAAACTGTTCTGAAGTCAGACGAATCAAAATTTGTAATTATTTTCGGAAACCAGGGTTTGCCGTGTCATCTGGCATCTCTGATAGTATGGGGGTGCATTAGTGCATATGGCAGGGGCAGCTGGCACATCTGGAAAGGCATCACCAAATTGAAAGGTATATCCAGGTTCTAGAGCAACATATGCTCTCATCCAGACAATATCTCTTTCGTTGAAGACCTTGCATTTTCCAACATGACCATGCCAAACCACACACTACATCAACTACATCATAGCTTCATAGAAGGGTCTGGGCTGGCCTGCCAGTGGCCCAGATGTTTCAACATTTGGTGCATAATAAATTAAGACGCAGAAGACTGTTGAGCAACTAAAATTATATCAGACAAGAATGGGACAACATTCCTCTCCCAAAACTCGAGCAACTGGTCTCCTCAGTCCCCAGATGGTTACAGACCGTTGTTAAAAGACGAAGGGGTCCGGTTCCGCCACCGTCCGATATGGCAGCCTAAAACGCGGTCTCCTCCGACAGAATTATAAATAACTATCCTGCTAAGTCTCAAGTAAATCCCTCTCTGTATTAAAACTGTTTAGATAGCAGGATAGTCATGGAAACAAGAGAAAAAAGCAGAAGAAATACGATAG
The DNA here is from genome assembly GCA_037577275.1 of Bryconaethiops microstoma. Lineage (NCBI taxonomy): Eukaryota > Metazoa > Chordata > Actinopteri > Characiformes > Alestidae > Bryconaethiops > Bryconaethiops microstoma. Next base: position 16,237,136 of record JBBJLS010000006.1, read on the forward strand.
ATCCGTATGAAAACGAGGAAGACCTACGAAGTGCCGAATGTAATGCTAGCGGGAAAGATGGTGTGAAACAGAAAGGTAATGAGAAAACAAAGGTGAACTTGGAAAGGATTCTGCAAGAAATCCAAGATTTCCGTAAAGGGAATAATAGCCAACTGGATGATATGAAAGACTAATTTAACAAGGTTAAACTGAGAGTCGAGGAAGCGGAGGACCGCATTGATGAGGTGGAACACGCAGTTAAAAACATGCTTGCGACTCAAAACCAATATGAAGAAAAGTTAGTCGATCAAGAAGGGAGATCAAGGAGGGAGAATATTAGAATATACAATGTGCCGGAAGATGAGGAAGGAAGCTCGATGTTAACTTTTGTGGAAACCTTTCTCAAAGACAAACTGGACTTTGCTTTGACGTCAGATCTCAACATAGAAAGAACGCCCCGGGCGCTGGCGCCAAAATCCACGGCACCAGGCAAATCCAGATCTATCGTGGTTAAGTTTCACCGGTACAGAACAAAAGAAGACGTGCTGCATAAAGAATGGGAGAAGAGGGAAGTCTTCCTGAAAGACTGGAGAATTTATTTCGACCATGACTATCCGGCAGCAGTGCTGAGCAAGCGAAAAGAATTCAACGAAGTGAAGCGCATGCTGAGGGAGAAGAGGATCCGATTCCAGACACCCTACCCGGCTAAGCTTTGAGTCTTCTATTCAAGTCATCTCTACCACATGGTCAGCGAGGCAACAAGAGATATGAAAGCTAGGAGTTTCACAGTCAAACTGACCCCGCCGTCGGCAGGTCCAGCTGAACAGTTGAATCATCAGGCACGGCCCATCTCGGGAAGAACACGGTCAGTACGAGAGAGAGGTGTTACAGACTCAACTGACATCCGAGAGATGCTCAAGGAGTACAGAAGGCAGCCCGCCGATTTGAAATGAGGAGTAAGAGACTATGTATGAGCACTTAAAGTAAGGTAATCTCAGGCAACTGTGGATATTGATCAGTCAGGATACTACAACGCTGGGCTTCCTCTATATAAGATTTAAAGATATCGGAGGTTGAACTCAAAAATTAGTTTACACTTTGATCTTTATTCAGACTGCATTGCTAGGGGGGACCCTACTCTTACTTTTGTTTTGGAGAGGTTTTACCCCCCTCAGGCGAGTTAAAGGGTCATTTCACTAAATCCTTTTGTTTTGGTAGCCGTAGTTTGGCAAAAGACACCTTTGTCACGTGTTAAAGATTGTGTTGGTGTATGCTTTTGTTTTCAACAAGAGAGAGTAGGATCTAAAGCAAAGTTTCATTGTCAATTTATGTTTCACTTTAAAAGAAATTTCACAGGAGAATATGAGGGTAATTTCCTTCAATGTCAATGGCATTCTGAACCCCATAAAACGTAGTAAGATACTGTCTAAAATGAAAAAAGAAAAAGCCCATATCGTATATTTACAAGAAACTTACCTGAATGATAAAGAGCGTGACAAACTCAAGTGGAGGGGTTTTACCAAAATATTTTTCTCATCATACAAATCAAAACACAAACGGGGAGTTGCCATTCTGATCACTAATAAAATCACCTTTGAGCAGACATATGAAGAAAAAGACAAAGAGGGTAGGTTTGTCCTTATTAGGGGGTTAGTAAATAGGACTGAAGTCACTTTACTCAACACTTATGCCCCACCGGAAAGTGAATTTACTTTTTTAAAAAAGATTTTCGACATGATAATAAGCCACTCAGCTGGGGCTCTGATATGGGGAGGAGACCTAAATATACACCTACAGCCAAAACTAGATATTTCAAAACAAACACGCACAGCAAAAACAATAAGCAAAAAACTTCATTATATTCAATAAAGACAGGGTAAGAGTTACAGAAGCAGATATTGGAACAATAGATTTAAGTGACCATGCCCCCATATATATTACTATTAATTTGGAAAGCCTCAGAAGACATACAACATTTAATTCGAGAAATTTAATTCAAGCCTCCTTAATGACATATCCTTTAAAAAGCAAATGAATAATGAAAATGTACCTGAAAGAAAACAATAACGGTGAGGTATCACCACCTATACTATGGGATGCGGCAAAGGCCGTCCTGAGGGGGCAAAATTATAGCAATAACTTTACTTAAGAAAAAATTACGTGGAATAAAGTTAAACGAGTTACAAAATCAGTTGAAAATTTTGGAGGGTAGCCATGCCCAGAGTTCAGACACAAAAATATTACTACAATTAAGGAAAATAAGAAATGAAATTGATAATGATATAGAAATTGAGAAAAAAGATACTCTATACGAGAAAAAGATGTTATGAAAACGGTTCCAAATTTATAAAACTACTGGCAAGGAAACTAAAAAAACAACGAGCAGAAAGAACAATATATAAAATACAAGACAATCAACAAAATACCATAGAAAGTAGGCAGGATAAAATTGAAGCAGTTTTTGAAAGGTTTTATAAACAGCTGTATACAGGAACCACAAATGATAAAGGAGACCAAATGGATTATTTTCTGGAAAAATTTAAGTTACCAATTATAACCGAAGATCAGAACAAAATGTTAAAGGCCGAAATAACTGAAAAGGAACTATTTGAGTCGATTGCCAGGTTAAAATTTAACAAGTCACCTGGAAGTGACGGTTTTACAACTGAGTGGTATAAAGCTTTTAAAACCGAACTCATGCCAAAGTTATTAAATACATGCAATTGGGCATTAAGAAAAGCAGAGATTCCACCTACCTGGAAAGAGGCTATTATCTCCCTTATACCCAAAGAAGGAAAAGACAAGACGGAATGTGGATCTTACAGGCCAATTTCAGTTCTTAATGTTGACTACCGTATTTACACTTCATTAATGGCCGAAAGGATGGAAAAAATTCTTCCGAGTCTAATCCACACTGATCAGACAGGATTTATCCATAACCGTCAAACGCAGGATAATGTAAGACATTATCATGGATCATATACAACAGCATAAGGAAAAAGCAATGATATTAAGTTTAGACACTGAAAAAGCCTTTGACTCCGTTAATTGGCAATATCTTTACAGAGTCCTCGGCAAATTTGGGTTTCAAGAAACTGTAATAAACAGTATTAAGGCCATTTACAATAACCCTACAGCAAAAACATCAATGGTAATTTAACCAAATCTTTTACATTAGAAAGGGGAGTGAGGCAAGGGTGTGCATGGTTCCCACTCATTTTTGCACTGTTCATAGAACCACTAGCACAATTTATAAGACAACATGATAAAATTAAGGGTATTGAAATTGGTGGGGTTGAGCACAATATACTATATAAGAATATAAGAAACACTATATAAGAAAACCAGAATCATCCCTACCAGAGGTGATGAATTTCCTAAAAGAAATAGACCCTTTATCAGGATACAAATTAAACATCAATAAAACAGAAATTCTTACATATAATTTAGACCTGCATGAGACCTTTAAAAGTTCCCATTGAAGTGGGAAACAAATTCTTTCAACTTTCTGGGAATAGTATTGACCAAAGATTTCTCAAAATTGTTTGATAAGAACTATAATCATCTGTACAATACAATTAAAGGAGAGTTAACAAGGTGGAATCTTATATTGTATTTAAGCCTCAGCTCTAGAATAGAAACAATCAAAATCAATGTTTTACCGAGATTTTTATATCTCTTTCAAAACCT
>JBBJLS010000006.1:16240904-16253035 GCA_037577275.1 Bryconaethiops microstoma
GAGAGAGAGAGAGAGAGAGAGAGAAAGAGAGAGAGAGAGAGAGAGAGAGAGAGAGAGAGAGAGAGAGAGAGAGAGATGCTACATCAGTACATCAGTGTTCAATTTTTTGGAATCACAATGTGACTAATAATATTACAACAAGCTAAAGTACTGTGTGACAGTTTTAGGCATCCGAGAAAATTATGTTATTTGTAATGTAAATAAACAATACACAGCTGTCCAATATCACGGTTTAGTTTAGAAATCATGGTTTAGAAGTCACGTCTCACTTGACACTTGCCTGTGAACCTGAGGACCACAGAGTTGCAGGTTCAAACGCCCACCCCACCCCATCCCACCCAACTTTTTACCATTGTGTGGTAGAGCAAAACATGTAACCCTCAGTGTCTCCAGGTGACTGTCCCTGTAACTAATGATTGCAAGCCCCTCCTGTAGCTTACGGGTCATCACTCTTTAAAAATAAAAAGCTCAGGTTTATTATAGTAACAGCCAGTACTGGGTAGGGGTCTGGTCTCGGTTTAGGTTGCAGCCCCTAGATTTACTGGGGAATGTGATCCTCTCAAAAGTAGCAGTGTGTGTTGACGCTTAAATAAAAACTCAAAATAAAGGACCAGGGGAGATAGCAATCCTTACCCCAGGCAATAAATAGGTGTACACTGAAACTGGACACTTTCCTCAATAACTGAGTCAGTTTTCAGGATGATCATGCACCAGTTACAGAGCAAAGGGTGTTAAAAAGCATATCAACACAGTCTGGATCTCAATCCCAATGGGTGTAGGGTGGAAATAAAAAAAAGGGTCAAGGCTCCATCCTGCAATGCTGATCTGTCAACTGCTATTAAACGAAACTGGAACCAGCTTGAGAATAATGTTTCCCAAGAGTGAAGTTTATGGTTTAAAAAATTAAGGCCTGATGAGGAGCAACAAACGACATATTGTGATTTTGATGATCTGGGAAAAAAATGTAAAAATGTTCAGTTTCTCAGGTTTTATCTTTTATAGGTGCAAGTACTGAACTGAACAGCTTTGCCTTAGTTTTTAAGAACTGCTAACAATATTTCTCCCAATTTCCAAATAAAAACATTGTTCTTTAAAGCATAATTTTAAAGGAAATGACAATACATTAACATAAGAGAAATGAGAGTGTTTACAGAACTTGAATAATTCAAAGAAAAAAAATCTCTTGTTCACTCTTAAACAAGATGGAAATAATTACCTTTGACGTTCGTCTAGTAGTGTTTTGCCACCCAACTGGTCACATTGCAAGAGGAGAATGTTGATTACAGCAGTGGGTTTTATACTTTTCCTCATTAAATAAAATGTGATTCAGGTGATCACTAATCAGTACCTCATGAAGCAGAATGAGGTGCTTGTGTAGGAATTTAACACACACTGGCATGGAATGGTTGTCATACTCATAGAGATGCTGATTTGAAAATAAATTGGAGTGGTCTCTTATTTTCTTCCAGAGCTGTAGATACATTCCTAAATGGCTTTCAATAAAGTCAGTTAGAAGTGCAAGCTCCTGAGCTCCAATTCAGTATACAGTGTAGGGACTTATACCCAGTATTCATGTGTCAATCATATGATATGAAATCATATGATATGTTGTGTTACTTATAGAAATACATAAGAATTCTGCTGTTCACAATATGTTTTATCTCATAGTCCATTTTTGTAGATGACACATTGCCTTGAAGTGGACAATTGTTGTTGGTGTCCCTTAAACTAAGCTGAAATTGTAATGTTTACAATTCTAGGAGAAAATATTCACTTATTTCTGTATTTTGTTTATTTTTGCACACGTTTCAGGAAAAGAAAACTCAGAATAGAGTTTTTGTGGCAGGTGATGGCCTTGTGGTTAGGGAGTTGCCTCTGCTATTGGAAGGTCATGGGTTTGAATTCCAGGACTGCCAGTGGCACCACAGAGGTATCCTTGAGGAAGATACTGTCCCCTACACTGCTCCCCGGCCATCATTGCCAGCAGCCCACTGCTTCACTTGGTAAATGGGTTAAATGCAGAGTAATTTCCTCCGGGATCAATATAGTATATAAAAACAAAATAAAAAAATAAATGATAATCTAGTTTTTGGAGTATAAAGGTTATCCAACACCAACTGCCTTGTCAGAAGAGTAACAGTTATCTAATCAAACAATTAACCAAATTTAGCTGATTATTGGGACCAATTAGATTAGACACACTTAGACTTGATTACTGACAGCCCTGACGCATCTAAATATCCCTTAAGTAGAACCTTTCCAGCAATATGCAGGATAAAATGTCTCGAAAGGCAGCATGCCATGCCATGATTTAGATCAATTCCAGAAAAGATGAGAAAGAAAGTTACAAAAATATTTCAGTCTGGATATACAAAAGGTAGTGCATTTACAATAGACCTCACTTACTTTTTACCTTGCACTTAGAGGTGCAAAGGTAAAAAGAAGAACATAATTTCACAAAAAATACCTTGATGTCCCCCACGTTCAAGGTGTAAAGCTAACACAGCATTCCATCGGTTACTTGTGGTCTTGGTAGTGTGATTTTTCCCGCTTCAGGACCTGAGTGACTTGCCCTTATTGATGGAACCATAAATTCTGTTCATTACCAGAAATCCTTCATCTGAAACATATTGTATTATTGTGTTCTGTGAGAATACAATGATTCTAAGCATCTGAACTGCTCAGAAAGTGTGGACACCAAGTTCCACTCAGTTATTAATGCATGTAAGGCACACACAAACACATACAAATTGTGAAAATGATAAATGCCATACTTTTGTTGCATTGAGTGGAAGGCCAAGAAAATATCTACATATATACATGACCTTCCCATTGTCTAGCACTTTTCCTTCAGAGGTTATGGTAGTTTTATTTTCTATTCTTTATTCAAGAATCAACCTTGTGATTTAAGTCTTGAAAGAGCAGTCCCCCAGGCTGACCATGACACAAAGACATGGTTTGAAGGTGAAGTGCTGGGCAGTCTATAGCATTGACTTCACACTACCTTTAAGTTGAGGGCCTTCTGGGTGAGCTATTAACTCTGCAACCTTGAGCATCTTCCTGGGAGAGGCCTTTAGTGCCAGAGCCTTGTATAAAAGACATCAGATAGCAAGCCATGCACATAAGTCCACAGTAATTACAGAAAATGAACCAAAAATAGACCACAGAAATTGTCAAAACAAAATGGGATTTAGGCCTGTAGGAAACGGTGGATTCTCTGTCTGTGAAAAGTGGTAGATCATAATGTCCCTTAATAACAAAGGTATCCATCTGATTCTACAGTACATCAATAAATTAACCACAAAAAATGATGTGGTAACTAATGTGGTAACAAGCCAGTTAACTGTTTTGTTTTTTTTTCAAATCGAATTAATCATTTGAATTAAACATTAGTTCATTCAAAGTATTTATTTGAGTTGAATGACAGTAGTTAATTTGATTCACTGATTAATTTGATTAACTACGATTCTACATCTCACTATTAATTACTGCTAGAGAGATTTTCTTAAACTTCCATCTACACGAAAGAAATGATCCTAAACAGTTTTTAGCTTGGATGTATAATTTCTGCAGTGATGCAGAAGTTTTACATCAAGTTTCTTTTGGGTGGAAGGTTTAGTGAATGTGTTTAAGCAGGGAGATCACCAAAATGTGCTACCCTCTATGACACTGAGGCTCTTTAAACTTCCAAAAAGGTTCTATACTCTCACCCATCTCATTCACAAAACTGGTTCTAAGTAACCATCCACTGAGATTCTTTACACTATATTCCCAGTTCTGGTCCTGCAGTCTCTGGACTGCACATTTTAGTCATTTCCATCCTCCCAACACATATGCTCCTACTAATACATTAATTAATGTATTTTCCTGGGTTGAAGTGAGTGTATTGGTGCAAGAAAACACTAAAATGTGTTAGGCAGGGGGCTCTAGGACCAGAGCTGGGAACCTTGGCTCTACACAAGTGTAAAGTGAGGTGACCATTCTGTCATACATGAACACATCACATCACATCACACACTGTGAACAGCACAAAATTCTTCCTTTGCTTTTAACCCATTCACCCAGGTGAAGTAGCGGGCAACCAGGAACACAGCACCCGCGGAGCAGTGTGTGGGGATAATACCTTACTCAAGGGTACCTCAGAGGTGCCACTAGCAGTCTTGGGATGTGTCTTCCACCATGAATTTGCGCTCATAATCCTTGATGATAATCCTTGGTTCTGATGTGCTAAGTGGAATAAAACTACCTATTTACCTGCTTAGTGTCCTCAATAGACTGAAACACAACACACTGTGCTGAAAACCTGTTCTATAGTCCAGTTCGCTGCCACTTCTATAGTCCAGTTCTCTTCAAGGTGGCATCTTTTGTCATTTTGAAATGTTATTTCTCAAGACTACAAGATAGTGACCGATCTAAACCAAAAACAAAATCCAGAAACAGAGGAAGGCTCTGGGAAGTTTTCAAAACTGCACTTATAACCTCTGTATTTAGGTCCACACCTTAGAGCCTACTTGAAGGAGAAAGCATATACCTACAGTGCCCTGTATCATAAATAACACAGCATTCCCCCCTCAGTTCTCTGCTGAAGCTTTTCATATGGTAAATAGCTGATCACTGTGTGGCCACATTGTTGCCTATCTTTCATGTAGCTCTGAGGGGAAACCTTGAGGTGTGGAAGAGAAAGAATTTTTGATTAAAAAAAGAAATCTTTTCCTCATCCACCTCCCACAACCCCCACTCTACCTTTTCTCTGTTGGGGTCAGGTATTTACTACATAAATGAGAGAGGCAGTGGTTGAGCGAGTGGCTGAGAAAGAAGAAGAGAAGGACCTGAAGACAGAGTGCTTACCCACCTGGTCATCACATGTTAATGGGGAACTAATACATTTACCTGGGACTCTCTCTGACTCAGGAACCACATGACACCCTTATGTTAGAGCCTTATGTCTTAACCCTTTCACTTTTGAAAAGGTGTTGGGAGACTCACTTATAAATCCACACCTCAGTTCTTTTGCACGTGCACAATGAATCACCCAGAAGACCAAGATTTATCAAAACATTTTATCTTACAGCCTAACTGTTCTCAAAAAGGTATTACCCTCATTTTCTGCAGTAACAGTCTCTACTCTTCTGGGAAGATACTGGAACATTGTCTTTAGTCCCAAAGGTTTTAGATGGTGCTTCATCATTCCAAGTTTTCAGGATAGGAATTGTTTTTAGGGGCACCAACATTTTTTCCTTCAGTAGGACACTATACATTGTATTATAGACTATTTATAAAATTGTTATTTCAGTGATGTTGAGCTGGATAGGCCTGGATTTTGATTACAGCTTGATACAATATGTACACTACAATTCATGTCCAAGAGTTTGTAGACACCTGCTTATCCAATATGTTTCTTAAATCAAGAGTCTTAAGATAGAGTAGGTTCTCCCCTTAGGTGCAGTAACAGCCTCAACCTCTCTGGTCAGGCTTTACACTGGGTGTTAGAACATTGCTGTGAAGATTTGATTGCATTCAGCCATCTAAGCATTCGGGTCAGGTACTGATGTTGGATCTGAATAGTTGTGGAATTATTTTATTAGCTCTAAGGGGTCTTTAAATTGAAGTGCATGCTAACAACACACATTTTTGTCACTAATACCATTTTTATATATTTGTTTTAGGCCATAGGAGTACATGCATTTTTGACACAGAAATGATCAGAATGCATTTTTGTGTATAAAAAATTATTACCATACTGCCTGTGTTACAAATCACCCTGGATGTTATTCTGTGTTCAAATATGGAGAATGTATAATGTTCTGGACAGGCCTAATACAGGCCCTAGAGCCACAAGCTTTTACAACATATACAGGACATTCACATGACTATCACTAGTGTATTTCAGTCCTCAGCATCAAGGCACATGGTTACAGAATGAACGGGAGTGTAAAAATAACAATAAATGCATTATTCAGGCATAATTACCAGCATTGTTGTAGTGTTTGTAATGTCATTAATAATAGCCCGTGCCCAAATAATGTGCTTAATGTTATTTATCTGTTGGCAGATAGATGTGGCTAATCCTCATTCATTTGCTGTGGATCAATGCAAATCCGCTAGCGTGAGCAAAATCCCCCCACCCCTCCATCACCCCCCCCTTTAAGCCTGTGCCTTCTAATGTATTTTCCCACCATTAACCAGCTATAATCCCTGCTAATCATCGCTAATCCACATCTCCTGTGTTTGATGATACTCTCCTGATGAAGGAGGCGGTGTTGGGGCTCAAATGCCTGAGTGCAGCATAGAGCCATGGCTGTGCAGATGACGGCTGGAGCTGCCCGTGGATAATGTGGCGAGGAGGGAGAGCTAAAGCGTCAAACCTCCATGCTTCTCAGGCAAGCCCGATGGCACTGGCTGCCTCTGAATGGCTCTCCCTGTGGCTGAGTGTAATTATGCATAGATAACCAATCTGCAGTTATCACACATGCACATCTGCTTTATGCTTTCCATGGAGAATCAATGAGCCATCCCATGCTCTGTTGTTCACCTTTTCATCTTTATTATGTCCATACACTCTCCCATAATGCATTCTATATTAACCTTAGACTTGTCCTTTGGTGGCGGTACAAAGCTTACCGGAACATCATATTCAGCCAAAGCTGCAGTAATAGCATTACGTTTTTCTATATGTCTGCAGTTATTTTATTTACTTAGTGATTGTCAATTTTATTTACTTACCAAGTCAATTGTAAAAATACTAGTATCAGTGTCTGACAATCGACTTGAGGGTACAGTATGATGAAATGTAGACACAACTGACAAAACATGTAAAGTACTGTGATTAGTAGTGATTAGATGCAACTATCATTGTAATTTTACTGCATGCATTATATTTTTGTAGCACTATAATCGATAGTGTTGCAAGGCACAGTGAGTTTTAAGAACTAGGCACAGTGAGAAGTAAAATATAGGGCTCTTCATGTCCAAAATGGCAATTCTACAGGAAAGAGTACACTGTGTACTTCTAATGTATTTTAGACCATTTCTATTGATCCCTTCATCATGAAAGGTTCACACAATGTAACAGGCAGCTGCTGTGTTCAAAAGACAGTAAAACAATCTCAGGTCATACATGGCTTTAAAGTTGAACAATAACATTTTGGTTAAAGTGACTATGTGAGCTTTAAATTTGAAGATATTGACTATCAACATTCCATAAACCATACAGTGAGTACAAAAAGATGGTATTTTGATATATAGTCCATTTACAAATTGTTTACTGGCCAATTTTGTGTTATTGCATCCTTAGTTCCACAAAGTGTGTTGTGTATTCTTCTTGTAACATTTTGTCCACACTCTATGTGATTGTTGACTCTCAACATGACAACAAAGGGTGAGTTAATGAAGGCAAAATTAAATCAGATGAAATTCGTCAAAAACATGATCAAGACTATATAAAACTCCACTGATTATAGCAATAGCAAACAATCTGCAGGCCACAGGAGGCCACAGGGGTCAATGACTGAAGTGTTTGCTTGCAACCATGCAAAAATTCAACAGGTCAAGGATGTAGGCACAGATGTGCTGGACTTCCATAAAGAGAAAAAGATCAGCCTGATTAACACAAGATGCAATTACGTTGTAAGCCATGAAAACTAGAAGAATGCAGATTACAATTTGCTAAAAATATGTGTATAAAAAGCCTGTAGACTTTTGGGACAAACTCTTTTTACTTCTAATCTGGCCCTTGTCTACCCATGTGCTTGAGGATCGTTTGCAGTTGGAGGTTCTTGTAAGTGATGCTTTTTTTGCTCTACAGGTCAAGAAAACTAGGCTCTGAATCCCAAGTTTCCTGCTCCTTTGCACATTTGTACAGGCTCAATATGGGCTCTGCTGTCCGGCTTCCTGCTCTCCCACTGCGTGTGCGTGCTGTGAGGGAACCTGTCAAGTAATTGCAGGCTTTCATGCAAATAGCGCAGCACAGCAGTGGCTTGTCTCATCCACTCTTGAGGTAATTGGTAAATGGATATAAGAGGTTCACTGTGTCCCTCTAGTACTCTTCCCACCTCTAACTAGTGCAGCAGTGGTGCTAACCTGCAGTGTGGTTCCTCAGTCCGCCACTTTATACCCCAATCTGTCAGCCCTGTTTTACTGACAGTGAAGGATGAAAGTTAAATTTTCCGTAATGACAACAGCTTTAGCAATTTGAGAACAGTTTATCCGAATGTTTGTTTTTTCATCAGTAAAATTGATTACTATAACTATATTGACGAGGTCATCCATTACATTCTGTACATAGATTTTGTCTTCTGTGTGAAAGCAAGAAAGTATGTTTTTAAAGGGTCAAATACAAAATCTACTTTGTAAACTGCTCAGTAAATTTGTCTGCTCTTGCATTAACCCTCTTGGCCGTTAGGGGGCGCAAAATACTCGCTGTTCCTCTTTTTAAGTCTTCAATTTTTTTTGGCTCCTTAGACACCTTCAGTTCAGAACACGATATTTGACTGCCTTGAAAAACACATTTTAAATTAGCATTTTTATATTATTATCTGTTGTTTTTTTAACTCGTTTGCTTCGACTTTAAAGGTGAAAACCAGCTTGACGTGCACGTGATCAATCAGTTTTACCCGCGTTCTACGGCTCACCTGAGGAAGTTTATACTCTGATAGGAGAAGGACGAGTGGGGTTTGAATTCGGATTTTGGTGTTCGGATTTTCGTAAATCACTCAGACACTGAGAAACACACACTCGGACAGAACTGTGAAGTCGGCTGTACTGAAATAACTAGAATACAACCATAAACATTTTCAGCGGCTGCATTTCAATTGTCGGTAGTGAAAACGCAGCCTGGCCTTTAACAGCACATTTTAACATTACTGTAGGCTCATGTTTTTTAATCCTATATGCAGAAATCCCTTCTCTCTCTCTCTCTCTCTCTCTCTCTCTCTCTCTCTCTCTCTCTCTCTCTCTCTGTGGGAGAGCTTACTGAGGTTTTACCTGAAATACTGAGTGTTTGTTGTGTTCATGGTGTTGATGGATCAACCTGTAGGCCAAAACGGTCTCGTTTACCTTTGGCTACAAACCAATTTTCACCAAGTTTCCTAAAGAAGAAACCCCTCTTTTCCACCGTGAGGACGATGTTAAAATGATTTTAAAAATGTGAATCTTCACCAGCAGAGGTGGAGAATGCAGTGTTAGAAACACTCAGACAATATCGGCTCTTTTTTGTTATGGTCAGTTCATCTCTCATAAGATGAGATGATTACATATTTGAGTAAATTTTTTATGAACACAAATAAACATTTCCATCTCTTTCCTTCTCATTGCAGCCCGTTTTCTGCTGATGCAGTATGTGAACAGTGTTTCAGCTTTAGAAAGCCGAGATAATAAGCTTGAATAAAGACAAAATCATGCTCAAAACAGTTGATTGCAATGGAACTTTCGCTAGAATATACAGATTCCTAATATAATAATAAAATGATCATAAAAAATCCGAAAATATCCTCGCTCACCTGAGGGTTATGGGTGTAAAAATCGTACTAACGAACCTGACGAGTAAAAGTGGACTTTTCCAGTAAAGTTGTAGCCATGTATTTATATGTGCACTATTTTATTTTATTTCATTTTATTCACCTATGTTTTATGTTATTTCTGTTCATTATTAGTATCTATATCACCGTTACTTTACAAAAGATGAAGAAGCGGGAGGACCAGGTCACGTCAAAATACATAACTGCTGTGTTTTCCTTTATTTATTCTTTTTCCTCTCACTTTTAAAATCTATTAATTAATTAAAAAACGCTCTGTACTCTTACTTACACTAATTCCACGCCTCAGCTTTTTTTCAATCATACCACATTTGGTCCTAATGTCAAGAAGCGATCATTAACATGAAAACGTTTATAATTAGTTCTAATTATTTACTATATTCCTGCCAGACCATGGTTACGGAAATAATAATGGTTTTGGTTTTATTTAGAAACCTTTAGTGAATTATGTCAAGAAGCGCTTATAATAAAATCTTCATATAATAAACCTGAACAAGTTCATAAGAAACTGCTGGAAATTAAATTGCTATAAGGACTGAGGACATACGGCTTATTCTGTTTTTATTATTTATTAATAATAATATTATTATCGATAAATAATTATTTGTTAACATCGCACATTATTGTTATTGTTCTTAATATTTTATTATTTTTATTGTTATAATTATTACAGCTGTATTTTTCAGAAGACAGAGAGAAGGTCATGTTGTGTTGAAAAAAGACAGAAGGCAAGTTCTTGTATATACGTTTTATGTAAGTAATAAAATATTACTATAACATAAATATAAATGTGACTTTGCAGTCTACATTTCGCAATCAACGTACAACCAAATGTAGTAAACAAAACATTTGTAATCCACTGCAACATAATTAACAGAGCCCAACCAAAAAAGCTCCAAACACATTTAAGAAATAAATATATAGATATATAAACGGTCAAATTCATAAATGAAATATTAAAATATCTTCTCGGAATTAGTAAGTGTACAAAACTGCTCAGAAGAAACAAGAAATGAAACAGGAAAAAAAGAAAAAAAAGAAAACTCAAAAACAAAACTCAGAACAAATACATATGTGTACATATTGGACATATTTACATATTGGAAATAATCATGACAACTATTCATTTAAAATCTTTTCATTTTTTCTGATTTTTTTGGAAAAAGAGTTGTATATCCACACTGTTTCAAATAACAGGATTGCAAAATGAACATCTGCTCCAAGTTGTTCGCTCACAGATGCCTTTTTTTGAGAAAAGACACAAAGTCAGGATCCCTCGGTTTATGTGCTGCTCTCAGACACACAAAGAACCACAGAAAGAAAGAAAGAAAAACGAAAAGAAAGAAAAGAATCAGAAATAGTCCCACAGCAGCTGCCTTTCTCCCCAATAATGTCTCCCTTTATCCGGTGAGTCTGAGTCAGGACTGGAGTGGGACGGTGAGGGGCTCAGTGAGACTTGTGGTCCACGGTGGGCTGTAGAGGAGTGGAGCTGGGCAGGCGCTGGGATTTTACCTGAGATTGAGCACTTCTGCACATTAGCCCTCTCACCCTCAGCACGCTTTAACCGGGAAGATAAACCCACCCGGACAAACCCGGGGGTCTTTTATGGAGACTGTAAACAAGGCGAAGAAGAAGAGACCGAAGAGAGAAGAAGAAGGAGAAGAAGAAGAAGAAGAAGAAGAAGAAGAAGAAGAAGAGAACATGATGAAGAAGAGGAAGAAGAAGAGGAGGAGGAGAAAGAAGAAGAAGAAGACATTTCCCATGGCCTGCCATTAAAAACTAGCACGCTTTCATTCAGCATGGACACGATCACACACACCTGCAGCCTCATTATAACAGAATAAGTGCTCATGAAAACAGAAGGACAACAAAAGAAAGAAAGGAAAAAAGCCACCAAAATAAAAGTTAAATAAGAAGCTCGGGCGTGTGGAATGGCTGTTGCCCTTGTGTGCTATACTTCAGGCCCATGGCTGGGTTGTCTGTGTGTGTTTGTGTGTGTGTCTGTGTGTGAGTTTATATGTGAATGGTGTGTGCATGGAGACAAAAAGCTCGTGCTCCACTTCTCCACATCATGGCTCAGTGGCTGGGACACAGAACGGCTCGAGCTTTTGTTTCCTCGAAGGACAAACCAAGCCTAGAGTGGCAGGAGGTACCGCGCGGCTCCCCAGAGGTGAAGCGGCGCCTGCAGTGCAGGACTCGCTCTGACTCTACCTCATCTGGGAGCGCTGCAGGTGCTCGTTCAGCTCTGGGGGTCCTGCTGCGTGTGGATTTACAGAACAAACACAACACCATTTTCACTGAAACGCAAAAACTCGGAAAGTTCCCAAACTAAAGAGAAACAGCACATGAGTCAGAGAAGAGGCGATTCTCGTGTATGGTCCATCCAGCCCCTGTTCATCTACATTGGACTAACACAAGCCACACATACACGCGCACGCATACACACACATACACATACACACACACACACACACACACACATACACATACACACACACACACACACACACACACACACACACATACATACACACACACATACACACACTCACACACACACACACACACACACAGACACACTCACACACACACACATAC
>JBBJLS010000006.1:16329074-16341185 GCA_037577275.1 Bryconaethiops microstoma
AGAGAGAGAGAGAGAGAGAGAGAGAGAGAGAGAGAGAGAGAGAGAGAGAGAGAGAGAGAGAGAGAGAAGGAGAGAGAAGACAGAAAGAACTGGATGTGGCATAATGAAGAGATGATAGAAGGTGGAAAAGTTTTTCTTTTGTTTGTCAGATTTTTCTGACCTCAGTGGAAGTTAAGAAGGGCAGAATTTCAGGATACTCACCAACATACCATGTTAACGCTTTGAATCCTGTCTAAATGAATGACTGATATGCTGTGTATTTAATAGACAGCCATTTTTAAACTTAACCTCTTTGAACACTTATTTCCATGAATAACAAAAGCATGTTTTATATTAATCGCTTCTTATCCAGACAAAATCTGTCCAAAGTGCAAATTCTAAACTTTCAATAGATCAATAAATATCATGTTTGTAAGCAGAAGATGAGATATAATCTGAGTTTGATGGACAGCGGCTGTTTAAAAACACAGATAATTCCAGTACTGAAATCTGATTGAGTTTTGCTTTGTATCACCCTTTTCCCTGATAAGATTACTGTAGGCACAGTCTTGTTGCTTTAAAGTACAGCTCTTATTTACAGAAAGAAAAGAAATATTCAGTGTTTGCCTTGATTATTTTTTAAAATTTAAATAAATGTAATTTAAATGTGGGCTGGTAGTGGCCTAGTGGGTAGGATACTTGCCTCTGGACCAAGAGGTCATGGGCTCGAATGCTACTTTCAGCAAACCACCACTGGGTTCCTGAGCAAGACCCATTACCCTAAGATGCTCCAGGTAGACTGTCCCCTGTAGTTAGGGAATGGAAGTAGCTAATGTCGTAAATATAAACAGAAAATAAATAGAAGTGCAGACTTGGACCTATCCCTACAGAACATAATTCAAATAGAAGTTTCTTGCTAAATAACTCATTTAACAAAACCAATGTAACAAATATTGACACCTAATAGTTATGTCAGAGTCAAAATTCGAAGTAAACTTTATTGTTATCTCAGCTTTATACATGGGAACACAAAGAGATGAGACAATGTAACTTCAGATTTTACAGAGTATGGAAAAGACACATGAAATTCACTTGTATAAAAAATATAAATATAAACTCTAAACTATAACTTAATACAAACTCATTTTACAATGTAGAAACAAAATATTAAGGAAGCATCTGTGAAACTTAAAGGGTTTCTGAATGGAAATCAAGTTCCTTCTTGGTGAGCAGCTTATACCAGCCTTGGTGCTTACATATGATAGGGTAACAGCATCCTTAATAGCTATGGACAAATACAGTAAAACAGACAGATCAGGAAAGTGCCTGATTTGAAAATAGACTACATTCAGAGAAATGGCATATGCACTCTTCTCTGATTCCTCAGGAGAACCCTCACGTGACACAAGGCACAGAATTCTCACAATGAAAGCTTCAATGAATTATGTAACTACGGTGATAAAATCTCTCTCTGGCAGGCTGAGAGAGAACAGAGCCTCTCTTTTCGGATGCTAGGCCTCCTTTATGATTAGAAGTATTGTGCTTAATAAAGAATTTTTTGTCATTTAGAAGACAAAAAGAATAATAAAAATTACACCTCTATTGTTCTTTCTTATGTAAAAGTCAAGGCCACTGCCCAATACAGAAGCAGTGATTTCTGGTCCTTTGATGGCCGAGAGATTTATGACTCTCAGCACTTTCCCCCATACAGCCAAATCATGTATTGATATTTGCAGCAATATGATTTAATGAGCTGCTAATGATTTTTTTTTTCTTTTTCTAGAGAGAATGTTAATGAGAAGCGGTGAGCCTGTGAACTATTTGAAAGCACTGCCATATTTAAAGATTGTTTGAACGCACATTTAAAAGAGAGTAAATCAAATAAATATTCAAGGAGATAAATGTGTAATTAAGTGAATAAAGAGGTAAGTGGGTCTCATGGGTAGAGAATGGGAGGAGAAGTACGCATGTGTATGCATATGTTGGGGATGTAGGGAGGTGGGCATGTGTGTGTATGTCTACGTGTGTTCGTAAGGTTTCATACTACATTTGTGTTAACTTGCTAACCTGGATTCATTTTCAGTTTCTTAAACTTTAAAAGAAATGTTGACTGAATATAACACAGAGAATGTTGTTCTGGTAAAGATCAATGAGCTCAGAAAGTGGAGGTAATAGGGAGTATTGTGATGATAGAGCTCTAAGAGGTCCACAGGTCCTTGACTTATAACTAGTGTTGTCGTTTGTGATACAATACAAATGTAATTACTTAATTGTATTACATAGCTTGGTATGTATGTAATAATATACATAGTTATAGTTCAATCCTTTCCTACTTGTTGGTTTTCATTTATTGATGCCAAAGGTTTTTATTGTCATGTTCCTTTTTGAAAAAATCACATACATACATATACACATATATCATGGGCTGTTTATGTTTGGGCGCGGGTCTCAGCAAGACAATCAGACGCACCTGAACAGAATAAGCCTCCGCTGCTCAGCGTCTGATTGCCTTGCTAACTGCCGGGCCCAAACATAAACAACCAGCACGAAGACGAGGGGTGTGGCCCAGATGTCACAAAAGCAAAAAATAAATAAATAATACGGAGGATATCTGCTGCTTCTGTGCATTTGCGGGGGGTTTCACAAACAATTATTATTTGCTTTTTTCGTGGCAATATGTTTTTTTGCGCATGTTACTTCTAAATTGTTAAGAAAAAATTACTAATTTTGTAACATAAATATGAACGTAAATCCAGCTACATTTCCATGTAAAATATAACTGTATAAATGTTTTTGTTCTGGTTCCTGTGCACAGTGCTAAGTTTTTCCTAGGCTACCGAGCTACGGGGCGAAATGCACAGTTACCGCATATAAAGACGGACGCGCTCCGGCTCTCACGGTTTCTGGCGAATAACTCGTGATCTACTGGGGCTAAAATTGCAAATGGGCTCATTGGAAATGTCTCCTGGAGATGTATCTAACTGTGAAGTTTGAAGTGTCTGGGTGGTCGCGCCGTGGAACAATGCCGCTCGGAACGTCGGGACAAGGCGCTGGCGAGGCGATCTAAGGTTTGCTGGGCCGCCGTGCATCGGACAGACGTTCTTTTCCAGAACGCACAGATTGCCTGTCAGCCCCTGACTCATCTTGAGTGTTTCTCTTGTTTTTAGTTTTGTTCTTCTTAAAGGCCAGTAGTTTTATTACTGTAAATTAAATTAAAAGAGGCTGTTGAGTTCAGTTGCCGTCCAATGTCTCCTTTAACCTAGGGGTCTCTACAATACAGTACTCATCCTGAAGAACCCTGAATAAGACGCACAGCTGATGAACAGTAAACTGTAAAAATTATTGGTGATTACTCCTATATTTTACTGTATTTTTATTACTAAAAATTACACTAATTTATTACTGTATTTACCTTTTTATACCGAAGAAAACGACAGCGCATACCAAAGAAAATGCCCCTGTGTGAATTACAGTACAGTCTGTATGGGCTTACTTTTATATTTTTGTTAAGGGTAATGTATTCAACTGAGTTTAAAATGAAATTAAAGTGTTTTGGGAGCAGATTTGGGGGCATATTTAGGGTTTACACTATAAAAACAGGCATTTTTAGTCTTTTTTTTTTTTTAACCAAAACACAACAATGTGGTTTTTCACTATACGCGTGTGCTCTTGGAGGATTTATATATATATATATATACACATACATATAGTCAAATGCTTTCCAGTCTGCCTGTCAGATCTAAAATTTTCTATGTTCCCATTCAAAGACTTAACAGAAGTGATGCTTACCTTGAGGGTAGAGTGATCATGTTAGCTGTGCCGTTTCCTTGGCAAAAACACACCGCTTCTGGCCATCTCACCTCCTCCAGTGTCTGTCTGTTTTGGTGCTTTTGTATGTTCGTCAGTTTTCATGTGTCAGAATGACATTCTTCTCTCTTCTTACTTTGCATGGCAGATGAAGTGTACCTGGATGTTTACTGTGCTGTGCTGTGTGTGTTTCTCACACCTAGCACAAGTACACTACAGGAGCATAAATTAGCACCCTTGCCTGCGCTGTAGCCGCCCATGGTCCCTCAGCGAGGGACATCAGTATGGGGCGTGAAGCAAGCTGTGACCCTGATTGTTGGAGGCCAAATGTTTCAACAGAGATGTAACCTTCCACATCTGTTAGACACCTCCAGCATCCATCACTAAACTTCAACACACAGCATCATTCATAGCCTCTCTCTCTCTTTCCTCTTTCTCATCACTCTCTCTCTCACCTTCTGTCTCTGATCTCTCTCTTTGACTCTTACTTTTGTTCTTTTTGACTTTCTTTTTCCCTTTTCTTTCTCTCTCCACTTTCTTTTTTCATCCTCTCATCCTTTTTCATTTCTTTCTCTCTTCTTTCTCTTTTTAACTCTTAATCTTATCCCACTCCCACCCTTTTCTTTTTTATTTATTTTTCATTCTTATATTTAGCTCTCACTCTCTTTTTATCCATCTGCTTTTTATGCAAACTCTTTATATGTAAAATAAAGCAAATGAAAATAAATAAATAGAAATATAATAATAAAAACAAAATAATAATAAGGTGCAAATTGAGACAAAGAGAGGGAAGAGGAGAAGCAGGAGGAGAGACAGAGGTAACACTAAACAACCACTGGCCAATTAATATTTTATTCTAATTGAAATATTCATATGTTATTGCTGGGACGAGACCTTTTATCAGCCCTTCGAGGCGTAACAGTGTGGGTAGTTGTTCCACTACAGTGAGTTTACACTGCCACATGTCACCCTAATGCAAAAATGAACAGGATGGCCAAGGACGAATTCCCTCTACATTACAATAATATTATTCTCTGTCTCAAACTATTCCTGGGAATACCATGCACTGTAATGACGTTAATGGCATGGAAAATATTTTTTAATTGCTTTGAGTGAAGAAAATTTAATTTGTCAGTTATACTAAAGTAAACATGTTGAGCATTTTCTTTAGTTTGCATTAATGAATTGGTGACTTTTGGTTGAGTACAGTCCTCTTTGCATTTTTAAGTGAGAAGAAGTGTCCGTGATAGATTTACTGACACTTGAATGATATGAACACAAAGGGAGACAGGAGAAAAGCAAAAACCATAACGACGGTTGACCGACAAAACAGGTAGTCACTGACAAAGTAAATACTAAATACAAAACCCCAAAAACCAATAACCAAACACAACCACTCATCTCAAATTAAACACAGCTGTAACTTATAAACAAAACTCACCACCACTTCATAATAAAAGTACCCAAAACAAAACGCAAAACCAAAAACAGAAAAAGGACGGCCTCTAGTGTCCGCCCATCGTCACAGTCCCCATACATGACAGTTTCCCAGCATTCTTAGTGGTGTCTTTGTTTCTGTTAATTAGTTCTTATTTTTAATCAGTTTTCAAGTATACCATATTATATCATATTATACAATGTAAAGCCATGATGTTTGGTGTTTGGTGTCGTAGTTGCCCCATTTCAGGGTGTTTTACCAATATAAAGGCAAAGAAGTGGCTGTGACCACAGTCTACTTTCTGGATAGGCTGACACAAATACATAAAACCCGTGGCAGCTCCTGAAATGGGTGAATCATTCTTATATAGTAAATTGCTTGTGACAGATCTGATAATTTACATGTTACTATTGTCTGCTGAGCCTTAACAGTTCGGAAACTGAAATATTTTCATTGTATGTCAGTTCATAACACATTTTTCAAGTTTGTGATACTCAGTTTATTCAAGGCAAGTGGTTTCAACAAAATTTATAAGCAGTCACTCATTTCATTTATTTATATAACTGAAATGGTTCATCACTAATACAATACTATAAGCTGCATTCATATTTTGAATAAATATTTTTCATTGCATCTGCTAAAAATATTTGTGTTGCAATAAATTAACTATGTGTGTGTGTGTGTATGTGTGCGCGCGCATGTATGTGTATATCTAACGCTAAACCTTTTCAACAAACCTCTGACTTCTGAGGCCTGATTGCCTTAAATATTTTGAGGGTTGCTTGTTTGGGTTTACAGAGTAAACTTTATCTAATGTTTGCACTCACAGAGAGAGATTTACTTTTTAGTTCCTTCTGTTTGATGATGGTATCTTGTTTGTTTAGGGAAAGACAAACTGAATTTTATCTTTTATAAGTATGGTGTTATACAAGCATGTAAATAAAGATGTGTCTCCAAATGCATGCCAGAACAACACAAGGAGCTCACCTCAGTCATTTTTTCCCCTCAAAACTATGACTTCACACTGCAACGTGCAAACAAATTTCAGTCCATAAAAATTTTTGTAACACGTCAACAGCTCTGTCAGTTGTGCAATCATAATAGTAATTCATAACACATCGGAACAAACTGATAGTTCCTTAAGTACAGAAGAGAAAGAAAAAGACTGGGAAAAACACTTTCAGCAAATAGTTTCATGATGAGACGTATGAGTGTGAAGATACGTTTGAAGCACCTTCCTCATAATGTAAAGGATGTATATCAACTGAAGACTTTTCCTAGAATTGTAATTCCAAGCCAAGAACCTTTTAGGAACCTTTATTAAAGTGTAGGCAAAACGATCAAGAGGTAGACTGTGACGTAAGCAACAGGATCTTAACTTATGTGGATTAATAATCTTCCAGTGGTGTTTTGTCTGACCACATCTAACACATCTCCTCAGCTCCCCTGAGGTGGGCTAACTGTATGAGGTAAATGCATCAGAAAAATCAATGGTCCCTCTTCCTTTAAGTGCTCAATATTTTTTGTTTCTTAACATGGGCCGTATGCTGCCCCCTTAATTTAATGCACCAATTAAAGATAGCGTCATGTCTAATTCTGGCCCAGGGACAGTTGTTAGTGTTGTTACCTCATCCCTCAGACAGAGTCATGTGGGCCATCAGTTTCCCTTGACCTCCACCCTGCCCACTCCACCATCCTCGTTCCCCTCAGTCAAGGACAGGGGTAATTGACATGAAACTTTCAAAAATGAATTTGGCCACGTGCGCCACTTACGGATGGAGCTCCCCACCACTCTGCTGGGATCATTTGTTACTCAGTCCTGATTGGCCCTGACAAAACAATACCTTAAAAACTCACCAAAGTAAATTATAGGCCTGGTAAATGGCCAGGGGGGAGAGGCAGGCGGGACCCTGGAGCTTTGGCACGCAGCCAGACGCAAAACAAAGTAATGCGCTTTTGATATTAATAACGGAGAAGATATTGATCGGTGTTGAGGCAGAGCCACATGGTGTGCGATCTGAGTATGGACCCAGGATGGCTCCTTGAGGCACTCCCTCTCTCACCGCTGAAAGCCACTTTTCCAGAGGGGCCATTTCATTTGAGCGTCTTTAATTATGTGAAATGGATTCCTTGGGAAAAGGAGAAAAGGGGTGGGGGGTGCTGGGGTGGAAAGACTGAGAAAGACTGAAGGAGAAATAGAAGAGGAAAGAAGCCATGGAAATGGGGGAGGTTACTTTAGCTCCCAGCAGCCATGTCATTCACCCTGCTGTCAACAGTTGTGTCCATTTCATCCACTTCCTTTTGTTAGAATAGATTTTTTCCTCTGCACTCTATAATGCAATGCCCTGTGTTTACAAATGCATGGTAGGTAGGGAGGAGAGGAAGGAGGTGAAAGTATAAAAAGACAAAAACAAGGGCATACAGAGAAATGCATGTGAACTGAAGGGCACATATAAGCTCAAGACCAGGGCCCAGCAAAGCAGTGAAAAAGCTACGCTATATGAACAAAAGTATTGGGACACCTGACCATTACACCAACAGGAATTTTAATGACATTGCATTCAAATACAGAGGCTGTAAACTGGAGCTGGTCCCTCATTTGCAGGTATAACAGAAAAGGTTCTTCCCCAAACTGTGTCCACAAACTTGGTAGCATGGTGTTGTCCAAAATGTCTTGGTATGCTCAAACATTAAGATTGCCCTTCACTGGGCACAAACCATGAAAATAAAAGGTGTCCCAATATTTTTGTCCATATAGTCTATTTTAACCCATCAAGAGTATGTAATGGATCTGCCAGTTCAGAGTATATTAACTTCAGGTGTCAAATTATTGCAAATTATGCTTACTGGTATATGTTTTTCTTTTCTTATATGCCAGTGAGCACACTGTGATTTTGTTTTTGTAAATAGCAGAGAATCCTTAGCTTTGGCTTTCAGATGATTGTAGATGGTAACATTTACAGGTATGACACATACTAATTTTCAGCTATTTTACAGGTATGATATACAAATAGAGTGAAACAATTGTTGTCTGTTGCTTAATAAAGTCTCTGGTATAATTTCTAAATCACTAATGCACTTCGTGGTCCATCAATTTATCACATTAATTTTTATGTAATTATAACTTTACATAGTCCATACCCTACATTCGATTGTATTTTATTTTATTTCCCACCTTCGGGGTCAACTTAAAAGGTTTGCATTACTTAGCAAAGATAACCATAATTCATCACTGTAATGTAGTTTTCTGACTTCTCTTTATCCCCTTGATTTGAACAGGTTGTTTTGATGTTGTGTCTTTAATGTGTGTGTGTGTGTGTGTGTGTGTGTGTGTGTGTGTGTGTGTGTGTGTGTATGATATCTGACTGACTTTCTAATTAAAAAATACTGAAAGATTATAACTTAATTGCTAATGGACCAGGCTAGTGGACTAATGTTTAGGGAGTTGTTCCTGCGATCAGAAGGTTGTGGGTTTGAATCCCAAGACTGCTAGTGGCACAACTGAGGTACCCTTGAGCAAGGTACCGTTCCCACACACTGCTCCCTGGGTGCTGCGCTGCTTGCAGCCCACTCCTTCACTTGGTGAATGGGTTAAATGCACAGTCTGCTATGCTGTGGTTTGTTCACACGTGACTATAAGGGACCATTTACTTCACTTTAGTCTGCTATGGGCTAAGCAGGAAAATACATGTAAATGTTTTTTTTTTCTGCAACATCATTGCCGTTTTAATTTCCACACTGTATGAACTGGGGAGCGAATGGTATGCTTAAAACCTTAAGTGTTTACATTCTACATCAAGAAAGTGAGGATAATTTGATTTTCCAGATGGCTGTTTTGTAGTGTATACTGTGTGATTTTGTGTCTATGGTTATTTAGTTATTTAATCAGGTTCTTTTTGTTTTATAAAAGAGAACCATTCTCTGTTTCAATTTGTGAGGTTTCTTTATTAGCGGTAGACGAGTGACCAGACCACCTGCTTATACGTTTGTGAGTATGAAGCTATTATATATGTAATTATTTCAGCATGTCTGATATGCAGAGTTTCAGTCACAATAGTAGGCAATAGGCTACAGTTAAAAAGGCTGTACAGTTAAAAGATACAATTTTAGCTTGGTAACCTGGTTGTACTTTCTCTTCTCCTTTCAGTCAGCCTCTCTAAAAGCCATACATTTGAGGTACAATAATATTCACCATGGTTTCTACCATGATGGGCCTTAAATGATCTGCATTTCCTAAAGTGATTTTCCCAAAGGAAAATTTGGTAAAGTATGAGCCTGTGTCACTAGTCACTGCACATACTACCAACCTTTCTGAAAATGTCCTTTAGACACTCTATTAAATGATGTAAACACACTGGAACATGCATTAAACAATTAGGAGTCTGCTGCTAGCGAGCCAGAGTTGAACATGAGTTCTCTGTAATCATAGAGTTGGACTACACAAACAACTACACTCATCCTCTTACTGAATATGAAAACAGGAGAATACACAATATATGTTTTGCAATTAATCATAGTATTGCAAGGAAAGAGAAGTAGAAGCCAACAGACAACAGCACAAGATCGCGCTAGAAGTCAAGCACCAATCAACAAAAGCCTCAAGGTCATACGAACAAAGACAACTGCACATTTTACTGTGCCTATTAATAAAAAAGGAATCCTTCTACACAACCTGAAACTGGGCAGATATGGGTGTGCCGAGATGTGTTACCTACTGTGGCATGAGTTACCATGAATTTACATCCTACTTGCTTGTTCTTGTTGCATAATTAAGTTCCACTATGTGGTTTAATGGGAAAATAGATGCAAATAAATTTCTAAGTTTGGAAAAAAAACTCTTCCTGGTTCCTCCCTTCAAAAATTACCCAGAATCATATATAACAACCCAAAACCTGTCTATGACATTGACAAAGCTCAGTCAGACGTGCTGCCTCTCTTTAACGTCTCTTTCTATGCTTTTAAGCTCCTGTCCAGGCCTTTTATGCTACGCATTACTTAACAGCTCAACACTAAATCACTGTAAGAACTGATTAGAACACAAGGAAATGGAGTTACACAATAGCTTTTGCTCTGGAAAACCTCACACCAGGAGCTCTCAATCATTCTATCAGCCACTTACACCCCTGCCTAACATTCTTTTCTAACAGGTGAATGACACACATTTATTGCATAATTGTCTATAGCTTGTTTATTGCCTAAATTAATAATTCTAATTTCTAAATTTATAAGCAGCAGTTTTTTTTAATTATTATTAATATTATTATTATTGTTGTTATTGTTGTTGTTTGTGTTAGTATTATTGCTAGTAGTAGTTGTGGAAGTTATAGTAGTAGCAGTATAAAGAAAAATGGTCCATACATACAAAATGGATAAACATTTACTGCTTGTGTTGAAATGGGACAGAAAAGTTTAAAGTTTAGTTAAGGTTTATGACTGGGTTGAGGGTTAAATCAAAGCTTTAACAGAGTGATTACAGATTAGAAGAGACATGCAAGTAGTGCTGAAAGAATAGTTCTGTAAAAATTCAAATTTTTACAACTGTCACTCTCAGCCTCCAGATGCATTGGCCAAGATGTTTGCTTCTTTAGTTTCACGCTGGAGCCACATTGCAAACTTCTGCCTCAAGCTGCACACTGTTAAGTAAAGTCAAACAGACGGCTTTCTGACACCACATGAGATACAGCAACTGAAAGCTACTGTTTCCATTTTATCCCATTTTTATAGATGACAGTATATTTTACAG
This sequence comes from Bryconaethiops microstoma, assembly GCA_037577275.1. Classification (NCBI taxonomy): domain Eukaryota; kingdom Metazoa; phylum Chordata; class Actinopteri; order Characiformes; family Alestidae; genus Bryconaethiops; species Bryconaethiops microstoma. The sequence goes on from JBBJLS010000006.1 coordinate 16,340,042, forward strand.
CTATCTACATACTTAGAATTCCTGAAAAATACTTCCTCGTTCATAAATACCTCATGACCATTTCTAGGTGCAGAAATGAATTATGATACATTTTTATGTAAAATGAGTGAAGTTTTAGGTCAAATGAGTGAAGTCTCAGCATATAGGCAGAGTTTCTTGAGATCATGAAACACTGTTTCTGAAGCAGTAGTCAGGCCAGACTGTCAGTTCAAATAAAACGCTTAATGTATTTCATTTACTTGAATGACAAGTAGAACGACATGCCTTCAGATGCAGCGCTGTGGTGTGGTTTTGCCAGCTGAGAGAGTGGTGCCATTTTTCTTCACTGTAGGACACACTGTAAGTGGTCCAGTCTCACACCAGTCTCTGTTGCCGTATTCATGTTGATTCACAGAGGCTGGATGTGGACGTTACACTCTTCCACTGCATGCTTGCTGCTTTTTTTGCCTGTATCTATTGTAGCTGATAAAATCATGACCAGCTGTTTCAAATTATTGTTTATACTTGTTTCTTCATTATAATGGTTCACACTACTTGAGTGATAAGAACCCCTTACAGATCATTTTCAGACTGAAAAACTAAAATAAGATAAGACTGTTCAAGATTATAATCAAACATGATTAAATAAAACTAAATATTAAACTACAAGAATAAAATAATGGATCTTATATTGTCTTGATCATTCAGTCGATGTTTAAGTATCAGCCGAAGGATAATTACAACCAACATAATTCAAATACACACAGCACTAATGAGCCAGACTGGTAAAGGGGAAACGTGTACAATTAAACAGCCCCTTGGACGTATTCTCCAAAGTTTTGTCCTATATGAACAAGAGTTATATCCGCTTGACATTTAATTTCATTTAAGAGTTTTCTCAAATGTATATGCTTACCTAGTTTACTAAATCTGTTGCCAAAAGATTTTGAGAGGATGTGGTCAATTATTTCAAAGTAATGTTTTCCTTACAACAGCCACTTTATTAGTCAAAATGGTTTTCTGTTTTCATTACTACAACAAACAGACAGACACATACATTACAAGAACACTCCCTCACCCTCTCTCTCTCTCTCTCTCTGTCTCTCTCTCTCTCTCTCTCACACACACACACACACACACACACACACACACACACACACACACA
>JBBJLS010000006.1:16355764-16366576 GCA_037577275.1 Bryconaethiops microstoma
GTCCATGCCTTACCTATATAAGCGCCTTATATATATATATATATATATATATATAAATATTCAAGATAACCTAATAAATAAGCATAACTAACAGTGAAGTGAAAATCTGACCTTTTGTGACCGTATGTGAAATAACTACTCAAGTAACTTTTCAGTACTATGTCTACTCCTGCTCGCTCTCTTCAACTTCCATATACCATATCCTTCACGTACCCATGAGGAATAATGGTATACTTTTCTCCGCTTTCCACTTCCTTTTCTTTTCTCACTTATGCTATTCTCTCTCTCTCTCTCTTTCTCTTTCTCTCTCTCTCTCTCTCTCTCTTTCTCTCTCTCTCTGTCTATCTATCTATCTCTTTCCCTCTCTTTTCCATCCTCTACATTTTGACTGCTTTGGCCTGTATCCTTTCATCCTTAAAGCTCTACTGACCAGGCACATTCATCCATATGCATTTTCTCAACCTAGCTCCCTCCTCACTACTCTAAGTTCTCTTCCTCTTTCGCTCCACACAAAAAGATCTCCAAACTCGCTTGCTTTCTACTGCTTTGACTTCGGCACATCACTCCTTGTCTTCTCTCTAACATTATTTTCTGATATCTCAGAGCCTTCCCTCCCCCATTCCAGCCCGACAGCCAGTTCCGATCCATGCTCTAAGTGCTCCCTCACTCCCACTCTCTCCCTCTCTCTCTCTGTCTCTCTCTCTCTCTCTGTCTCTCTCTCTGCATGTCTCCCTGTCTGTCAATCTGCAGGCTGATATACAGCAACACTGGGATTTTCTCTTTGTCTCTCTTTGGTGGCTGACAGCTGTATCTGATCCTCCGGCCTGCAGGTATCCACCCTCCCCAGCACAAGCAGCAACAGCAGTGACTATCTAAATCCTGCTTTCATCCTATTCCTCAGCAACAAGCCATACTTCTCACTAAAGCCCAGCTCAGGCTGACAGAACAGATGGATCTCTATCTGGCCATCACACAGCTTTGAGAGGTTCTCACTTACAGCATCATTTCCCACAGATGTGATTTTTTAATGTAAAGCTGCTGATCTCAGGACACATCTTGTGTCACCCGTCACCATGTCAGTACCAGTCAGCAGTACACTCAGGCAGCCAAGGACTGCACAGAGGGACGATGGGAAGATTTGGACTTTACTTGACTGTTTCAGCAATAATGAATACCCTAATAACTATAAGGATTGCATGGAGGACAGCAGTCCCACCAATTATTACCTATATTTGCTAATTAATGAAACATTAATTAAAATTTCAGGTCATAAGATTATTGTTTATACGGCACCGGCCTGTATATGGGTTCTCACTTCATACCCTCACTTTCATAACTATATGATTTAAATATTAGTTTTATACAAGTGACCAAATTAATCATAACAGTTACTGAATAAAAAACCTTTTAGGTAACCTGTAAAAAGTCAAGATTTAGTACAAATGTTTATTCAAAATTCATTACATAATTAAATATATAATTAAATTTTTTCCCAATTTGATTTGCAGTTGTATCAACAGCTTTGAGTCCACACAGATATTTTCTGCATGTTTCTATATTAGGCAACCATAAAAATCCAACAAGAATATAAAGGATGGCTTGCCTTTTTTGCAAACAAACTGTACACGCATGAATAATGTCCAGCCATTAAATTTATATGATAATAAATACATATAAACATTCAGACAAATGGGGCATCAGGTGAAAGTGTAGAATCCACTCTTTTGATAGGTTTTCTCAGTTTCTTTGAGAAATCACACCATGTTTTTGTTATCACCAACATTAACTGCAACCTCAAGCAGTTAGCTAATAGGAAAGTGTCTATGCGTATGTGTGTGTGTGAAACTGTATATATCTGTAAGAGTATGTGATTTAGAGCAGAAGGATAACTGGGACAAATACATGATCCAGCTAGAAGCGCTGATGCACTCTTCTCCTATCTCTGTTTTGGTTAATCCTCCTTACCTCCATGAAGTAACTGACTACTCCTATCTCCTTCTACACCCGCCAGCCACTGTCCCAGGCCTGCATCTCCATCTGAACCTCCTTTTCCCTCTCTCGTGTCTAAAGGTCAAAGTTTAATAGGCAGCAAAACAATAGGTCTGCCTCAGACACAACAAACACAGGCCAGTGGGATTTGTTTGCTTACTCCCCGCCCCATCCTTTTAAATTCCCCCTCCTCCGCTTCTGCGCTTCTGTTCCCCCTGTACTAACCACGCTGAGAGAGGCCTTGTCAGTATTCTGTCGCTTGGTCAATCCTTTACACTTATTTGCAAGGTTAATTGCCATTTTGCTGGCTTGTATTTACACCCGAAGACCATGTTAGACAACTGATGAAGACAGGGAGGCAGCGAGCTCAACAAATTAACAAAGGAAGCTGGAAGCAAAAGCTAATTACCACTTACAGTATACAATCATCACAAACAAACAAGCCACTCGTGGTCTGGTAGCGCTAAACGAGTAGAAACAGTGCTCCTCTATCCAGTTGCCGACAGACCGAGACAATGTAAACTAAACAGCGTGAAAGCAGCCAAACCGAATAGTGTGAAACGGACACAGGTACTGTTTGCAGTGAAAGAGAAAGGTCATGAAGTGACTATATCTGCCATTGTGCCTGTGTGTACTGGTGAAGACTGTCTAGGGCTGGTTTAATGTGGGTGAGATTTCTGGAAGAGTGTGAGGGGAGAATTTGAGGAACCCTATGAAACTGAGAATCTGAAAGTGCTGAAAAGAGTGTTAGGCAAACAGCTGAGGCAAACTGTTCTTTGGGTGGCAGACATATTCAAGGAGGCTAATATAGCATCAGCAACAGCAGCATCATTCTTAATGACGTCTATTTTACAAAAAAATAAAATAAAAAATAAGATATAATAATATTAAAAATATTAAAAATAACATTTTGATAGTGTATGCCCTTTAGTTTCTTGAATATAAAAAAATAATAATTTAATAATATTAATTAGTAGAAAATTCAATTTAAATAGTTTTTATTTTTGCTATTTAAAACATAAATGAAGTGAGGCTTAGTTTAACCAGCTAGCCTGTTAACATACTGCGTTTTTATTTGTGTGTCCATCATCCCATCATCAGCTGTCACACCTGAGAATGAGTGGTGCACTTTCGAGAACAGTGCAAAGTACATTACACACTTCACACTAGGTTGTCTCAATTTGTGAACTTACTTTACCAGCCTGCCATTTCATAGCTGAGCTGCTTGTGTTTCCACTTTAAATTAACAACACTTACAGCTGACTGGGGCAGCTCTAGCAGGGCAGAAGTGTGAAAAAGTGGCAGGCTAACTTATCATTACATTATATTACATCAAAATTACATAAGTCAAAACAATGTTGGTGTAATATATTAATCCTGTACAAAGTTTAAAATAAATTGAATGTATTACTTTTTCAGGTGTACATGGTTAAATATTGTATACAAGTTGTGTGTGGTTATCTGTGTACATATATGTATATTGACTGATTAACTGCTGTTTCAATGAACTGATGTTTGATAAACAGGTTTGAATATGTCTATAACATAGTAACAACAAAAGCTTCATTTGGATGAGGTAAGTGAGAGAGCTTGAGAAAGAGGCAAAATAATAAAAGAGAAAGAGGAAGGAGGGTGGGAAAGAAGAGGCCTGTGTGTCTCTCTCATTTATAGCAGGGGTAAGGGGGGGTGTCCCGTCAGCTGGAGCAGCACACAGCGAAAGAAAAAAAAGGAATCCAGGTCACTGCCTGTTTGTATGTTGACTACATGTTTCTCTGTGCTTATAGAACAATGGAACAATACACAGAAACAAAGTACCAGTTCATAATTCCATGCATTACATTCAGTCTTTCAGACATGGACAGTTTGAATAACAGACTGTTCAGCATTTTTGCTTCTTTTTTTAATGTAATTGGCCTATACATGCTCCACCATAAATGTTCTTTCTTGCAACTGCTGCTGGGTAGAACACGTTTACTGGACATTTACAAAAACCCAATTCATCCTAATGATAAATCATAGGGCACAACATTCAAATTAAAGAGCATATTTTATTAACCTCAAATAATTATTTTGTTTGCGTGTGCCAGGTAAGACTTTTGGAATAGATCAAGTGTTGTTTGTCTTTCATGTAATCAAGCAAAATTGAGCTCAGTTTCAATAATATGATAATGATTAGGTATAAACTGGAAACCCAAAATTATATAATGACTAATCAAATATGGTAGTGGTCCAGTTTTTGACAAAATGTTGACAAAAATTCACAATTCTCATTTGGTTATTTTTAATTTTTAAGATGGCTCTGCTAATCTTGTCCAGCTTCACAACAGTTGCTAAGAACAAACATTTTTGAGAGGTGCCTGGAATCAATTAGACTGCAGCTACAGCGATGTCCTGATCAGGGTCTGACGACGGTGTTGGGGACAGCAGGAGAGCTGAGAAAAACAGAAGGAGACAGGAGCTGTGGATGACAGGAGCCATGAGGAGACAAGAGATGGAGGTGAATACGATGAGCTGGCTTAGTAGCAGAGCTTTCCAAATCCCTGTGTGTGTGTCCAAGAGCAGCTATACAGACTCAACAGCCATACAGTGCTTGACTTGCTGAGGGGACACTGGAGCAATGGGAGGGGAGATAAATGAGTGAGGTGCTGGTGTGAAGCGGATGTCGGTCTATTTAATATTGACAATTTACTGCTAATTACAATTGTTTTACTATTTGGTCTACGCTCAGTCTCCCTTTTGTCTTTGTGTAGTTTACTCTGCCTCTCCTTCTCTCTCACTCCTTCTCTTTCTTTTTCTCTCCTTCTGTCTCTCACCTCTTGGGAGAGGCGATCAGAGCAACCCCCACCCCAGTTGAACTCCAGCATTTTGTCAGAGTCAGCAGCAAAAATGGATGGTCAAAAAACAAGGGGGGGGGGTTAAAGAAAAAAGTATTGATTAGCCTTCAGAGCTCCACGTGGGCCACTGTTATTGATTAGGAGTCTCTCTCTCTCTCTCTCTCTCTCTCTCTCTCTCTCTCTCTCTCTCTCTCCTTCTCTTTCCCCTGTTTTTTCTCTCCCTCTCTCTGTGTTTCTGGGGTTCTTTGTTCACAAAGTGAGTGATATAATAGTCCTTTGAGAAACGGAGGAGTGAGCAGGAGGAGTGGGCTGGCTCTGGTGTCTGGGACAGAGGGGGAAGCGAGAGAGAGAGACACCAAGGAGGAAAGAGAAAGTCTCAATGACAAAAGGTCAGGGCAGCTGGGCTTAGGGCGATCGGGACCAAAGGGAGTGGAGGGATAATCTGCTAAAGCCCCGAAAGGAGAGATTCAGCATGCGCAGCACCCTCATAGGGCCCGAGAGCAAATTTGCACATAAATAAAGAGCCACTGTCGTTTTGAACGAGCAGGTTTTAAGACAGAGAGAGAGAAAGAGAGAAAGAGAGAAAGAGAGAGCGAGAGAGAGAGAGAAAGAGAGAAAGAGAGAGAATGCAGCTGTCAGCCTGTTGGCCAGCTGTCTGGCCACTTCATGTCTCCCATAATTCTGGGCAGTCTGGGAACAAGTGTGAATGTGTTTGAAAAAGTGAGGAGACCTTTAGCATCATGTCTACACTTTGTCTTTTCTTTTTAAGCTCTCTTAGTGGAGCCCTTAGAAATCTCTTTGTCTTTACTAAACATATTTAAGACCAGATAGCTATTTTTTGGGAAAATACATTTAAAAACATCCAGAGAAATCATTTTTATTACCATTATCATAAGCAGTGAATAAGGGGTGTCAAGTAACCACAGAGATAAGAAAACATTGCTGATTGTTGGGGAATTAAAATATGACTTGTATGACATGACAAATAAAGTATAGCACAGTATAATACCTTGGTGGCCAACCCGCGGCTCCCGAGCCGCATGCGGCTCTTTGCCTGGTTTCATGCGGCTCTTATGTTGATATCGAAGTTTGTGTTTGTGTTTTTTTTTAACGTGCCTGTTCGCTTTGCTTGAGTTCAATACTAGATCTGTAATACTCAGATCCTTTTTAGGATCCGGCTCCCTCTGAGTCACTCACTAAACTGATCCGGGTGTGTGAGTCACTTGAGTCACTTGAGTCAGTGTTGCCAAATCGACAGCTGTGAGTCAACTGAAGTGTTTGAATCATCTTTTAAAAGAAAGTAAAATGCCTTGTGATGAGAATGAATCACTTTCACATAAAACAAGACAATAAGACAATGACAAGGCAATTCAGCTGTATTTGACCAGTGGATTCACTCATTACTGTCGTTCAGGGAGTGCTATCCCACTCGTGTGAGTTATAAACCCGCTCTCTGAGCGATCCAGATTGGGTTGCTTGTTTTCGGCTGTGAAGGAAGTTAACCGGACTCACTGACTCGTCCATTTAGGAGCACTAACCTGCTCTCTGAGCGATTCAGATTCGGCTGCTGTCACACGCACCAGATCACATGATGTCAATCGGGCTCGGAAGTGACGTCATGTTCAAGGTATAAAAACAGGAAGAGAAGGTATGTCTGTACACAGACATTAAGCTCCATGCCCAACTCATGTCCTCCTCATCACCACGGTACTGTGAGTACTTCAGGTTCTCTCAAACCCTCTTTTATACCTTTCTGTGTACGTGTGAGAACGTGGATTCCTTTGGTGGGAATCTTTATTCCTCTCGGGAGCGTTCTCATATTAACTGCGTGAGTACCCGCTCTTTCATTTGTTTCCGCGATTGGGCACTTCCCTCATGCCACAACTGGGCGCCACTCAGTCATTCGGGTCTAGCTTTGAATGTCTGTGTCCAATGTCTGTGTCCAACAGAATGTCTGTGTCCAATGTGAGCCCAGCGGACCTTGCTCATGTTTGGGAGGTCATTCATCAACAGGCGGTCGAGATTGTGAACCTGAAGCAGGAGGTAGCAACTCTCCGTGCTGAGGTCGCTACTCTGCGACAGGTCTCACAAGATCGCTCTGCTGACCAACACCCCCAACCGGCAGTCCAACCAACTTCTCCTCCCCCTCCTCCAACCCCTATTATTCCTAAGATTGCTTTACCAGATAAGTGAGACGGGACTGGTGAGAAGTGCAATGTTTTTCTGGCCACCTTGTCTCTTGTGTTTGAGTTCCAGCCCCAGTGTTATCCCTCCGACCGGAGCCGCATCGCAATCCTCACCTCCCTTCTCATTGGACAGGCAGCTGAGTGGGCTACCGCCGTCTTGAGGTCCGGAAGTGAAGTGGCTTACTCCTACCCTGGCTTCACTAAGCAACTCAAGGCCGCGTTTCAACACCCTGAGAGCGAAGTGGTGGTGGACTCCCGACTTTACCATTTACGTCAGGGAGACCGTCCGGTGAGCAAATACACCGCTGAGGCCCGCACCACCAGCTTCTGCCTCAGAGGCCCACTCTGGAGCTGGGGAGCCCATGCAGATAGGACGCACCTTCCTCACGGTGGTGGAGAGGGAACGCTGCTATCGTGAAGGCCTATGCGCCTATTGCGCCTCCCCCGATCACCATCGAGCCATCTGTCCTCTCCGTCCGGGAAACGGACAGACCAGGTGAATAGGGGGAGAATCTCACCTGGTCCGCTGGTTGCTGCTTCAAACCTTCCAACCATTTCCCGTTTAACCCTTCAGGTAAATCTTCAACTGAGCCACCAACAGATCGTGGCTTTCGTTGATTCGGGAGCTGGTAATTTCATTGATCAGGTTTTTGCTGCTCAGTTGGGGATCAAATCTGAGGTGTTATCTCAACCCTTTAATATCACTGCCATAGACGATCGACCCCTCATTTCTGGACCCATCACCCATCGGACCTCACCCATCACCATCTCCATTAAAGTGCACACTGAAGTCATCTCCTTCCTCCTCACCCATCTCAACTCACCTCCCATCATCCTCAGACACCCCTGGCTAGTGAAACATGATCCCCTTATCTCCTGGTCACGTCACAAGATCCTTCAATGGGGTTCGACCTGTCAGTAGCTTTATCTCCAGGCAAGGGTTGAGACGTGCTCTGGGGAGTCCGAAGCCCCCGATGTCGACCTGGAATCCATTCCTGTCCTGTACCCCGATCTGGCTGGGGTCTTCAGTAAGAGAAAAGCCATTCGACTTCCTCCTCATCGGCCATACGACCTTGTCATTGACCTCCAGCCAGGTACGGTACCACCCCGCAGCTGGTTATACTCACTACCTGCAGGAGAACAACAAGCACTGGATGAATACATCGCAGCGGGTCTTCGCCAAGGGACCATCCGACCCTCCAGTTCTCCTGCGGCCGTGGAGTTCTTCTTTGTTAAGAAATAAGACGGGGTACTTCATCCTTGTGTTGACTATTGAGGGCTTAACAACATAACCATCAAGAACCATCATCCACTCCCTCTTACTAACACCGCCCTGGACACCCTCTCTGGTGCTAACATCTTCACCAAGCTAGACCTACGAAGTGCCTACAACCTGGTACGCATCAGAGAGGGTGATGAGTGGAAGACGGCCTTCATAACCCCCACCGGCCACTATGAAACTTTAGTTATGCCGTTTGGCCTTTGAAACAGTCCGGCTGCATTTCAAAAGTTCATCAACGATGTCCTCAGGGACTACTTAGAGAAATGGTGTTTTGCATACCTCGACGACATCTTAATCTATTCCAAGACTCTGGAAGAACACACCCAGCATGTCAGGACTGTCCTGAAGAGGTTGCTGGCCCATCAGTTGTTCTGTAAGTTGGAGAAATGTGCCTTCCACCAACACACCGCCACATTCCTCGGCTTTGTCATCTCATCTCAGGGTGTGACCATGGATGCCCAGAAACATGAGGCTGTGCGCTCTTGGCCCCTACCCACGACGTTCAAACAACTGCAACGTTTTCTGGGGTTCGCCAATTTCTATCGGTGATTCATCTGGGGCTTCAGTTCAACTGCGGCACCTCTGACGGCACTCAACAAACCTCAACCTGGAACCCTCACTCTCAACCCTCCTGCCATCAAGGCCTTCCATCGTCTATGCCAGCTATTCACCTCAGCACCCATCCTCCTCCATCCAGATCCATCCAAGCCATTCATTGTGGATGCCTCTGATGTGGGCGTAGGAGCCGTTCTCTCGCAGCAAGGTCCAGACCAGAAACTACATCCTTGTAGTTTTTTTCTAGAAAGTTCAATCCCACGCAACAACGTTACAGGGTAGGGGACCGTCAGTTGCTAACCATCAAGTGGGCTCTAGAAGAATGGCGTCACTGGCTCCAGGGCGGCGGTGAACCGTTCACGGTCTGGACTGATCATCAGAACCTCATTACCATCAAACAAGCCAAACAGCTCAACCCCAGACAGGCGCGGTGGGCATTATCCTTTGAACAATTCCATTCCATCTCTCCTACCGTCCGGGGTCCAAAAACACCAAGGCTGATGCCCTCTCCCGGCAGTATCAAGCGGAGGGCCCCCGGACGGACCCCGCGCCTGTTCTGCCATCACATATCATCCTGGCTCCTCTCCGGTGGGGGTTAGAAGATAGACAGACCTTGGAGCCTCCACCTCCAGAGATGCCTGCTGGACAACTCTACGTCCCCAAAGACGTGTGGTCAGAGGTTCTTCAGTGGGTCCATTCTTCTGCACTGGCAGGTCATCCTGGAACAGCTCGCACCATGGCCCTCCTCAAGAGATCCTTTTGGTGGCCTCAGATGCAATCAAACACCCGAGCGTTCATCCAAGCCTGTGATATCTGCGCTCGGGCTAAGAGTACCAACACTACTACCCCAGGCCCGCTTCACCCATTACCAGTCCTGCACCAACCATGGAGTCACATCTCCATTGACTATCACAGGACTTCCTGGGTCCGAGGGGAAGACATTCTTATCATTGTCGACAGATTCTCCAAGGCTGTTCACTTGGTGGCTCTCTCCGGACTCCCCTCTGCCGAAACCACTGCGGAATTAATTATCGAGCACTGAGTCCGATTGCATGGGTTTCCCAAGGACATCATCTCGGACAGAGGGCCCCAGTTCACGGCCAAGTTCTGGGAAGCCTTCTGCCGTCTGATCAATTCCACCACCAGTATGTCATCAGCATACCACCCCTAGTCGAATGTTCAGACGGAATGGGCCAACCAACAACTGGAGCACTTCCTTCGCTGCTTTGTGGCTGATAGACAGCGCTCCTGAGCTCGCTACCTTGTTTGGGCTGAGTTGTCCCACAGCCTTCTTACCTTCTCTGCCACCGGCCTCAGTCCTTTCAAAGTATACTCTGGTTTCCAGCCTCCGATGTTCGACTATCAAGAACCGGAGGGTAATGTACCGTAGGTGCTGGCAAGTGTGGTCTCGTGCCCAGAGGTCCATCCTGCAAGTCAACGCCTGCTACACATCACAACATATTCGTCGGCACCCACCGGGATGATTGTTCCATGTAGGTGACAGGGCCTACCTCTCCACTCAGCACAACAGACTGCACACGGACTCCAAGGAGCTCACCCCCCGGTTCATTGGCCCCTTCAAGATCACTAAACGGATCAATCCTGTTACCTACCAGCTCCTGCTGCCTGCCTCCCACCGGATTCACCCCGTTTTTCACATATCCCAACTCAAACCTGTTTTCTTTTCTCCTTTGTCTCCCCAGGTTCCTGCTCCTCCTCCACCCCGGATCATTGACGGTGGTCCTGCATATACCGTCTGGCGGATCCTGGATTTGCGATGCCGTGGCCGTGGCACCCAGTATCTTGTGGACTGGGAGGGCTACGGTCCGGAAGAACAGTCCTGGGTTCCCAGTCGGTTCATCTTGGATCCATCCCGGACTACCGTCGTCAGGTATCCTCTCAGCCTGGGCCGTCTGGGGACGGTCCTGGAGGGGGGGGTACTGTAACACATATAAGATCATGTGAC
>JBBJLS010000006.1:16414115-16434650 GCA_037577275.1 Bryconaethiops microstoma
ATATATATATATGTGTGTGTGTGTGTGTGTGTGTGTGTGTGTGTGTGTGTGTGTGTGTGTGTGTGTGTGTGTGTGTAAAGGGTTTAAATGTCAATACTTGCTTGGCAAAACAGTAACTGTAAAAAGCAATTTCAGCCTGTTAAAATGCTTGATATTACGTGAAAATACTAAACGCAGTTTGGTTTCATGACCTGCAGAGTTCACTCATTTGTTTATTAATTAAATTAATACATATGATGTATAAATCAAATAAATCTCTCATGCTTTCAACTGCTCTTCTAGATCAGTGAGCTTGCAGAAGGAAGGTCATGTGACCACAGTGGTCATGTGACTGAGCCCACAGAGGAGCTCATCAGCCTGTATGTAGATGTGTGGTGAGTGAGTGATTGCCCTGGGCTGAAAATTGGTGTACTAGGCTGCACGGGGGAATTACACACACACACACACACACACACACACACACACACACACGCATATGCAGGCAGGATTGAGGCCCTATGCTGTGCTGGTTGCCACTCTCCTCTGAGTTCTAAAGTGTGCCCGTGTGTTGCATTTTATCGTTAGACTTGTATCATTCTCTATATTCCACTCATTTAGGGCAAACTAGTTTTTGAGCCCATTATATTTTCATTTCCATCCTGAAACTAGAGGACTTTACATGAGGTGGATCCATAACCTTAGACTGCTTCCAAAGAACATGCTTATTTTCTGGTCAACTGATACAAGAACTCGATGATCGAAACTTCATCAATCAATGTTAATCGTTAGCAAGAGAAATGTTGCTGTTGTTCCAATATCAATGCCATGGTAGGGACTGATCTCCACAGTCAAACAAATCAATAGCAATGATAAGTGAGGATGATAACTGAGAAGCTTCCTCAAGCGGACAAAATGGTTTTGACTAAACTCAACTTCCCTGCATGAGTGTAACAACTGCATTTGTACAAGAGGAGCCCATCTAAGATGGACTGAGTGTTATTTCGCTGAATAAAAACCATAATACATCAGTACAATGGTTATCATTGTGTCTTTTACACAATGATACAGTGTAATTGTGTTATTACTAAAACATTTATTATTGATCCACTTACTGATTAACCTTGGCCTTGGCAAAATCACATTCAGCCTGATGAGTTTAGAACGGTTACATAACTTTGGGTTTTCAGTCTCCACACTACTGAACTGGACCATTTTGGACCTAATCACGTTGGACACAGTAATAACTTTGCCACTAGGCTAACGTTACCTTGCCTGTGCCACCAAAACACTACATTCAATATATCCTAGATTACCCTATGATATGATTTGATATACGTGTCAGGTTTTATACCCAAAATCAACATAATGTAAAATGAGTAAATCTCTAAATTTCCATACATTGACAAAATATTGGTTTCTCATTTGGTTCAATCAGATTTTGTGCTCTACAAAGCATGCCCAACCTTTTAAGAGCTGGTATGAAAAAACAGATTGATCAGAATATGAATTAAGCAAACATGCAAAGGAGCAGAGATGCATTGTGGGGGCCATGAACTGCTATTGCAGGAACTACATATACCTCGAGGGTGAAAAGCTGGGTACAGGCCTCTAGGGCTGATCACAGCCATGCTGGTGTAGCCTAGCTCAGTGTACTCCTCTGGATGGAGAGGGGCGAGTGGGTGGGGGTGTGATTTGTTACTCTTTCGGGAGGCTGTCTTGGCCCGCTCATTTCCCAGTGCTGCATATTCCCCCCCTCCGCCCCGGTGGCGTGATGAATAGCCAGCCGCATGCAGGCGAGCAGCCACGCTGCCACCAAGGTTAGCGCAACCTGGGCCCTCGTCTGCAGCTACCTGCCTCCAATTAGCAGTCCAGAGAGAGCTAGAGTGGGTGGGGGAGAATAAAGAGGGGGAAGAAAAGGGTGGGGGCTTGGGGGGTAAAAGGAAAGCAGCCTAGTCCTGTCTTTATGGGCTCTAAATCTGCATGGCAATTTTCACCCCTCTCTCAATCTCTCTCTGATTACCCCGCCCCCCCATCCTCCTAGAAAGGCGGTTTGTGTCGCCGTGCGTCTCCGCTGTCACTGATCACTCCTCCTGGCCTGCCTCAGGGAGATTACACTCACCCAGCCATGATTGATCAGGGGATAGGACGCCATGGACTCCCTCTCTTTCTCCCTGGCTGCGGAAGAAAGCATCATCTAATGGATTTATGAGTTGGAGATGCAAAGACAGAGAAAAAGGAGAGTGAGAAGAAGAGAAAGGTGTGGGCTGTTATGGAAAGGAGAGGTTTATTTTACTCAGAACAAGTACAGAACAGGAAATCCTTGCAACCAGTCGCCATCAGACTTTATGTCCCATGTGCCCTTCAACATGATCTTAGGGTAAAAATCACTGGACAACATAAAACATAAGCAACCATTTCTGCCTTGTATTTATTTATTTATTTATGTATTTATTTTTAACTGTATCCATACTCTGCCCACAAATGTATCCTTTTCTTTGTTGAAAGGTTGGACCAAAAATCTCAATCAACCTTACAAACTAAGGTTGGACTTAAGATTTTTGACTGAACTGGAGTATGTTATTGTATGGAATTTTTTGAAAGCTTGTCCTATTTCATTACAGTTGCTACAAAAGAACAGATTTCTGGACAGAGCATGACTTATCTGTACTCAATTACTTGTACTTAAGTATATCTCAATGTCTATGTCTTTATATATGTATGTGTACTGTGTCTTATAACTTTGATGTGACTTGTATTGCTGTGGTAATCAATAATACTGCTTTCCTCTGTGATTAACCATTAAGACCCAATAGTGACCTCAACCAACCATTTTACATAGCACTCTATGGGCAGCCGTAATTCAGTAAGGACAGTGACCCTCATCACAAATTGTATGATTAGATATTTTGCTTTTTAAAGAAAATATTACAATTTGTGACAAATGATTTTAGACATTTTATTCACCTTTAAATTCCAAAGATGCAAGGAGAAATGCTGAAACACAATTTTTTTTTCATACAAATAATAGAAATACATTTGAGCATGTAAATTGTTTAGTGGTGCCTTTTCAAAGACAGATTAACTGATTAACTAATGGAAGTTAATATTTCATAGCTGACTTGCTGTTCAACTCCAATTTCAATATGTGGACATCAATTGTTCTATGTTGTTGTCAGTTCTTTCCATGTTTAGTCCACTAACTGCATTTTGTCCTATAATTCTGTTGATATCTAAAGGGTTAAAAAAGTATTGTCAATTCATATTTAGCTACGTATCCTATTTGAAGGCCTGCTAGGTCAAAAAGGGAATCATATGTTTAAGTTTACGAGTGAGTTTTGGCTGATACAACGAGTGAGAGGGGATTTAGCACAGCTAGTGGTAAAAGGGAAATTTAGAGAGGGTTCTGTGAGCAGCGTGGGGGGAAAGCTCATGAGGCATCAGTGGCTGGCACCCACTTCCTGTCAACATTTCTCATGCTCTAACACAGTAAGAAAAGGAACAACCACAAATCTCACTTCATTCATTCACACACACACACACACACACACACACACACACACACACACACACACACACACACACACACACACACACACACACACTGTCTCTCTCTCTCTCTCATACACACTTCAGACAGCATCTGACCCAGCAAGCAAAAGGCCTCCACTTTCTCACACCCAGTCAGTCTCACCCCTACCTTCTCAAAGAAAATCACCTACGTGTAAAGATATATAAATATATTCCTTAAAATAATTAGTGAAGCTTACTGTCATTGCAGACCTCTCACAGCCATACAAAGACGCTCTCGTTCAAACGTACATTGTCTTCGGCCTGAACTGGCAGACAGTCCACCAGAACCCTGCCAGGATGTGATCATTGGGGCTGGAAAGTAGCACTTCACCCTGCAGAGAAAGGCTGGAGTGATGAGAATGTGCCAACCCAGAGAGGCAGAGCAAGGGAATGAGAAGTGAGGGAGGCATGAGATGGGTTGCAGCTCCACTAAGCAAATATTAAAGATCCTGACAAATTGCTGATGTGTTGAGAATCAATTACCAGCAAATGATCAGCTATTTCTCTATCCGAATTTTTCGAGTTTTCATGGTGTGAAAATAAGATAATGACTTTCATGAATGTATTTATTTGTTTGTTTATTTATTTATTTATTTATTTAACTTGTTTAATTTTTATGTCCATTGGACCCCTGATCTGTATGGCCATCTGATGTTCAGTAATTTCCTAGTTTTGTTGAGTGAACATACTTTTGAAAGTTGAGAATCTCGCCCTCCAAATCAAGCACACCTAGGCCTCCTACCTATAGGAACAAGTTTTATCGGTCAGAGATGCGTTTCGGTGCACACACGTATTCCTGCAGTTGGTACTTACTATACGTCGTTCAAGCCTTTAGAGCCTCGTTTTCCAACACACGCCCTCTTCTCCATCACTACAACCTGTGTCATTTTCCTGCCTGCTGATTATGTGTGTGTGTGCGTGTGTCTGTGTTGTAGCCTTTGCTTGTTCTCGGCTTGGACCCTGGCTGCCCAGTGCCAGCACTAATTGCTTTTGACATTGTTTGGCCTCTTGCCGCTCAGTTTAGGACAAACCCCTCATTCATGCAGGGTAGAGCGCTCGTTAGAGCCGCTCCCCGCCCCTCTCTGCCCCTCCTGCCTCCTTAATTAACTGCTAAGGAGCTGCCGGGACCGTGGTGGGAAATACGCACACAAAAGGCCGGTGTCTGGCCCCAACTCCCTGCGCTTTTCCATCCCTCCGTCCATCCGTCTGTCCAGAGCCCACAAACAAGGCCTAAGAAAACAGACTCATCTCCCTCCTTCCCTTACTTGTCTCTGTTTTCTCATTTCACCATCCTCACCTTCTTTATATATTTTTCTGAGAACTGAGTCATCCCTTTTAATTTTCTCCCCCTCTATCTTTTTGTCTTCCATTGTCCCACCAATTCTGTGGTACCCAATTTTGTTTTGGATGCTCCTGCTGTTCCCCAGTCCTCCAATCCTTGTGAAAAGTGAACATTGTTGGGTCAAAACAATGGGAAAAAACTTTGCTACTCCATCCTTGTATCTTTAAAACATCAGCTTCCCTCGCCTATAAAATGACCTTATGGGAGATATAAGATTTTGTTAGGCACAACACTGTCAATATATTGCGAGATGTATATAGATCTAAAAGCTTTTTCCATATTTAGACATATCCTAGACATATTCTGCCTGTCATACATAGAGGTATATTAGATATACAATATAGCTTATACTTAGGATGATGTAATAAACTGAACAAATATTTGGTATATTACATTGTCAGATGGGTGTTTGCAGGATGCGGCTGGAGACAGTATCAGAGAGGCTTTTGTGAGGCCTGGTGGAGAACACAGCTCGAGCAGTAATGTAAACAGGTGGAGCTTTTCTTCTGAAGACTTCCAGAGTTTGTCGCGCCACCACACGTGCACGCAGACGGACACACACACGCACACACACACGCACACACACACGCACACACACACACACTTAACATTCCTCTATCATTCTATTCCTTGTGAGGTTTAGTTTGGTTGTGTTTTTTTTTCTTTTTCTGGGCCCAAACTTCCCAAAAGCACCCTATTGTGCTCATGCTGCCCTCTAACAATCGGCCTGGTCCTCTAAGATGTCTCTCTCCCCCACACTCTTTCAGACATCCTCAGAGGGGACTGGGTCTTCCCTGGATCCATATCACTGTGTTTTTTGCTCCCAGTATTCACATGGGCCCCCGAACCCCCAAACTCCCCACTCCGCCACACACATAGATGCACGCAAGCACACACACACACACTCTCACACATAATCTTTTCACACTGCTTTCCTCTGCCGCAGTATACTGCACCCAGGTGAATATTTCTAACTCCCACCACATACAGCACAGCCAAGCTCCACAACACATTAACTAACCTAATTATGTACAGGTTAGCACAATACAAATTTCCGACTGCACGTCCCCAGCATGGATTTCTATTGGAGAGCATTCCATTCATGACTTTTTCATTACATAAGATACATTGTGTACACCCTGCACACACTAAATGAGTTTTCCTCTTTTGATAAGTTGCATGAATTAATAGTAATGAGGCTCCCTGCAGTTGTATACATTGTATATTTTACTATTGTGTTATTACTGGTGCATTAATAAATCAATAAAAGGAGGAATGAGGACTTGACGAGTGTGTGACCTACTTGGCTTTGTTTGTGTAAATGTGTGAAGGATATTTGTGCATGTGAATGCGTATATGTATTTAAATGCATTTAAAAAATGTAGTAATGCTCTTTGGGTTGTGGATTAACAATACAGAAATTACACTTTGGAAAGATTAACACATACTTATAAGAACAAAAAGAAAGAAAGAAAGAAAGAAAGAAAGGTAGAAAGAAAGAAAAGAAAGAAAACGGGAAGACAGAAAGGAAACTTCTGTTCGCCTGGGGAGTTCACTCTGGTCCATCTGTTGAAATTGCTCCACATATTGTGACCTAGATAATACCGAAACTTCAGCTTCATAGGTAGCTCTGGCTCCATGTCTCAGCTTTTGACACATATCGATTTATTTTGCTGGACTAGTTGTCCTAAAATAGCAAAGCCTTGTGCATAATTTGAGAGCACGCTTGGCATGAGGTATGTCCTTAATGATACTCAGAAGGGTTAATTCAAATGCCTTAACAAAAGCATACCTCTTTAAAAAAATCTTCCAGTCCAGTTTCAGTGTTCCCTCTAATACGTGGCTTTCTGTGTGTACACTCTTAAAAATAAAGCTTTCTGAATAACTGTTGGCTCAGCTGTACAGCTGTTATATATATATTTGTTTTTGATAAACTGATAAAAATCCATTGTATTATATGGGTGGCCTTTTAAACTGGTAAAAGGTCCTTTTGATCTTTTTATATTTTATCATTTCATATTCAATTCATTCTTGAAAAAACATTTATTGAAAGGTTCTACTGCGGTATTGCTTCACCAATGTTTTTAAGAATGTATGGCTATGTTAAGTAATGCTGAACATCACGCATCAATTCACAAGACCCAAAATTGCACAGCACTCATGAGAAAGTCCTCAACATACCCATTACCCCCACATCATCCTCGCTTGCTCTTATTTGCCCTTTCCCTCATCATTCAAAATGCTGCCTTTCTCTGTCTTTTTCTTTTCTCCCTTCTTGTGCTTTTGTGCTTGAACAGAAGGCTGCGCTCTGGGTATGGAGCAAAGGGAAACAGTGTATGGCAGAGAAAGTGATATCTCCGCCTCTAATGAAGCAGCATCTCAGTCTTTGAGGACACCTATTCAAGCCCATCTGACCTTGAAGGTGCCCAAGGAAAGTTGGAGAAGGTTGGTCGGTTAGGAGGTTGGTCAAGTAGCCGAGGCTTGAGAATGCCCCCAATCCCATGCATGCACCCACTTCATAAACACAGACAAATGGGCAAGGCACATCCTCAAGAGGGTCTATTGTGCTTGTCAACGTTTTGCCTGGAACAGAGGAAAATTAATTTGGCTTTTTTTTCCACACAGTGCTCTTTTTGGCCATCTCCAGCCCACTTTTCTGAGCATTTGGAGAGGTAAACCTTTGCCTCCCTCACACACACATATAAAGCAAGCACACATGCTCTCTTGTTGCCTCCTTTTTAAGGAGAAATAAAAAACTTTAAAGAACATTGGCGGAATGCGTGAATTCAGTTCCTTCCTTTCCATACGCATCAGTAACGCATTTCTGATTTAACCATAAAAGATCAACAGCTTGAATTCTGCCATACTATTCAGATCTAATTAAGTATTTATACAGTCCATAATTATTGGCACCCTTGATAAAGACGGGAAACATTTTATGCTACAGCATTATCACAATTATCTACCTGTTTGTACAATGACCCTTTGCCAACACAACAAGTTGGTCATGTTGTGATTTTATGTGAATTGTATTGTATGTTTGGACCATTGTCCTGCTGGATGATCTAATCATGCTTTGTGGCGGGGTAGCTAAAGTTCAGGTAAAATCTGCTGGTACTTCATGTCATCTCCAAGCTGCTGTGTATCTTTGAAAAAAAATAGACACCAAAAAATCACAGCTCCTCCACCATACTTAACGAAGGGGATGAGGTTCTTTTATCTATTATTTTATTATTATTTATTATTGTGCCTTGAGGGCTTGTTGCCAAACACCTTTGTTTTTGTTTCACTTCACCACAGAGCCCTGTGCCAGTCAAAGTGTGTGGCAAACTCCAGACGTTTGTGGTTATATAAAAGAGAGAGCTTTTTTCTGGCATGCCTTCTAAAGTCAGTTGGCAGTGAGGTAGCATCTTAAATTGTTTAGAGGCTTGTTGATCCAAAAAAGCTACCAATTTGTACAGCCTTTATTTGATTTATTAAGGTCAACAAAATTTTGGACTGGTGATCTGTCCAGGGTGTTCCACCACCTTTCATCTTATGAGCACTGGGATTCATTTGTTTTTTTCCACAAAACAAGACTTTAGACACAGCAAAAACTTCATCAGTTTCAACCAATGATAATAATAATCTCTGCTTACAAACACAAATATTTTGCCAGTATTTCTGCACGTCTCAATGAGCTAGGACTGATGAATAATATTGATCTACATACTGCTTATATTATTGCCAGCAATAGCTGTGTCTTCCAAGGGTTAAAAATTCCACAACATTCTTCCTAATCTGTTTAATGAAAAGGATCTGCTGTAGCCTTGAAGGCCTGGTGCATGGCGCAGCATAAAAGACCTTTGACATGACTGTACAAGGTCATTTTTAATTTGAACTTCGTGTCCTCCTCTCTTCCTGACCCTTGTGGCTGAGGGTCAGGCTAGGGACACTCATAGAGCGTCTTGCAGATTTCCTTCATGATGTCCCCCAGGCCCTTTCCCCTCTCTTATGAGTACACGCTGCCTGTCCTTGTAGCACCTCTTTAACATAATTACCACAATTAGGCTCTCTGACCTCCTCTTGCTTCCCCATCACACGCACTTCTGCAAGGCCAGAGCAGGCCGTCACCCCAACACAGGAGTACAAGAGACTGGACCTTAATCACACTGCCCTACCCCGCCTTCTCTTTGTCAGCTTTGGCGTAGAGACATTAAATTTTAAGTGCGAATGTGATTATCGCACAGCATTCATTTTTAATGGGCTTTGCCACTATGTGTTTTAGCATGCAGCAAAGCCCCACCATCAGCTGAGTCAGCCCCATTTTCTGCTGATAGTGCATATATTCGCATATATATACATGCACTGCTTATTTCTCTCTCTCTCTCTCTCTCTCTCTCTCTCTCTCTCTCTCTCTCTCTCTCTCGCCTTCCTCTTTTCTTCAGCCTATTCTTTTTTTCTTTTTCTCTAGAAAGTGGTGAGATGGAATCTAAGGTGATTTTGAGCCCAGCATGAATTTGTTGTGCTGAAGTGTTGACCGCTGCAAATGAGCATAACTCTGCATGTACATTAACTGAAGCTGCAATTGTAGCTTCTTTAAAAAAGGAGCATCATGACAATATAATCTTGATCCTATGAAATCTATAGTATCACAGAACTTAGTTGCTGAACTTGCCATAGAATTTAGTCCTTAAAGAAAGAGTTCAACAAAAAATGAACTTAACCCAGATGTAGTTGATCAGGCAAGGTACTTTTAGAACCTAAATTTTGTTTGGAACTTTAGCTGCCAAGCTACTGTTGCTAACAAACACTTGCAAAAGTATGTCATCCAAATAGCTCAAATCCTGAAATACATCCCTAAAACCCCCTCAACCCACACAAGCCACGTTCTGATCTTCTTTAAGGTGGTACAGACTTGTCTGTGTGGTATGGAACACAGTGTCACTTGAGAGCTGTAAAAATGAATAACATTTTAGTATAATTGTTTATCAGCTAGCCAACACAGCTGCAGTTCTAAACTGCATAAAAACATTTGGACTTGCACAACTATTCCTATAAAATACTGCACACAATTTTTAAAAAGCCGTAAAATGCAGCTGTGCCTGTCACATTTGTAGCACCACAAACTACCATGCTACTATCATGTTTGTGTCACTGCTATGCTGAGAATGATACAGTATACTACTACTACAAGCAATATTAAGGGTATTTTCATGGGCTCTTTCTATTAAAGGATGAGACAGGAGGTGGTCAATTGTGAAGTAACAGTAAGTAAACTGTATGGCACTGTATGGTTGGTTTTTATGAGAAAATGTCCAATGAGTAGGAGTAAGTTTGCACTGGATTAACACTGGACACTGGATGCAACAATGTCAAAACCTAAGCAAGCTATTTCTTAGAGAAATAATGAAAAAGAAGCAAATTTTTCCATTGCCGCCATAAACCAAAATGAAGGTATGGTTCATGTGATGGAGGAAAAGAGATATAAGATTCGAGGGCAGGCAGTTGGGGTAGAGCTAGTATGTATGCAGGCCAGTGCCGAAATCAATAATACGTTATTAGCTGCGAGGGCATGAAAGAGATAGGTGAACCTTAATACCCACATGATATATTCATAATAACAATATTGAGATTTATAAATAAAGGCAGAGGGAAAAAAATCTGGGAGAGTGAATTCCAGCTAGCTTTATTAGCTGCCAGTCTCACTGCCAATATGTGTCTTGACTTTGCTGCCCAAAATGGTAACTGTCCGACGTCAGATCAAATTAAATAGACTGACAGGTAATAAGAAATTGGTGAAGTTAAACGTGCTTCCCTTTGGGACCCTTTACATACGGTATTAGAAAAGAAACTCTAGATAGAGTTTTTATTAAAGCTGTGCACATTTTCCTCCTCCTTTTGCTCTAGATCCTGATAAGCCGTGACAATGACACTGGGGCCCAAGGACACATGAATGACATGCTGCTGCATTTCTCACTCTATCACCACCTTAGTGTGTGTACTTTACACAACACATTACCCAACGAGTAGCCAACTTATACACCAAATCACCCATAATATTAAAACTACCGGCCTAATATTCTGGTGAAGTTGGCATCTTCGTGCCACCAAAATAGCTTTGACCCATTGAAGACAGGTGTGCTGTGGCATCTGGCACCAACATATTAGCAGCTTATCCTGCAAGTCCTGTGAGCTGCAAGGTGGGCCTCCCTGGATGGGTCTAAATTGTCCAGCATATTCCACAGATGCTCGATCGGATTGGAATCTGGGGAATCTGGAGGAAAAGTCAACATCTTTAACTCTTTTTCCTGAACATTTTTTGCAATGTGGAAGAGCAGATTATCCAGCTGCCATTAGGGATTACCGTTGTCATGAAGTGGTGTATGTCATCTGTCACTATGCTTATATAGATGGTTTGAGTTAAGGTAACATCCACATGAATGCCTGGACCCAAGGTTTCCCAACAGAACATAGCTCAGAGCATCACACTGGCCCTGCCAATTTGCCATTTTCCTGTGGTGCATCTTGGTGTCATCTCTTCCCCAGATAAGTAACGTGGACACACTTGGCTGTCCACATGTTGTAAAAGAAAATTTGATTCATCAAGCCAGGCCAACTTTTTCCATTGTTGAAGCTTTGGACAGGGGACAGCACAGACACTCAGGCACTCAGAATGAGCTGCCCAGCCCCATACACAGCAAGGTTCAATACACTGTGTTTTATGTCACGTTTATAGCAGATCCAGCATTAACTTTTTTACCAGTCTGTGCTACAGAAACTCTTCTGTGGGAATGGACTAGACAGGCTTTCTGATAGACTGGTGTGTTTGCAATTCAGGCCTACGTGTTGTACATGCATAACTGTGCATGTGACAAATAATAAACATCTTGAATATTCAAATAATTTCACAGTTCCAAGAATCCTAGTTTTAATGAAAGAAAAAACAAAAAAATGCAAACCAACAAACAACAAAAATAACAACAAAACTGCTGCAACCATTCTTGAAGCCTAGCTTCTTCCAAAATACCAAAGGTAAACTTCTGAAATAAAATCTAAAATCATTCAGTAGTGAAATTAAGTCTAAGTGAAATGCAAATTTCCCTAAATCTTATTGGTCTGTCTATCTATCTGAAGGGTCTGTACTGACTGCAGGCCAATATGAGGGAGGATCTTTGCCAAGCTGAAGGCATGCTGTTTCTCTTCCATGGTGCCAGCCTGAGGCCTATATAGGCCTGAATGAGGTGTGTGTGTGTGTGTGTGTGTGTGTGTGTGTGTGTGTGTGTGTTTAATAGAGCTGGCATGGTCTCTGTGCTCTGGCAGCATGCTGGTCTGTAACTGTCCCTCTCTGAGGGTCAGAGAGAAAGGCCGCTGTGCCTGATGCTGCCACATGAAGGGCATCTGACTCCTGTCACTGTGCCCAGTACCCGGGCAATCAGCACCAACCTGGCACGGGCCACTGGCAACTGGTGAAGTTGGCATCCAAACCATGTAACATACTTCTACATGCCTTGGGGATGCTCAGGCGAAACTAATTTGGCAGGCATTTGGCCCCCCCGTGTCCTGTTTGTTGTTTCAGGCGCTCCCACATTCCCTGATCATTAAATGAGTTCAACTGGTCCCTTTTCCGCCTTATACACATTGGGTCTATTAAAAGTTCTTCGGAAACTTGTTGCAGTGTATGTGTTTTTACATGTTTAAAATCTGTTAAGTGTTTCTTTAGTTCATGGTTGCATATAGAAACAGAAACCTTGCTTAAATGATTCCCTGTTGTTCAGAAAATGGTTCTTCTTTGGTGCACCATTCAAATTATGCTATATTTGCCTTTTAAATAAAAAATTGTCTGCATGAAATTGCTTGACAATCTGATGGTTATAAAAGGGAACAATGAAAAATCAAAACTGACTAAACAAAATTAAGAAAACGGTTCTTTATAGAACATGAAATACAAAGCTCTTTCAGTTAAAACTTTTTTTACATGGTGGTTCTATGTATATCACAAATAGAGTTGTTACAGAACCTTTGGGTAACTGTAAAAACTCAATATTATTCTCTTATACAATTATAATAGAATAATGATTTTATAGCAGTTATTCTTAATTAAGCAAAGATTTAAACAAGGAACAGACTCTTTATTTCCTATACAAGGTGATCACTGAAACCTTACTGTAGTCATAAATGTGGAACATGTATACTATGTGTATACAGGCAGGGGTGCTTGTGAGTGAGAGTGTGTCTGAGTGTACACAGAGATGGATCACCAGTGCTTGTATCTTCTCCGTGGCCATGCCTAGCAGCGTGTCAGCAGCAGGCCGATTTACATTAGGGAGATTTAAGCTGTCTGAGGCGATGGTGACAAGTCAAGGTGTTTCACTTTAATTACACACAGCAAGGTCACCTCCTTCTACACACACTCTCATACACATACACACAATGCGAAAAATAGAGAGAGGGAGAGAGAGAGAGAGAGAGAGAGAGAGAGAATGAAAGCAGAGAGAGCAGAGGAAAAGGTTCTTTTTCTAATGAAATTCATTTGTACACTTTGTATACACACACACACACACACACACATATATATATATATTAGGGCATTAACTGAAAAGCTGACTTGTCGACGCGTTGTCAACAACCCCTGAGAGATGTCGATGAGTCGTGTATTTTTTTCCTCTCTTTGTGTGCGTACTTGTGTACACAATGCAATCTCCGCCTCTGATTGCTTAAGCTGACATGCGTTCTTTGACTTGACCAATTATTATAGTCACTTCATAAAAAGGGCGGTAAAGTTGGCGCGTGGAGGAGAATCTAAACACAAGACCACAACAAGACGAGAGACATGGCAGCAGAGGAGACAGACACACATCACTTATGTGGAGATACTTCACTCTAGACCACCCAAACAGCACGGTGACCTGCACAATCTGCAAAACTGGATAAGTCGATCTGAAAAAATATGAAGTCGTTAATGCCCTAATATATATATATATACTGCAACATCACCCCCTTCTCTCCCACACATAGGGACATACATACACACCCCAGTTTGTTACACAAGTACATTTGTCAAAATAAACAGTAGCTTAAGCAGCTATTTAGTTAAATGGCTATTTAGTAAAAAATTTATTCTTATCTCCATGCCTTCCTTACTTTTGCCTTAACCTCTGACTTTTCTTTGACAGGACTTGTTTAGGTGTACTAAGCTGGCAGGAACTTGGTTGAACAGCAGATGTTGTATAGCTTTACATATTTGAAGAACAGACGTGGACTACTTGAGCACTGACGTACATCACTCCAGATAAGAGTGTCAGCTAAATGCTGTAAATGTAGTTCATGCTCGCATGATGATGTGGGTGACACACCTTACAGTCCTGTAATAAGACATTTTCTTTTTCGCTTTGTTTTTCTTCTCTTCCCACGATGCCTGCCTCTGCAGCTCATCCTGAAGCTGCTGTTGTTGAAAATGGATATGACAGGATGTGGGTTTACACAGTATCTTTAAAGGTGTGACCCTCTGTGCCCCTGCGTGGGCTTCAGGACACTCTGCTGATGAGAGTTGTCAGACAGGTGTGTGTCTCTTGTACATCTCTCTCTCACTCACTCACTCACATGCCAAGTGAAAACAGTCCCCCTGGGCAAGCTGAATTTAGGTGATCTATTCACACATCTGTCACTGAAGCCATCCCTTAGCAGTGAATTAGGCAGACTTCAACACGTAAACCAAAAACACAAGTGCATTTGAAACACGTTTAATGCAACACTACATCCCAAATCCCCACCAGATCTGTTTAGAAGCGAAGCTCATTGGATGATATTGAACCCAGGCCTATGCATACATAAACACACACACACACATTCACGTAAAAAAATGCACACAATAACATGTATGCGTGTACACACAACCAGAGAGCTGGCAAGCTGTCAGTTAAAAGCAGCCATACCTTTCTTATCAGCATCACAGCCTCACCACAGAGAGCCATGGTCAAATTAAAAAAAGGAGGGGAAAGAGAATGAGAGGGGAAAAAAGAGGGAAGTGCCTTCCGGGGAAGTTATTAAAAAAAAAACGATAGAAAAAGAAAAAAGAGCAGAAGGAAGCCTCCCGAGTTGGCAGCAGCTCAAAGGAGGAGGATCCCATGCCTCTCATAGCCAAAATGGCAGTTACTGGCACTGCTGCAAAATACACAGTGCCTCATGGCAAAACCACTGTAAAGGGAAGTGGGGAGGAACAGTCAGGCAAACCCGTTCTAATTCCTGAATGTTTACGCAAATGAAGGAAATGACCTAAATAAGCCTTAGCACAGTAAAATATTTCCCCACTGTAAAACTCTCCCTATCTTTTTCAGTTTCTTGGCTTTTATTAATGTCCTGTATTCCTGTTTTCTTGTCTATGTTGTTGTTTACATTCTCCATTTGCTTTTGTTTATGAGTCTGTATTCCATGCAAGTATTTTGGTTTTAGACCTGCATTAGCCCCGCCCCCTTGTTATCCTGTTCACCTGTGCCTTACAATATTTTACAATTAAAGATAACTAGAACTGTATTATGTTGTTTTACTTGAAGAAGGTAAAGCTGCAACTCACTCTATCACTGTGTGTCACTGTGCTTGGTCCTATGTCCACTACTATGTCAGTCAGACAAAGAACTTTTGCGTTTATCAGTAGTAGGAGTAGAATTTTCCACACAGTTTTCTGAAAGGCTTATCCAATTTAAACATGCTCCAACATGTTCGCCTTCATATAAGCTAGACTCCACACAACACACTGTGACGTATATTGTCGTATTTGGTGAACTGCTTATAGTTATGCCTAATGAAAGACGAACAACTTTTTTTTTGTTTTATATAGGTTTATAGATAATGTGTGTCATAAACTATGATAAGATGATCTCAAGGTAGAAATATTTCCATTTGTGTAAGGTTCTTGGTCATGTTTCAAAAGGATGTCTTCAGTGATGTCTCCTAGAAAGTGTTCCCTTCTACTGGAGCCCTTTTATGAACTGTTTGACAAAAAAATCTTATTTATATAATTTTCCACTTAACCCAGATATCAGCCAGGACACTCTTAGAGTTCAAATGTTGCTTCTTTGTTTAGAATTAGAGCTGTGACTATGATGTTGCTGAAATGATATTAGAAGTCAATAGTCACCCAAACAGCTTAAATAGGTTCTGTAATCATCAAAACTTCTCATTTTAAAACTGGCCTTGGACTTGTCTGAAATGGATGTAGGAAAGGGTAAGGTTTTATTCAGTTTTATAGTAAGTCACACAGTGCAATAAATCAGATGACAAGTCTGCTCCACCTTAAGGAAGATGTGGTTTGAATGTGTTGAGAGAAGTTTTGTTTGTGTATTTTTATGTTAATGATGTGGGCTATTTGGTTGACAGTTGAGTTCTACTGTATTTAGCAAAGCTAGCTACGCAGCTGCAGTTCAAAACAAAAGAACAGTTGGACACTAAAATTGTCTTTGCTGTTTTTTTTACATCTGAACTAAGTGGAGAAGTGTAAGTAAATGAGATTTTTTACTGTTTCTACATACTCCAATAATACACACCTTTCATTTTCTCCAGAACGACATCCATCTTTGTCACCACCAGTTCAGCCCAGTCTCAACAAACATGTAAATATTCTTATACTACATATGAGCACATATACATGAACCAACATACACACACACACACACACACACACACACACACACACACACACACACACACACACACACACTTCTTTGCTTGCACGCAGCTAAGCAGATTTATGAATACGCTTCTGTCAGTAGAACAGGAGCCGTGACCTGAGGTCCAGAGCAAGGCCAGAGAGAGAAGAGACAGCCAGCAGTTCATCATTAAAATCTGCAGCCTGAGCCGAGGCCACAGCTACACCAGTAACACCACACAAGCAGTTAAATTCCTCTACAGTTACTTTACATTACTAACTACACCACAGCATGATATCCATGACTACTATACCCAGTTTAAATATACTGTAATGTGATGTCATTTGAATTAATTCTTCCTCATACTGTAATTCATTGAAACAAACAAGAGAAATTTTGTTCAGTTCAAATTTAAATCAGTTTGAGTTTATAAACAGGTGTTTTGTTTTGATTTGAATTTGAAGAAAAATTATTGTTGTATGTACTGTTGTCTTGCAGCAAGAAAAACATTATTTATATTCATCACATGTTTTGCCTTGTTTGTCATTCACAGACATCAAAACAAACGGAACAAAGTCAGTGCAGAGTTCAACTTGTTGATACAGAATGCAAATCGAATGCATAAGGAAATTCCTCTTTCTTGACAATGTAATTAAACATGCACATATGTAATTACATGTAATCTCTGTAGTCCTGAGAACAGATACTTTAAAAAGAGTCATTTGTTATGATGATGTTCTATCTGGGTGGGTGGGTGGTGTGGCCTAGTGGGTAGGATACTTGCCTCTGGATCAAGAGGTCATGGGTTCGAATCCTACCTTCAGCAGACCACCACTGGCTTCCTGAGCAAGACCCTTAACCCCAAGTTGCTCCAGGGGGACTGTCCCCTATAGTTAGGGAATGGAAGTCGCTTTGGATAAAAGCGTCTGTTAAATGCCGTAAATGTTATATTGGCTAGAAGAATCCAGTAAGAAGACCACAGCTTTGATTCCTGACTTTTGAAAGCTCTTCAGCTATTGCATGAATTTGTTCAATTTCATCATCACCACCTGATTTAATTTAATGAAGGATTGATCAGCTGAAGCAGGTTCTGCATGGTAACTGTAGGTACTGGGCTTTGTTTGTATTTATTCTAATGTCTATTTTTTTTTCTAAATGTAGGAATGTGTTTGGGGAAGGGGGGTGTGTATGTGTCTGTATGTTTGTGTTTGTTTCAAAGTCAAGTCAAAGTAAACTTTATTTTTATCTCAGCTACATACATATAGATAGATAGACACATAGATAGATAGATAGATAGATAGATAGATAGATAGATAGATAGATAAATAGATAGATAGACAGACAGACAGACAGACAGACAGACAGACAGATAGATAGATAGATAGATAGATAGAATTTTTTTTTTACAAAAAGACATCAGCAGTCAAGTGGAAAGCAAACAGGACACTGAAATATAATTGTGTGCTTTGTGTGCAAACGTTTAGCATATAATAAACAATCAACCTGTAAAAGTGTGTGTGTGTGTATGTATGCATGTATGAACAGAAACTTCTGAATGAGTGCCTGTTTCCTTTCAAACTTGTGGCCCTCAAGGTTTATTCTTTGGCATATTTGTTTAATTAGCCTATTCCCCATGACTAGTACGACATGTGTTTTGTCTGTCTGTCACTTCTGATCTATCAGCTGCCAGGCTGATTTTCCAACCTTCCACTGATGTGATTACAGGAGTGTAACATCCAAAGAAAAAATTGTCCCCTAAAGGTGCTTCACAAATGGCACGTTCAAGCGCCCGTGCATGCCCAACGTTTTCACTGTCACTGCTAGCACACGCCTCAATGATCAGTATTTACATACAGATAAGAAGCGCTAGGGTTAAGAACTCTAATCATTTCACTATGCTTCTGTGAGTCAGTTGAGGTCTCTAAGGGAGTGCCAGTGATGGCGTGTACGCGTTTATGGGTTAATGAAGTGAAAGGCGCTTGAGGAAGAGGCATGGCATCTACCGTATCCTCTGTGTACTCCAGTCCATTAATCCGCTTATCTGGCTGAATGTACACCGACGATGTGTGTGGGCGGTTTTAATTTCTGGGCTGCACTCCCACCCTCTCTATACAAACACACTACGCTGCAAACATTAGACTTTCAAATCATCAATGGCATGGGAGGAATGGAGAGTGTATTTTAGTGTTTGTAAATCGGCTTTTTTTAGTTTAATGCTTAATACAGTATGGCAGTGCTGTAAATGACACATAATTGCATTTTGATGTTGTTCCTCCACAGCCATTACATTTCAGTAATTAACCAACAAAACCGTAACGTCTTTTAACCGGACAGACGAACAAACAAGCAAATCGATTTCCGGGTCCTGCGTCATGTTTTGCGCTGGTAATTTAAAAATCCTCGCTAATGTTTGTTTGTAATGTTTGTAATAGTACACAGTGAACTGCTGTCTCTTGTTTGGTGCTAAGAACTGAGAGGAGTTATTTTGTTTCTGTCTTTGATGATGATCCTGCTTTTCATACATCAGTAACTTATCATCATTACCAGTCTGCCATCACGAACATTGGCATGCCTACTCCAATTTAGTTAACTTGCACAGATCCAAGGAAGTCAAACAAACTGGTCTAGACTGCATCATATGCACTCTAAAGGCCTAAAGGTCGATCCTGTTTTTAGGTCCTTAACCCTTATCATCAGTTGATCACTTGCCTTAGTTTCAGTCACGAAGCCTGTATGTGTCTAGATGTGTTATTTTTCTTATACAGTTGTGTGCAAATTTTGTTGATTTTCAAAGTGAAAAGAAGCTGAAGTTATCTCTGTGGGAAACAAACCTAAATGTGAGGCTCTTCTTATTCCTTCGTTAGGCCTACAGTCAGATTAGGTATTTTAAACTGACCTGTTTTTAAGAAATTAAAGTTAAGACTGTTGAAGTCAAGACAAGATCTTGTACATCTAAAACGATCTGTTTGTAGAGTGATCAGGTCTACCAAGGACCTACAGGAAGATTTGATTGGCATGGAAATAGCGAGTTGTTGCACAAATATCATCTGCACAGAAGGGTCATCAGAAGGTAACCTTAACTGTCACTATAAACGGTCTGCAGGCATGAAATTGAAGGCCAAATTCAACCAATCCATGTCACTATCCTCAGACTTAAAATCTCTGATGTAAAGTTAAACATGCTGTTCTTACAAGAGGACCTCTGAACTAAAAGTTTTCTGTAAGGAAAAGGGGGGGAAAAAACAAGAGTCTTCAACCAAGAATTAAAAAAATCAGTCACCCATGGTCTTGGTCTACTATAAGGGTACCTAAACTTAGACACATTTTATGTTTATGTGTAATGTATCTCATTCAGAAAATAAATAATAAATGTGCTATAAAATTTGCAGAGATGTCTTTTCACTTAGAAAAATCTGTATTTCAATTAATCTGAATATGCATAAGTGCTTGTTCGGCCATGCAATGGTTGCAGAGTTGTTCTAGCTTTGCGCCATGTTGGAAAAATGTTCAATCCAAAGAATTTATACTGGATTTAGATTCACTATATATAAGGTTTTCAATTCAAAATTTGACACTACTGAGCTGGACTATGTTGTTTATATAATCAAAACAAAGCAAGCTGGAAATTACAATGAATTTACCAGCATTCTGGCCCAATAGCACACTGCAAATATGTAGGTAAAGGGGTGTGCACATAACAAAAGAGGAGTTACATAAATATCTTATTTATCAAAAAAATTCTCTGATTAACACAGATGAATGTTGCTACATATTACATTGTGCTCCATGGAGATTGTGTACAGAGCCGCTAATGGTGACAATAAAGAAACCTTGAACACATGTTCAAGATGTTTCTAGCACACTTTAAAATTCATTGTGACGGTCAGTGGTTCATTTGGATATGACAGCCTTCAGTTTTGCAAAGCCCAACATTGCGATGACAACACAGGTCAACAGGTCAAAATCATCAGAGATAAGTTTATGTGGGTTTTGTAGTGTTTTTCATGCTGATTTGAAATC
>JBBJLS010000006.1:16452046-16462886 GCA_037577275.1 Bryconaethiops microstoma
GGGTTTGGGGCTTTTCTTTTTGCGCGCTCTCTCTCTCTCTCTCTCTCTCTCTCTCTCTCTCTCTCTCTCCCTCCCTCCCTCCCTCCCTCGGGTCGAGACGGCCGTTCTGCCGCGCACACGACAGCCATTCTGGACTTTTCCAGAACACACAGATCGCCAGTCCGCCCTGTATACATTTTCATTAAGGGTAATGTATTAAGCTGAATTTAAAATGAAATGAATGCTTTTGGGGAGCACATTTGGGGGCATATTTACACTATAAAAATAGGCATTTTTGTGCATTTTTTTTTACCAAAACACAACAACGTGGTTTTTCACTATACGCGGGTGCTCTTTTAACGTAACCCCCGCGAAAAGCGGGGGATTACAATATATATATATATATATATATATATATGTTAAGTATGGGTAGGCATATAGTTGCATGTAAACACTGGACTTTTTTCACCCTTCTGGCACCCTCTCTCTCGTTTTCTGTGCCTCTTTCCCTGATCGCCCCACCATGAATCAGAAAACCTGTCTCCACACTACCTGTCAGAGGCTGGAGGCACAGAACACCAGACCAGGCCTCAGCGCCACAACAACTAATGAAGGGGCTGAGAAAGAGTGAAGGGGCTGAGACAAAGGGGTGGGGGGGACAGAAGAGTGAAGCTATCTGTTTCTAGCTACATTGCATCATCATCTTGTACTCAGTTCTGGTCTTCTCAACCTTTTCTCAGACAAAACTGCTGTTTTAATCTCTCAAGCACCGTCATCCCAAAACAGCAATGTCTGCATGCGTTGCAACTGCCATATCCTAATATTGCAGGAAAACTATAGCCAGATGTCTATTAAAAGTGTTGTCGATTCAGGCATTTTAGACTCAAACAACTGACCCATGCTCCAGCTTCTAATGTGTTCTTCCATAGCAAGGTTGGAAAAGAGTACTGGCAAATTCACACTCAGCACAGTTTGAATAGCATTTTTGCCAACATTCTATAAAGCTTGCCCAGCCTAGTAGCACTTGCTTAGGATGAGTGGCGGTGTAGTTAGGCCATGCAAAGTTCAATCTGACTGACTGCAATTGCATTGGTTCCATTGATGTAGCGAGGACTGTTTTCTGAAGTGACACCAGCAGATAGTAGGATCTTACAAATAACAGCTGTCTTTACATTTTTTTAAATAAAAATCTAAATACTGCACAACTGCTGGGAAAAAGAAGAAACATGGTGAAGTGCTACTGAACCTTCAGCTGTCTAATCAGTATATTAACATTAAACAGTGATATATTCAAAGCTAGACCTGTTAAAAGATCTTTCTTTTAAATGCAGCCAGAGTTAGATAACTTCTCCAGACCACAGAGTGTTTTGGTATAAATGTGGCATTGCTCCTGGTTTATATGTATTAAGAGTTACGAATAATTTGCAAAGCATTCAACAACAATGCAATTTATGGCAATATTACACATGAAATACAATAATACATTAAGACAATTCTATTTAACTTGAGTTTAATCATGTAATTACACAAGTGTTTCTTATGTAATTATATGAGTAAAAACTTAAGTTGCTAAAAAAAAAAAACACCTAAACAGCACTACTCTATTACAGCTGTACTCTAATGAATGCATACTGTGAATCGTTGCATGTAATGTTAATGTTAAGTAAGTTTGTTACTACAAAGAGACACCTATCAGAAGGTTGGACCGAATTTTGTGAAACAGCACTATTGCTGGTCTTGTTACAGCTTAATATTATGTTAGGTGCTATGTGATGGAACATTTTCTAAATGTTTTTGTGAGGGAACCATTTCATGGTACCTGGTGAAATCGCCACTGGTGACACTCTTCTTGTTCAAGTTCTTGTTCAAAAGCACATGGCTCTTTATGCTCTGAGAAGAAAGATTGCTTTTGAAGTTGCTAATTACATTGTCACGGGGTTTGCACTGTTTCCCCCCTCTGTGAGTATGAAGAAAGGTCTCCTATGGGGCTTGTATAATGGGGAAAGGAGAGCTGCCACCTCAGGGTGTAAGAGGTGACAGGACATATGGCTGTCAACACTAGTTTGGCATGAAGTGTTTGAGCAGGGGCAAGACAGACAGAGTTCACAGCATGCAGATGACATGGCCTATCATCACCATCACTATCCTCCCCACTCACAGGCCTGTGGATAACACTAAATCTGTAACAAAGTTCGTCATCGCGCTCTCATCACTGTGCCACATTATCATACACTCTAAAGAGCCAGAGTCACAGGAAGGAGCCTCTGATTTGTCCGTTAAAATAGCAGTCAGGGCGGTGCACTAGATGACAACACATTCACAGAGGTCCCTACTGATTTATCTACAGGAGAATAAGTTTTTTTTTTTCCCCCTTTCTCGCTCTCTTTCTTTTTCTCTCTCTGTACCGCTTGCTCTCTCTGTCCCCTCCCTGCTCGGACGCTGGGGTTCTTGCGCTAGAGCCCCATTTGCTGTGACATATGGTGAACAAGCGCACGTGGCACAGGAGAGGCCGTGTCTGCAGCCCCGACTTATTGTCATCCCCCGCTGCCTCTGGCAGCCAGGCTAAAGAAAGAGAGAGAGAGAAAGAGAGAGAGAGGGAGAGATAGATGGGGAGATCTTTCACCCTGGAGACACATTGGCAGTACCGAGATTGTACGGGGTAATCAATCTCGCTGCCGAGCCGCCCAATCCTGCAGCCAGAGTTCTGGTAACAGGGCCTCTGGAGCTGGGGGGTGGGGCAGAGAAAGGCAGCAGTAGGGAGGGAATATTCTTTATTAAGAGTCATTTGTCGTCTAACGAGGCCTGGAACTGGGCAGGTGATGAAACACCACACTGCAAACACATATGATTACTGTCATCATTGCAGCCATTGCTCGCTCTGCCTGCTTCCCCACACAGGTTTGTCTTCTTTTGGCTGCTTGTTCCAAAGAAAACTCAACATCTCCCACCAATGTCCAGCAGATTTAGCGTACTGAGTAAAAAAAAACAATATAATTGTGTGTACATTTCTACAAAGTGACAACATTGCCTCAACAAGACAAAGGAAATCATTTCTTGATCGTTGTTAAGGCACGCAGACGTGTTTTACTTATACTGCAAATAAACTGAATATACAAGCCATGGCATAAAAAAGGAACTAAATGAATTGAAAGTTATTAAATGGCATTTTGTAACCAAAACATTGATTCTGTTCGATCTTTTAGAGCCAAACCATACCTACACTTACTAAAACTTAACCTGGACTACCATCTATTGATCTTTTCCAGTGATGTGATTTTGTATTGACTCTTACCAGTATCTCCCAAATCACTGGATTTAATAAAATCCTAAAAACCTATTGTTGTGAAGACCTACTGATTGTTTCATCACAAAGAGAAAGAGAACAAAAGCTTAAACCCAAAGAAAATCCAAAAATATCCTCAAGGGCCTTTTTTACAGTTAAATGAAATAATTAGACTCAACTCCCCTGTGGTAGCAATTTTTTATTTCATTTTAAGGGAAATAATTAGTTTTTTAGCGGCATGTGTATGTGTGTGCGCGCGCGCGTATGTGTGTGTGTGTGTGTGTATGTGTTTTCTGCCTTAAATCTTTAATCAGTGTGAAGCAGCACCCTTTGGGCTAAAAAGGTACTGAAGATATCCCTCAGCTTTATACAACCGTTGCACTGTTGCAGTTCCACCGACTGGCCACATGGGGTTCTGACGGCAGGATGCTTATTAGACATGCATGCTAATGGCGGAGTTGACCAAGCAGTGGGTAAAGCCGGGCAAGGAAACCTTGGCTTAATTGGACCAAGAGGTTTACAGGAAGTCCCATATGTGGTAGAGGAGACTTAATTATAAACAAACCTCCCTTACTATTGACGTGCAGCTAGACCTCGATGGGGGTAAAAAATAAGAATAATCTCATGTACCCTCATGGGTCATTGCATACTGTAAACAGCTCCAATTCATCGGCCAAACAAGAGTCAGAGGCAACAAGGGGATGAAAAGAGAGCAGCTGAAATCAATAATGACGGAGCAAATAAATAAATAACATGAGAGTAAATAACACTTTTTTTGGTCAACCATTTTGGCCAAAGGGCTCAGATAACCTAGTAAATCTCAGGAAAACAGCTCCTGGGGGCAACTTGGAGCTCAGAACAGAAGATCAAGCTTCCTTTGAGGTCAAACGCCTAATCAGTTTGCCACCCTTAGTCATAGCTATGTTGGTTTTTAGGACCATTGTTTGTATGTTCGCAAAACCCCTCTCACTCACACACAAACTCCACTCCAGTAGGGAAATAGCATTAGTAAGTAAGCCGTGGGATTTGCTGTGGAATTAATGCTGGTGGCTGAGTTTATGCTGGGCCACAACACAGTGCTAGCTGCCTCTCTTCAGGGTGGCTATGCTTCCAGGCACTTGTATTAATTGAGCCAGTAATTGAACAGTTGTCTTCATTAGTTCCAGCCCCGTGCACAGTAGCCTTGCTTTCAGGATTATCAGCGATGTGCTCTGTGTGGAAAGAGGGTTTAAGACCTGGGGCAGATTTAGAAAGCATCTCAAGCTCTTGGCCCTATGAAAGCTCCAAGAAGTTATTATGCTCACGAATGTCCACCATAACCATGGCTATTTAAAACACGAAATAAAGACAGGCCAGGCATATAACAATGAAGCGGGTGCTTCAGAAAGCAGCTTGAGAGTAGCTACTTTATTACTACTAGACTAGCATGATTCCTAAGAACCTTTGTCCACAAGGCAATCAAACATCATTCATGGCTTACGCAACTTGTGCACAGCTTGTTACAACCTTAAAAGGTTGAGGTGAAAATGCTTTAAAAGTTCTTAAATTGCAAGCAACCACTTTCTGTCAACTCATTTGTTCTGCAAAGAAAAAACCCCACAAATAAACAAGTACAGAACAGGCAGGCCTGGCTCTGGCAGACCGATGAGCTGGAGGTCAGGTAGAGTGGAGAGAAAGATAAAGTGAAATTAACAGAGAGGTCCCTGACCCCCTCCAGATAGTTGTAAATGGCTTGCAGGAGCTGCAAAATCTTCACAAGCAAATAAAAAGCTGCGCCTGACCTCTTCCTGAGGCTGAAGAGGTTTAAGTGAGTTGACAAAAAAAAAAGAGAGGGGGAAAATGGTAATTTGACTTCTAAACAGACAGTACCAACCTCCTTTAAGGTGCATTTTAATACAGCAGCTGCAATTTGCATCCAGTAAACCTGGCCAATTATTGCAGCACGTGACGGGGTGAGGCAAGAGCTTCAGAAACACATGATGTCAAAAAAAAACAAAGGAAAATGAAAAAACAAAAAAAATTAAATAAACAGGATGATTTTAAAGCGGAATACTGTACCGCCTCCAATGTTCTAAAGAATTCAAGACAGTTGCACTCCACATAGAACTGCTTATGGCGAAATAATTATCCTTAAGTGGAAAATGGTGGCGTTCATGGGTAAATAGTATTTTGGCTTTGAGTGTAAATGTGAAATGCACAATGTGTGTCAGGCCTCTGTGTGTCAGAGTCTCAGTACAGAAATGCAGCATACTTACTGACTGACTTAAACAACTTTCACACAGTATTGTGGTTTCAGATAGAGCTTAGGATAGGAGAGTGGAGCTATGTCCTGCTTTAAATACCATCCATAGAGCACATCAGACGCGCTGCACCTGTTTGCGGAGAAGCGTGACACCTTCCTTTTCTTGAGGATTTGGCAATTTCCTAGTAGCTAACAGCTTCACGATATGGGAAGCGATTGCGCAAAACTGGAACAAACAACAACGCCCGTAAGCACCTAAAATGGATCTTTTATGAATATTCAACGAGAGAGAAAAACTGAAGTCCTCATTTTCACCTTCCTTCCTTTCTCTACATTGCAGCTTTTTCTTTACTGCATAACTAATGAGCTCGAAGTGGAGTGTGAATCTGTTTGTGAAATAAAAAAAAATGGTGGGAAGACATGACTTTCATTCCAGTTTCTTGAGAAAATAGGAGAAAAACAAAAACAATAAAACATAAAGACTGCCTTTAGATAAACAACAAACATGGTTGCATGGATGAGGTCATTTGATTTTTGTCACAAGACCAAAATTAATCTGAGGACTACTACAGATTCAAATTCCAACCCAGATTAAACCCAACCCAACCAACCACTCAATGAAGTGATAAAACATTTAATAGCATATACTAACGGACAACCACACACACACACACACACACACACACACACACACACACACACACACACACACACACACACACATACGTGGAGCTGCAAATTCCTATACTCATACCGATTTGTTCCTCTGACATCAGTCGCTGATCCTGTAATTTTCCTGACCTTTCTGCACTTCCTCTCTCTCTCAATGCATGATGTGCTTTTAAAATGCAAGCGTGCCATTTGCCTCCTAGTAGACAATTGGGTATAAAAAGGAGAGAGGGAAAAATTTAAAGGAAAAGGACGGTAGCAGCAAATTTGCTCCCTAAAGGGATCTGCTTATTTTCCAAAGGTACACAGATGCCCCTAGGAATAGATTTACTGGCCTAGAATCGGCTGTCAGAATTTGATACATTTAGAAGTTATGCAGAGAGCCGTCTAGACAAATTCATGCATTTGTGATCTATCCCTGCTCCAGTGTGCAGCTAGGGAAGAGGAACATTAGCAGTGGGTTGGCTCCGGGCACAAGGAGAACAGGTATATAAGAAAGTCAGAGAAGGATAGTGATGAAGCCACAGCCTAGACACACACTCTGCTCAGCCTGCCTTCAGCTATAAAACTGGACAAGTAAAAAAAAGAAAAAACCTAAAGTGGCATAAATGTCTAGAGCACTGCACTCCTCTGTGATTATTAATGCCAGTGAAGCTTCTTCCATTCATCATTTGGCTCATAAACATATACTGGTCAAACCGTAAACATTCTGAGTAGGAGTCTTTTTTTTTCATAAAAATAAAAAGTACTAATATTGAGTCTATTAGTCAAACAATTGTGTTCAGTATTTTCCAGTCACAGAATCTAGTGTCTTTTTACACCATGTCTTCTAGAAATTGTGACTAGAAACGTTTTACAAAAGCTGTAGCAAAAATCTTAAAAGAAGCCTGCCGGTCAAAAGAAATGTCTACTGGTACAATTAACTAAACACAACATAGTGTAGTGTAAAATATGCAATATCAGCGGTCTAAATAGAATGTGTGAACTGGCCCAAGCAGTGAGAGGCTGAATGATTTAACCACTTCTAAAAGAAGAGAAAGGGCCATTTGAAATGTGTCAATGTTACCAATGATTTGAAGACAAAATTCCTTTTGAAAAATGGACCAAAACATGTCAGAGGAACAGAGGAAGTAGCGTGTCGTAGAGACATCTCATGGCTGATTTGTTTGAAATTGAGTAAATAGCATCTATATACCATTACGAACAAGCCTAGAAATTTAAGACTGGCCATTCACACATGCGGGTTTTGGCTGCTGAATTTTAATTGACTATCGGTGGTCATTTTGTTGTGTGAGCCAAATAGAACTTCAGGAGATGTAGCTAAATGTAGCAAACACAACAAACTTCAATCTTTTAGCTTAAGTAGCATTTAAATGTTTAAATGTGTTGCAGTGACCCTGTGGATTAAATTTTAGAACATTTGACATGGATCCAAAGAATGCGGTTGTGATGCAGGATGAGAATTTTCATGAAGTTTGGACCTTTACATTACAAGATATTGGCACAAGCATGTCTTGAGATATTGAAAAGTGTTGGTTGCAGTGCTTACTATGGAAGTAATCTCACAAAATCTGGTGTGCATCCAAAGAATGTGGTAGTGACACAAACCTTTTTCTGTATCAGTCATGTGGTGCTACGAACACACAAAGTTTCATGTGGATTGGTGAAGTCTAAGTATTTGAAATTGTAGAGCGAAAATCACAGAGAGAAACAATGTCCCTGCTGTGCTGTGGTGTTGAACAACAGCAGTCATAATAACAGTTAACACTTAATGGCCAGTGGTTCCCTCTCTGCTGCCTTACAGCTTTTGCTGACCGTGCTCTCTCTGTAAATACTTCTGATAAGTATTTTGCTCATGTACTTAAGCAAATATCAGTGGGGTGGCGTGGTGGCCATTAAGATGCAGAGAGCAGTACTGGCTCTCAGACACCGTCCCTGCTTGTAAAGGTCAGCACCCCCATCCCCTCAACAACCCCCTCTTTCCGGCCCCACCCAGGTAAATAAGGGGACATACACAAATGTGGCTGACTGGGGAATGGTTCATACTTAAAAAGGCATATGGCACTATGGTGCTGAGTTTAACATCCCTTCCTTCAATTTGACCCCATTTATTTCCTAGTATTTAAATTAAAAAAAAACAAACACCATTTGCACCACAAAATCACTTTTCATCACACATTATACCTTCATACAACCATTATTTTTTCTAACTTACATAGTACCTAGAACATAGATATGTGATATTATTTATCTATGATATCCTAGAATGTACTCAGAACATAATGTTTATTTTATTTTTAAATAAAAAGCATTTTTCTTTCTTTTTTATTGTGTATTTGTTTGTTTATATACAACCTCCTTCTGCCATTTCACAAGAATTCCACTAGAAATGGTTCAAAATGACTAATTACTTATTTAATTAGCTGAAAGTAGATCTAAGAATGCCTTCCCTCACGATATCAGAGATACTAAATGTTATCGTAATATCGACAATAATTAGTCAAAAAATATATTTAAAAGAAGACAGGGCATTCAACGATTGAGAGGAACTCACAAGTCGTGAATCAGAGAAAAAAATAACTGATGTCTCCCTAAACCCCTCGAGCAGCTTTCGGTGTGAAGGGTTCGCTCTCAAGCTTGGAGCAGTATCTGTCTCTCCAGGCCTGACAGGTATCTGTGCTGTCAGCATGCATCAGAGGACCAGACTAACCTGCACTGGCAGCACCTGACTCCCCCATCAACATACCTCAGCTCAGGCCTCCCCACTACTCCGGCCCCAGGCATGGCTGGGCCTACTGCCGGCCCTGCGTGCTCTGATGGGCTGCAGGGGTGGTAGGCTACTTTTGGCAGACTATCTCTGAATGTGGTTGACAGGTGGAGCTCGGGTGAGGGGAGTGAATCATTTGTTGGATTTTCTGTTCTGTGTATCTAGCGCTGGCTTCTGCAGAGTTTCAGTGTACCGTATTTGTTTTTTTTAATGCTTAAACTCAAAAACCTATTTTGTTCGTGGTTATTTATTTTGTTTACCTTTATCTAGGACATCCTTCCGTCTGTAGGCGTTCTCTTCCATTCTCATGATGCTTCATCTCAGCCGTACCTGCTGCACATCAATTTTGTTTATTTAATTCCAGTTCAGATTTGTAATCTCAGCACTTGTGAAGATCATCTCACTGACGGTGTCTACATCATCTTTTTCTCTTGTTCTGTTGTTCCTTTCCCATTTTCTTCTCTATGGCAGTGTCTCTGTTCCCTTCGGTGATGGTCTCTGGAGGCCTACAGTACACTCAATCCCTGTCGACTGGAGAGAGCCTTAAAGGCTGCTTCAGTGCTCCCTGCTGGGATGGGCCTGGTTCAAGCAGTGCTGCCTCCCAATGGGAGTTTTAACCAAGAACAATGAGAAACTTATCAAAGTAAACAAATGTTTTACATTGGTAAAACAAGATCTTCTTTAGACGTGATTCTGCCAGAGTTTGAGGAGAGTAGATGTTTAAGTATTGCAGGAGACTACCAGGTAATCTTCACCTTTGAAGGTTAATCTGGGTGTCAGTTTCATAATCATGCAGAGAGGACTTTTATTGAAAAACAAACTGGATGAAAATCAGCTTTCTGGTGTTTGAACAAAGACACCAGTGAACATCTTCACCACCCTGCTTTTCCTTGACTGGTTGACTGTTGGAAGTGATCTCCCACCTCTGAATTAGCCAGTTGTATGCAACTGTTGTATGCAGGGTGAGACTGAGCTCCAGATCCAAGAACTTCTCTAAAAAACAAACTGATGTCAAACCCTTTTTTTGACATGGTAACTTTAGGGCAATGAGAAATGTTTTTAATTTGAATGAAACTTGATGCTAAGTGATTGAATACAACCAACCTTAAGATTTGGGAAAGTTTGGAAAAAATCATTTGCAGCAGGATGTGTGATATAGTTTTTATGATGAAGGCATGTTAAGAGTTAATTAAACCAGACAGTATGGAGTTTATCTTCTTTCTCCAAGTTGATTCTATCTAAGAATAAAATGTACCCTTTCAGTTAATTGTATGACAACTGGGTTCAACTTTAGTTAGTAGAAAATGAAGTGTTTAAGAAAGTACTATAGCAAATGAGCAAAAGTTCACTAAATGCTCCTACAAAAGACTCCACAGAAGACAAAAAGCTTTCCTTGACATACCCTTTTTTGCTTGTGGCAGGACAACCTTGTGTCTGAAAGTTATTAATGGCACCCTTGTTGACTGTCATCATTTTTTTTTACTTTTCTTCTCATATTTGCCTTCTATTCCTACCAAACAGCGCTGCAAGGCTGCGTCTCCTCAGCGGCAGAGTGTGCCAGCCTGGGACCATTCCACTTTTTTCAGCAATCCAAGGAAAAAAGAGAAAGAGCGCAGTAAAATGATGTGCTTAGGTGTGGCTTGTGGGAAAGGGTTTACTTTGATATCTCCAGATCTCCCATTGTGCGTGTGTACGTGTGTGTGTGCTGATGTCCTGCGAAGAAGCTAAGGTGGGGGTGCGAGTGATGGGGGGGTGAAACAAATAGCTGCATCGGGAGAGACGTGTGGCCTTCGCTTAAACAGAGCCATAAATCAGAGCACTGACATGGAGAGAGAGAGAGAGAGAGAGAGAGAGAGAGAGAGAGAGAGAGAGAGAGAGAGAGAGAGAGAGAGAGAGAGAG
>JBBJLS010000006.1:16462976-16473957 GCA_037577275.1 Bryconaethiops microstoma
AGAGAGAGAGAGAGAGAGAGAGAGAGAGAGAGAGAGAGAGAGAGAGAGAGAGAGAGAGAGAGAGAGAGAGACAAAGAATAGGGTGAAATAAAATTTGCTTTGGCTTATTCTCTTCCACCGTTTTTCACTTTTTCGTTGATTATACATCCTCTCCTTTTTCTGCCACACCCTTTTAAATGTTATCTCTCAGATGCATTAGCCTTTTCTCCCCTCACCAGCACAAATGCTCTCTACAGAGCGGCTGGGTTAAAAGTTAATAACTGTAAGCTCCTTCTTGTTCTCTTTCCTCCTTCTCTTGTTCAGGCTCGGCCACCTTCTCCTTCGTTTCTCTCGCCATTCTGAGTAAACTCCACAAACACTCCCCTGGGCTCGCAACCAAATGTCACAGCCATGTTAACCCCATCCAAATTCACACCACTGCCCCACTCTTTCATTTGGCCCTGCATACATTACATTCTGCCTGT
The DNA here is from genome assembly GCA_037577275.1 of Bryconaethiops microstoma. Classification (NCBI taxonomy): domain Eukaryota; kingdom Metazoa; phylum Chordata; class Actinopteri; order Characiformes; family Alestidae; genus Bryconaethiops; species Bryconaethiops microstoma. The sequence goes on from JBBJLS010000006.1 coordinate 16,463,441, forward strand.
CCTCTACGTGTCTGTGCGAGGACACGGCGGAGCACCCAGCACCCCAACGTCAACCACAGTTCACCGCCTGAAGAGGACGTCCAGTCAGCAGAGCCCAGCCAAGGGCAAGGCAGTCTGGGGCTCATAAAGAAGGTGCCTGGCTGCTTTACATGCATGTATAATGGATTACATTCTCATATGTATGTATAGTTTACCTACAATGGCCTTATTTCTTCTTTGGTTACAGCAATGTTCTTCTATAATTTCAGCCGAACCAGTACAATACAACAAAATGCATGTACAGAATATTAATATTCACTTTCACATTTTGAAAATATCAAAGACTACTTCACATTATATCATGTGGTAATATGCACCGGCATATAATGCTGCATATTGTTCATGTCAATTTAATTTAGATTAAATTGTAGTGTAAATAACCCATGCCTCTTCTAATATACATATATTTTGCACATCTGTTTGGTTACTATATGTTACGTAAGAGAGCAATCATTTTTAGTACAAAATCAAGGTAAAACCATACATGAACATTCTTTGCCATTAGGCTCTTCATGTAAAGTAAAGTGGAAACTATATACCATAATGTACTTTTAAATAAAGATGTTCACAGGTCACTTCATGCAAGTCTGAGTTGAGTCATAAGTCTCAAATGTGATGCAAGTCCAAGCCAAGCCTCAAGTTTCTTTCACTCTTACTCATTTTCTGTAACTGCTTATTCCACACTAGGGTTGCGGGTAACTGCTGCCTATCCCAGGGTCAATGGGCGCGAGGCAGGGACTCACCCCGGGTGGGGCACCAGCCCATGGCAGGCCTCAAATTTTTGGTTGCAAATGTAACTTTAGTCTTATCATTTTCTGCAGATATTAAATGGTGAAAAAAAAAGCAAAAACAAACAAACAAAAAAAAAACATGCTTCTCTGTGTTTAAAGGATTAAGTTAACTTGGTTAATTAGCCATTTGTATTGAAAGTATGAGTTAGATATAGGTATAGGTTAACTTGGTTCATTTATAGTTTGTATTGAAAATATGTGAGTTAGATACTATTTTTTAGCAAGTTTTAACGGAATATAATCTGTAACTTACTAAATCTTTGACCAAACCATTACACATCACTTAAATTAGCTACTGTTCTTTCAGTGTACTTCCATTCCAAACTAAGAAGCTCCAAAAAGAGTTTAGGTTTTTCAGCTATACTAAAAGGATTGATCTTTGAAGCCGTATCAGACCTGATACCACTGCAGGCTGCAGGAGAATGCCATTGCTAACTGAGATAAAACATGCAAGCAAAGTCATGCTATGTGAGGTTCCAAATGAAAGTTTTTATTCATTTGCTGCATTGAGGTTTGTGGCCCTAATTTAATGAATTTTGTTTATGTTTCATGCATCTTTAAGCCTGGAGTCCGATTCTAGTCTTATTGTTAAAATCAAGCCCATGTGAAGCTGCCAGTTATTTATTGATGTATATTTGGGTAAATTAAGATAATTAAATTAAGAGATCATAAGATCTATTCCAGGTGATTACTGCCATTGTAACTCTGACCAGAGCACTTATTCAAAAGGTGCTTTGGGGGCCTGTCTTTGTCCTGGCTAATTAATGCGTATTTGAACATCAGCAAGATAAAGATATTTTCTGTTTTTTATCCAAGGCTAGTCAGTATAGCTTTAGGCTCTATTTGGTAATTAATCAGTTAATCAAGTGTAAGTGCTATTTGATATTTAATTAAAACCACTACTGTTTGTGGGATAGTGATGGAATAATTTATGTACAGCCACTTCTTTTACCTCACAAAATAAAACAATACGTTCACATACTTCTGTAATACAACAATTTCTGTATATTTGCATTATTTTAATGTGGTAGATTCTGCTGCTGCCAAAAATAATGAGCCTAAAGCTTGTTACCTCAGTTTGTTCTATAGCAGCAAGTTTATATAGATAATGTAACAATAAGAAAATATGCTGACCCAGCTATTTTTGAATACCAGCACACCTTCAACATACACTATACATACCAACACACACATTATATAAAGCACAAGGCTCTTATTTAGTCTTTTTTCCTCTGTATGATAGAGAAGAAGAGAAGAACTTAAACATGGTTTCTGTTTAATCCTAGTGATTAACTACCATGTAATGCCTTACGTCTAGAGGAGTTCTCTTTATGATTTAATAGATGATTAGATTTTAGACTATTTTTGGTAGAATATTAGTATCAATAGTGAGGATGAGGACGTATAAATAATAATACACAGTGTAACAGCAGCAGAAATGTAAAGAGGAGAGGAAAATAAGATTCACCATCGACTCAGAAAGGGAACAGTTTCGTATTTACAATGTATGAAACCTGAGCAGGGCACATTGGTATTTTCCTGCACATGCAGAATAGCTTAAAGAGGAGAAAGCTTTCCCTCTCAGCTTGTGGGTTGTTGTGTTTGTCTGCTTTTGCATGATTAATATTCTGGTCCACACCACCCCACTGCGCCCCTGCACACAGCCCCCAACGCCCCAGCCCCCATTTTGGACATTCCACTCTTCACCCAAACTGAGCCCTGGATTGCACCAAAAGAACCAGCAATTGTGATGATGATGATGGTAAAGGATGATGAAAAAAAAGATGATGTGATGACGGTGGCAAAATTAATATTGATGATTATGATGGTGATGATGACGATGAAGATGACGAAGATGATGATGACGATGATAAACTGCACTGAAAAGACTAGCAATACCGATGATAATAATAGTAACGATGAGGAAGATGAGGATTGTGAAAGCAGTGCCACGATAAATGTTAATGATGATGAAAATGACAATGATGGCGTTGATGATGATTATGATGGAGATGATGATGAGGATGGAGATGAAGGCCTGTTCGGGAGACAACTTCATGGCAGAAGTGTAGAATAGCACCCCCGTTTTTGGCAGTGACTACTGGGTCCAGTGTAGCACCATTATGTACGACAAGCACGGAGGGTGATAATCTTACTGTGGGAGGGCGCAGGCTAGTGAATGATTGCTGTAGCAGGCGGGCGAAAGAGAAAAGAGGACGAGAGAGGAGGTAGACAAGATGAGGAAGAGGACAAGGGAGAGGAGGAAGGGAGAATGAGAGAAAAGAAAGAAAGAGAAAGAGAGAGAGAGAGAGAGAGAAGCCCCCTTAGCAGCGATTATGAAATGGTCTGTCACAGATTAGAACCACAGGGAAGCAGAAGGGAGATGAGGCGCAGCCTCCCACAGACACACAGGCTAGCGAGGATGCTTCTGCCCAGATTACCTGCGGTTATATGCTACCAGCTGCTTGCACGCATGCATACACACACACACACACACACACACACACACACACACACACATATACACCCGCACGCGCGCGCACACACACACACACACACATACACACACACACATACACACACACAGATGGGAGGGCAAGAGAAAATGAGAGGGAGGGAGACACTGAGAAGGATGGGGGGGTGAATACAAATCTAAACCAAATAGGCTTGCAATTTACAGAGGGAGAGCAGAGAAAGAGAGAGACAGAGAGAGAGAGAGACAGAGAGAGAGAGAGAGAAAGGGAGAAAGAGAGAGAGAGAGATTGAGAGAAAGTGAAAGAGAACAGCGCCCGAGGAGAAAGTGAGAAATAAAAGAAAGATAGGGCTCGAAAAGCTGGCTGCCAAAACAGCAGTGACTAAAAAAGGCCTCTGTGGCTATTGTCTGGATTGCAGAGGGCTGCACAGATAAACACACATCATTTATCAGCTTTGTGTCTTTTTTTTTTCCTCGAGAGCAATGCCGTTTATACTGTATTTCCATTTTGTTACCAAGAGAAGAGGAAGGATTGTTGTCTGACAAAATTTTTCATCCCTCTGAAAGATCGAGGGAAAAAAAGGGTTTTCACACTCGATTGAAATCCAAGGTGTATGACAATGTTGAGGTGAAAAATTTCTCCACTCCTCATCAACTGATTGACATGTACTGATTTCTGAGCTTTCCCCATAGGACTGCATGCTGTCAGGTTAGGCTCTGTTACAGTTTCACACAGAGGCAGAAAAAAGAGTCTCCCTTCTTTTTTCAGGAATATCCTCTTCGCTTGACTGACAGGTAAAGCCTGGTTATGGACAGCTGGTGCAATTAGTTGAAAGGAAAACTGAAAAGCAGTGTTCTAAAATATCATTCTCAGTACTGGATAGGTAGGGGTTCAGTGGGGTTGAACCATTTTGAGCAAGTATCAGGATTTGAGAAGTTGGTACGAAATAGAAGTCATGTTCAAGTTGTGGTTCTCATAAGTCATTTAACAGTCAATTATAGGTATAAGAAGTTCATGAACATTAAAAAGTTCCCTAATAATTACACAGGTCAACACAAATATTTTTTTTTGTAATCATCAGAAACGACAACACACTTTTCTAAACCAGTTTTTCATGCTGATTTCAGATCTACTTTCAGTTTTTTTTCCAGTCACATCAACGTTTTGAATTATGAGTAAATTTTAGTTTGCAATAGACTTGCATGTGGTTTTTATTAAACCGCAGGCACCAATGAAGTAACTGTTTCAATATTTTCAGTGTGAAGTCAGATAGGCGCACACTATGGCATAGATATAATGATCAGTGTCAGTCAGCTACCACTGTTTCTTCAAAAACGCCTAGTACATAATTATTATATGCTAATTATACCACTATCATGAAATATACAACTAGCTTCATCACAAAAACTGTATGTGCTAGGGAAAAAACTAAACACAGATTTGAAATCAGCATGAAAAACACTACAAAACCCACATAAACTTATCTCTGATGATTGTGACCTGTTGACCTGTGTTATTACCGAGTAAAGGAATGCATTGTATGCCTTCATCACAAAGTGCTTATTTTTCTGGACTACAAACCAGAGGTGACGCGACAACAGCGAGAATTCAATGAGGTTCTTCCTTCGAGAATCCAAGCTGGAGCATAGTCTCCTCTTCCCAGCTAAGCTGAAAGTTCGACACAGCGGACAGGACAGTGTTTTACAGTCCAAGACAGCGCAGTTCCCATACCAGATAGTGATGCAACAGGAGAGGAGACTTTTGATAATGCTCCTATAGAATGTGGTGAGGATTGGTGGGGGAGGCTTGCTCTCTTCAGTCTCTGTAGAAAATGCAGGCACTGCAGGGCCCTTTTAGGTATGGAAGTGGAGTTGAGGGTCCAAGAGAGGTCTTCCCAGGAACTTGGTGTTGGTAACCCTCTCTACAGCAGCACCATTGATGATGAGAGGTGGGTGAGCAGGGCTGGATTTCCTGAAGTCAATTATCATGCAATCGTCTGTGGACCGGTTGGGGCGATATGCAAACTGAAGGGGATCCAGTGAGCTGGGAAAGACAGCTTTAATGTGGTTCATGACTAACCTCTCGAAGCACTTCATCATGACAGGTGTGAGGCCTACAGGACAGTAGTCATTCAGGCAGGTCACAGATGATTTCTCAGGAAGGGGGATGATTGTGGTAGCCTTGAAAAATGAGGGAACAACAGCTTGTCTCAGAGAAGTGTTAAACACATCAGTGAGGACGTTGTTCATAGGTATGTTGTCAGGACCAGGAGCTTTGCGTGGGTTTACTTTGTCCAGAGTCCCCCCCACTGCAGCTGTGGTCAGTCAGATAACTAGTTCACCTGGCAGAGGAGTGGATTTCCTTACAGGTTTAAGATGTTTGTTTGCTTTTTGATGTTCTGATTTATTGTTGGCTTTGGAGTATTTCACAGTATTTTATTTTATTTTTAATGTTATAAGCTGTCAAATGACTTTCTTATATGCACATTTTTGAATTGGATTTGCAATGGAAGAGAGTATAGATTGTTATATAGTTAGTCATCGTTAGGGGAGTTGGTCCTCCATTGTCTGTTTAGCAGCCCTAGTGGTCTTTAATGGGTCGTTTTGTGCCTAGTTCAGGGAAGCACATGTAAGGGAGGGTAGGTTAATGTGTCTAGGGATGTCTTACTATGTTTTCCTATATACTTGTGTGTCCTATATCGTTGTTTTACTTTTTTTTGTGTGTGACTTTGGGGGAATTTAATACAAGTTATTATATTCATGTAGCCCATGCCAATATCTAAGAATGACACACACAGGAGTGCTATTAATAATTTGTCTTTGGTGTCTTGGAATGTGAAAAGTCTTGGTCATGTGATAAAGAGGGTTCGAGTGTTTGCTCACCTGAAATCACTGAAGGCTGATATCATCTTTTTTCAGGAAACTTATATTGGTTCATCTGACCAGCGTAGGCTTAGAACAAACTGGACTTCTCAGGTCTTCCAAGCTCCTTTTACACGTAAAACTAGAGGCATCGTTATATTATTCCATAAGAATATACAATTCTGTTTCGAATCTATGATTTCAGACCCACATGGTAGAAAAATTAACTGCATGCCAGTAGTGATGCTTCATATATAAGGCCCAAATGCAGACAATCCAGATTTTTTCATTAGAGTGTTCAACTTGATTACCTCCACATGCTCTCAATTTATTGAAGGAGGTGACTTTAATTGCTATTTGGACTCTTGTTTTAGATAGACTTTCATCTAGGTCTCCCCTTGTTACAGCTTCTGTCCAAATTTTAATCAATCTTATAAAAACTATAAATTTGGTAGATGTTTGGAGATTGCAAAACCCTACCAGGAAAGGATTTTCATTTCACTAACATGTGCATAAATCCTACACTCGGGATGATTATTTCCTGGTATCTTATGAATTAGTGCCTTATGTCAGCAGTTCCAGTTGTAATATTTTAATTTCAGACCATAGTCCAGTTTCACTTCATTTTAAAGATATTTCTCACAAACCTCAGTATAGCTGGCGTTTTAGCCCCCCTTTCTCAAAGATAACTCCTTTAGTGAATATATGACTCAAAAATTGGATGATTTTTTAAAATTTAATGATAATGGGGAGGTTTCGGATTCCGTTCTATGGGAGACCTTTAAAGTTGTAATGAGAGGTCATATCATGTCATATGAATCGTCTAAAAAGATCCCTTAACAGGCACCTTAAAGAACTTGGTGATAAACCTGTGAATCTACTGCCAAGGCTGTATAGAGGCGAACAAGCCAAACGTGCTATACATAAAGTTAAATCAAAGTCAGGCAGTGTGGTTACAGACCCTAGGAAGATAAATAATCAGTTTAGGGATTTTCTACAAGGAATTGTTTTCAAGTAAAGTGACAGCCTTGGAAGCAGATTATCATAATTTTTTTACCAAATTAAACATTCCAAAATTGGATGTTGCCTCCAGGGATAAACTTGACACTCCATTTTCTGAGATCAAGTTAAAGAGACGCCATTCTAGCCTCTTCCTCTGGTAAGACACCCGGTCCGGATGGATTTGGGTGCAAATTTTGCAAGACAGTCCATCATAGAATAGTCCCACTCATGTTACGAATGTTGAATGATTCAGAGGAGATTGGGAGACTCCCTCACTCTTTATATGAAGCTAATATTTGTCTGCTGCTAAAAGAAGATAGAAATGAGACTGATCCAGCTAATTACCACCCTATCACACTTTTAAATTATGATTAAAAAGTTATAAGCAGTTTGCATGTTCTCCCCGTGAGCACGTAGGTTTCCTCTGGGGATTCCAATTTCCTCCCACCACCAAAAACGTGTGCATTGGAGATACGTCAATTGAGCATATTAAATTGCCCTTAGGTGTGAATGTGAGCGTGAATGGTTGTCTGTCTCTGTATGTGGCCCTGCGACGTCCAGGGTGTACCCTACCTTCGCCCACAGCAGCTGGGTTAGGCTCCAGCTGCTGTTTTATCTTTAGACGCTCTGAAAGCATTTGATCAAATTGAACAGCCCTACATGCTGGAGACATTAAAGCAATTTGGATTTGGGATGAATTTTATTAATTGGTTCATGATAATTTATTTGGAGCCTGTATCATTAGTTCTCACTAACTCTGTTAAATCTGATTCCTTTAAGCTGCAGCGTGTTGTTTAGAGCCTCTTGCAATAGGTAATAGATCAAGGTATTAATGGTGTGAAGTTTGGCGACATTGAAAGCCATGTGAGTTTGCATGCTGATGATATGTTACTTTGCCTGTCGAATCCAGTGATATCGGTTCCAAATTTGTTGTCTTACCTTACCTCCTTTAGGAGATTGTCTGGTTATACAATTAACTGGGAAAAAGTGAGTTTATGCCAGTCACAAACAACATAAGGAGTTCCTTTTTAGAAGCTTTACCATTTAAAGTAGTTACCAGTCACTTTACATATCTTGGCCTTAAGATATCCGGAAACCCCAAGCAGCTATTAAAGTTGAACGTCATGACTATGTTGGCTAGTCTGAAAACCAATATTGATAGTTGGAAACTTCTCCCAATCTCTATGAACGGTCTTAATGCTATTAGAATGGTTACTTTACCAAGGTTTTTGTACCTTTTTCAGAACTTTCACATTTTTCTCCTACTGTCCTTTTTCAATCAGCTGGATCGGTCATCTTCCCATTCGTGTGGGGCAACAAACACCCTCTCATTTCTAAAGCACACCTCCAGAAACATACAAAGACAAGTGGACTTGGCCTTCCAATGTTTAGAAACTATTACTGGCCAGCAAATGCGAGGGCACTTATGTTTTGTCAATGTAGCTCATCAGAGAGTGATTGGGCAAATTGGTTAAAAATGGAATCCCTGTCAGCGCCAGAAACTTCTCTTCCAATGCTACTATTCTCTAAAATACAACTCTCTTTAGGACTGTTGGTATACAACTTCATACTTAGGAATTCTTTAAAAATCCTACATCAAATCAAATCTTATCTTAAACTCCCAAATATTTTGATACACACTCCTATAGTGCATAACCATCTTTTCATGCCAGCATTAATGGATGGAGTCTTTAAAAATTGGAAAGAGAAATGTTTAAGCTGTATTGGTGGTCTCTACATAGATGGTTAATTTTCCCTTATTTCTCCAGCTCCTAAATTTCAACTCCCCTCATCACATTTCTATCACTATCTACAGATCAGACATTATGTATGTGTCAATATCTCAGGCTTTGCTAATAAACCACAAGGTCAAGTTTTCTATGACTCTCTTCCCCTACAAGCAGACTCCAAGGATCTTAACTTCATATTTGCTCCCCTTTTTTCAGTTTGTCCGAAGACCAATTATTTAAAGGAAACATGGGCCAATGAACTGGATATTTCTAAATTAGAGGAGTTGTGGGAGAAGAGTTTGTCTAGTATACGAAAGTGCTCTATTAACTCTAGATATTGGTTAATCCAATACAAGGTCCTACACCGGCTTCATTATTACAAGTTCAAACAAAGTAAAATATTTAAGACAATCTCTCCAATGTGTGATAGGTGTAATACAGCGGAAGGTTCACTTGCACATCAGTTTTGGTTCTGTCCATTTCTGCATGATTTTTAGCGCCATATATTCAACTGGTTTTCGCTGACGGTACTTGGGCAATCCTTGGTTGGTCTGACAGAACAAAAGAGCTTCCTCTCCACCAGGAAAAAAAAGCCCTTATGGCAGGCATGGAAAATTAGAGTGGAAGTTTCCCAGTCCACCATGCTTTAAGAGGTGGCTTAATGAGCTGCTTCTCATCACTAAGATAGAACAGATTCGTCTCAGCGCTCAGAGATCAGAAACCTTTATCATTGCTTAGCACTGTTTGACCTGGCTGAGTTGATGAAAGTTTTTACTGTTACCGTGAGGTGGTAATTCATAATCAGTAGTGTGGCAATCCCCCCGGGTGCTTGTTATTACTTTTTCTCTTTTTTACAATAATTTTTAAATTAATTTTATATATGTATTTATTTTCGGTGTTTATTTATACCTGGACACTTTTTTCAATCCTTTTTTTCAATTGTATTTAATCAGATTAAAAGAACCCAACCGAACTGTTTACATGAGCGTCAAATAAAGAGATCCGCATTTGTTCCATGTTTACATGTTCCAGCCATTTAATCAGATCGTACATTATTTTGACAAGCGATGTGGTAGGCCTAGGCTACTTTTCATGTACAGAAAAAGAAAATTCTCTAACTGAACCTCTGAGGCTTCCTCTCTTCTTGTTTTTCCCACCTCCATCGCATGTCAGAAGCGTTTTAATGTGGGGGTGTGCTTCACTCGGCGTCTCACGTTCTGGTGTGCTGCCTTGTCAAAAATGCTCCCTTTAAGTTTATACAGTTTATAGTCAGTTTATAACACTGATAATGATGATAAATAGCCAAATAATATGCGTAGTCAGAGAAAAATATATTTTATTTAAATGAGAAGAGCCTAGAGATAGACAAATCTTTAGAGGTGCATAGAGCCAGTTTATACAGTCAGGTTCTAATACTGAGAAATGCTATCATGAAGCAGGGCACAGGCTACTTCAAATCGTGCCATGTTTACAGCTTTGCCACGTGCGAAGCACGTCGAGGAGAAGGGTAAGAGGCACCACTGCAAACTTCCATGATGTAAGTGTTTTATTAAGGCAAACAAAAGAACACAAAGGTGGCACGAGGGCCAGTCGAAAAGAGTACAGGTACAACGAGTAATT